>NW_010588181.1:48117-65390 GCF_000705375.1 Tinamus guttatus | reverse complement strand
CCCAGCTAGCCCGAGGGGGCTGGTGGGCACGGTGTTGGTGTCACCAGCCGTGGCAGGGGTGCAGCAGGGTCCCGCACGGACCCCTCTGCCCCCCGGGCCCAGCACAGAACTGGTGCTGCAGGGCAGGACGGGGCCACCTCTGACTTCCAGTCTGTCCCCAAAAGGAGCACGCGGGGTCCCCCGTCGCTGCCTGGCATTTAGCCCCTGGGTCCAAGCACCTCCCTGTCACTGAGCTGCATCGGAGCCGCTTCTCCTGGGTCCCTCTTTACCTCCCTGGCAAGGAGCCCCGGGAGCAGGCACAGGAACTCCCCAATAAACCTGGGGAACTGGAAGCAGCGGAGGGCCAGCAGCCTGGATTGCCCATTCCAAGCTTTCCTGCAGACTGGCTGCCAGCTGGCGTGGGATGGGCCCCGCGGTGCTCTCCAGATGCCCCCTGTGTGATTGAGGATTGTCCCTACATCAATCACGAAGGGTGGCCGGGTCGTCCTTGCTCATCCCGTGCCCCCTGCCACCTCGTTCCGCCGCGTTCCCTCTCGCAGGGGCCAGGGGAGCAGCCGGCCCTGGGGGTGGCCGGAGCCCTCCTCGGGGCGCCCCGGTCTGTCCTCGTCCGTGCGGAGCTGCAGCCCCAGGTCCTGCTCGGATAACGCGTGTCCTGGTTCGTGCTGCCCTCCGGAGCGGTCGCGGTGCTGTCCCCTGGGCCCAGCCCCATCCCTGTGCTCGCAAGAAGCAGCTTCACCCCTCTTATTCCCAGGCGGTCAGAGCCATCCTCTTAGGAATGTGCTGCTTTATTTGGGCTAAAGTATCCCCTTTTTAGGCCAAAGGGCAGTTCCTTAACACTCCACGGCTCTGCACGTGAGCTGTGTCGTTAGTTGGAAATCAAATTGGAATCATGGTCATTAATTGGAAATCAAAAGCATCTTTTCCCTTTAAGGGAGGTGCACTAGTCTGTTACAAATCCGTGTGCTTGTGCTTTAGAAAATGGGTTGCTGAACTTTTTCCTTTTCTCTTAAGTATTTTTGTAAACTATGTGGTTTGGAAGCCAGGATCCTCCATGCGTTAATGCTTTGTACTGGATTCTCCTCTTAGCACAGAGCCTTTTTGGAAGAAGAGGCATTAACAAGGATACTAGCTCGTACTTTGTCCTTTGGGGAGGCATTTTAACAAAATGCCTTTGAGTTAATAGCGGGTGGCAGCTTCGTGTGACAACGACCATGGTCGCATGAACAACTTACTATGAGCAGCTCCTTGATGCTACAGCAGCCACACGTCTTTGCTTTGAGGCAGTGCAGGAGGAAGGGGTGACACCGTCGTTAGCTGAGAGCTTTGCTGTGGGTCGCACAGAGCTGAGGGGACCTGCAGAGACCTGCAATTTCGGGTATCTCTGCAGTGCACAAGCACCCAAAGCTGTGGCCAGCGTGTGGCTGCTCAGGGACCTGCGTGCAGTAACTTGCAGCATCTCACATGCAGTGCCTGTGGAGAGGCATTCACATAGGTAAGGTCAAAAACAGCAAAACCTGAGCTAGATTTTCCCTTCGTAGGGGGAATCCTCTTCAGCTGGCGGCCGGGTTGTTTCGGCAGGGACGACGGGCACTTGCTGCCTCCGCTGCTCTCGTTCCTTGGACAGACAACCTCAGTCTGTCGCCCTCCTCTCCGCTGTAGTTCCCTGGCTGTGATAATCCCAGGCCTGGCTTGTCGGCAGGGGGGAGCTCGGGGGCTCCCAGTGCTGATAGAATTAGCCGGGAGGCAAAGGGAAGGGATTTCCTCTTTCAGCCTCCTCAATCTCATGCTCGGTCCAGCCCGGGGAGAGCTCAGAAATGGGTTCAAGTCTCCCCCAGGCGTCGGGGCGCTTGGTGGGGACGCATCTTTGAGTCTCATCACTGATGAAGAACATCACCAAATGATACCCTCTTGATGACCCTTTCACAGGGCTTTCAAGGAGGAGACATCACACTGAGAATTATTTTTTTATATATTGATCTTAATTAAATCCTTAACCTGCTTGCTTGCTTATTAAGAACTTTCCTTCATTATTTCCCACTTGCTGCTAAAGATATTTTTGTATTAACCTGCTGGCTCTGGCATTTACGTCAGTGTTTCATGGTGATGTCACCGTCATTTCCGTGGCAACAGCCTTATAGGAAAAACTGAACCCATAACCAGCACAGAACCACGTAAATGTGGAACTGGGTTGAAGCCGTGTCTCAAATCTCAGTTCACCCTAGGACAAAGTTCACCTTTCAGAAACCCGATTTCTTTTATCCCATACATGGACCCCCTAGTTTTCCCCCTCTTCCTCCACCTTTTTTTTTTTCCTGGATTTTAGAGAGATTGTGAGGAAAGGGGTAAAACTGGTGGAATTTCATTTCAAAAAGAAAACACAACTCCACCACTCAGGCGGTTTCTGCAATGGCTGGAATTGGTGCTAGTGATGCTGCTAACAGCGTTGGAGCGAGGCCAGAAGGGCACCAGGCAGCAGGGCTCACCAGGGGAAGCTCCGTTTTGGAATGGAAAGAGAGCTCATCCCAATTCAACACCTCTTTGCTGCTTTTTCTCCCCAAAAGTGGTATGAGATGCGTCACTGTGGGAGAGGCAGCAGCAGAGCCTAAACAGGGAATTCCTCGTGGTCCCCAGGAGGGGACGTGGCGTTTTTAATGTTGCTTTTTGGTTGCAGGGCTCCGCTTTGGAGCCCGTAATCACCCTGCCATAAGCACCTGCTCTGGAGGGCAGGTAAAATACGGAGAATGTCTCTTCTTTCCAGTCCTCCTGGCTGGGGTTTTATGTTTCTGACTCCCTGCAGCATTTGCTGTGTTTTCAGGCCCAGATCCCGTGTCCTGGTAAACGCGCTTGTTTTCCATGGCACCCTCCGTGGATGTTAAACTCAAAGGGACTCTGCGCTGCTGAACAAACTTTCCAGGTCCTCCCCCCGGGTTGAAACCCTCAGAATCGGCTCCGTGGTCGTTCCCGGCCGAGCAGGAGCCCAAACCCGGCTCCGGGTGCCGGGATGCGGGACACGAGGGGAACGCTGTTCCCGCCGGAGCCCCGGTCCCGCGGGATGCAGAGATGTCGGTGGCTTCTCACGGGGTTCCTCACGTGAGAAAGGGCGTTGCTGCCTCCCGCTGTTGAAGTGCTAAGGAGAAAAAAGTATATATTTTTAAATATTGAATTAATTTTTAAATGGCTTAGGAGAGACTTCATATCCACACCTGAATTGTTGCTGTCGTTCATCTCGGCACAGGGGACACGGGCTCGCCCGGGTGTCCTGCGCCGAGATCAGCGTCGCGCGCCGGGACGGTCCCTGCTCAGAGGCCACGGTGACGGCCGCGTCCCCCCAAAACCTCCCTGCCTGGTGCCGACCTCGTGCTGGCCCTGCGGAACAAACCCCGGTGCAGTCACATGCAGTGAAAAATCTCCTTTTCAGAGGTATCTTTCTTCTAAACTTACAACTTCTGTTGGTTTGGGGCTTTGGGGTTTTTTTTTGTTTGTTTTTTTAACACCAGAGAAAAATATCTTAACATACAGAGGAAAATCTAGATCTGATTTACAATTTTGTTATATTTGGTTGCTTTAAAAGTATTTTACTAATTTAAATGTTGCTGTAGATGACATTCTATTTATTTTAAGGGGTAAATATCTTTTAGTCTTAATACTTCTCCAGTCCGCGCTGTCTGTTTCCCGTGTTTGTGTTCCTGTCGACACAGCTATTCCACAGCGGACCTAGTGCCGGTCAGCCCGTAGTAACTTAATCAAATTGCCTTGTAAAACAAGATGTCTACTGCAATGTATTTTTTTTTCTGGTATTTCTTGATACTTTTATGTCTGTGGTTAACAAATCTGTTCAATGTTTGGGTTGTTTTATGTTTGGGGGTTTATTTGTTTTTGTTTTTTTAAACAAAGAAAGCTGAATTACACCTGTCTCGTTGCTGGTTTTTGCCTCAAAACGCTTCGTTTTGCGAAAAGCGGCCTCGTGTTCCTGCCTGCAGCAGCGCCCTCGGCACCGCCGCGTTACACTTGCGGGTTTTGCACGTGTTGATACTAGAAATCCAAGGCAATGCAAACGCAGGGAGCAAATTCAACGTGAAACCTCCATAAGACAAGTGAAAAATCGTATTCCTACGTGACCTGCTAAAGGCAGAAGGAGCGGGATGCCGAAACCTGCAGGAAAGGGGGTCCTCGTCCTGCAGACGCAGCTTAGCAGAGACCCGGGGTTAGGAGGAGGTAGCAGGTACGTGCACCCGTATTCACCAGGGAAGTTCCCATTCCGGAGCCCTTTTCCAGGGTCGGGGCTCTCCACACTGTCCTGGGGTTAGGAAGAAGGGACTAATCTCGTTGGGAAGATCAGGGAGAGAGAAAAACTGCAGAAATTGGCCCAGTACTGGAGCGAGGTCTGCAGAGCTTCCCGCGGGGTCTCGGAAGAGGCCGGCTGGAAAAGGCTGCTGAAGATGCTGCACCCTTCAGGCTCATCAAGTTTAAAGGCGACAGCAACGAGGGCCTTCCTGGCAGCCCCCTCAAACCGCACGTGCCAAGGTCAGCGGTGGGAATTATTAAGCCAAGGAGCAAGAAGCAAACAGAGAAAGGGCCGTGCCTGGCACTGCGAGCGAGCGGGCCGGATCGGGCCGGGCCGGGACGCGCTGGCCCGGTGCGCAGCCGGGTGGGAAGGGCTCTGTTGGCCCAAGGCGGCGCTGGTCACGCGCTCGGTGTCACAAGATGCAGCGATGGGGTCAGAGCGGCGGAAGGGCCTGGGGGCCCCTCTGGACCCAGCAGCGCCAGCGTCCGCGCTCCCGAGGACATCGTCCCGTTTCCGGAGCGCTCTCCAGCAAAGCTCCCGAGCAGCTGCTGCTGGAGCCGGGGACCTTCCACCTCTGTTCCCTCTTGGCTCCTTGGCCAACAGCCCCGGGGTGCCTGGAGGGTAAATGCTAGCTGGGAGCAAACCCCCAAATCGGTCATTTATTTTCCTGCCCAAACCCCCAAATTGGACGTTTTTCCCCTCCCCAGATGAGAGGCACCCGCGTGTTTGCGTGGCGCAGAGGCCCCCACCAAGGAAGGTCAGTCCTTGAAGCGGCGGGTGGAAACCCTTCCGCAAACTGGAGGGAGGCCCAGCAATAAAGCAATAAAGCACTTGAGTATTTGAGCATGTGGGAGAAAGATGAAAGGCTCTAAATGTGTTTGGGTTGGTAATCAGCCACCGAGGGTGGGGTGCGACACCCGCCCAGAAGCGTTTGAAGGGTGCAAACGTTAATGAAATAAAGGAGCTGATGAGGAATCCTGGATAGCTGTAATAAAAGGATCCTCCAGGGCAAATAAATTAACACAAAGATAATGAGATACAGGTAGGAAGAAATTTAATAAAAGGAGGATAGACACGGACAAACCTCCTTGCAGCACGATACGCTGGGCAACAGAATGGTCCCCTGAAAACTGAAGCAATGGAAGCTCTGCTCCTAGGGCTTTTCCAAACGGAGTCGCTGCTATAAGAGGGACTGGAAATAGAGGTCTCCCCATGGAAAGAACCAGCTCCAGCAGCCTGTGCAGCACGTGCCCGTCTGGCCTGACCCTACCAGACACCTAGATAAGGTGCCACCGAGCAGTGACATTGCAGCTATAGGGAAATGGGTTTTCCAGAAGTATCCGGCAGCTCCAGTCCAGCATTGACCAAGCCTTGCCACATAACACAGGTTGGGTTTTTCTTTTTTAACAAGTTTTTTTCCTGCCAGTGCTGGTGCACAGATTTTAGGCGCACTTCTCTGGGCATATCGGAGCCATGTGCACAGTCCTTGCTAAAACCCATGCTAAATCCCTGTGCTAAAACATAGGAAAGACGGGCGGGTTGACAACAAGAGAGCAGACCTGGGTGCACATTTGAATTACTACTCGGGATTATAAAAAAGGGGAAGTAAGAAAAGACAATTCCTCTTGGCCTCGGTTTCTTTCCTGATTTAGCTGATTTGCCCCACAAAATTTAGCTGATTTGTCCTTCCAGGGCCACGTGAGGAGCGTTGCCAGCACCCGGCGCCAAGGGCCAAGCCGGAGTCAGGCCCTGCTGGAGCGGGAGCCGTTCCTGCTGCCGGAGCAGCTTGCAGAGCTGTGTCTGGGGGAGCTTTTCCCGGGATTTGGGTGACAAGGGGAAAGACAAAGGTCTCGGTGTGGGTTTTGCTTCCCCATGTCGCGGCTGCGCCCGGTGCCGGGTCCCTCGCACGCTTTGAAGGCAGCTTTGGGCAACTTGTGAACGCGATGCTTTGGGCAGCAGCATCACGGATCTCACCGTGCCAGACGAGCCGAGAGCGTCAGCACAAAAACGAGCGGTAACGATAACCAACCCCGGGGCCCCGTGCTCTACGGGAGCGGCAACGCGCCTCCAAAAACCCTAAAAGCGGCGTCGGAACGCGGCCTCCTCCCTGGGCAAGTCCGAGGGCAGCTTTGGCCCGTGGAAGGGGGGTAACGCTGCTCCGGGCACGCGGCGCGAGCGATGGGCACCTCCGCGCCGCCCCGGGGAGCCGGGATGCCCAGGCCTGCTGCACGAGCTGCAAAGACACCAAACCAGCGAAAACAGCAAAAAAAACCCATGGCCGGAGGGGCTGTTACCTCTGCCAGGGCAAGGGCAGACGGGGAGGCTCCTGCTCAGCCGCGGAGCTCGGGGTGGGATGTGCAAAAACACCGGAGCCTGCAAGGACTTGAAATGAGGTTGCTGCTAGCCCTGGCTTTCACGGAACACAAGTCAGCAGCCCAAATGCACGTAGATAAGCATTTAAAAACCCAGTGCGAGGAATCTTTCTGCACCGAGTGTTGAGCAAATCGAGCTGAACGTTTTGGGTTTAGCAACGGCAGCTGCTGGAGCAGTTTTGCAGCCACAGGGAGCTCTGGCCCCCCAAAACAGGTGCAAGGCAGAGCTCAACGTGGAGACGTCCCTGCACGGAGCACAAGGGGCTCCGGCCCCTGCACCCGCCCTGTCCTCACCCTCGGGCACCGACCACCACCCGCGGTGGCCGCGGGGCCCTCGGACACGAGCACCGCGTTGGGCGTTTCCATTCTTTCTTTTTTTCTCTTTTCCTTCCTCATTTCTGTCTCGCATGGCGGTCTGAGTCAGCCCCCTTCCAGGAGAGCTGGGTGGCTTTGGCAAACAGGCGAGAATCAGCAAAAATCTCCTTTTCCTGCGGTTTTCTTGCCCCGCCGCGGTCAGCATTCGCTCCCGAGGCTGCAGCATCCCGTTGCATTGACTTGGCTGCAGCGGTCTCGGCACCTCGGAGCTGTCTGATGGATCAAAAATGACGGATCTGAGATATTTACAGTGTCTTCCAAATGTCCTAACGGACTCCAGGAGCTGGGAATGCCTGTGCGGGCTGCGCTCCCTGCCTTGAACTGCAGTTTCCTTAGGTTGCTGCGAGGCTCCTTAGGCTTTGCTCCTGCCAAAAGGCATTTAGCTCTTCACCAACTGTATGTTGCATTCAAAAAGATACAGAAAAACAAAGTGGCATGAGACCATCTTCAAAGAGGCGCTGCCTTTTCACAACATCAAGAGTCGAAGCTCTCACATGATACAGTTGGTTGTGCAATTACTGCAAAGATCAGCACTGGATACAGACAACGTGCGCCCAGCGTGACAACAGGAACCCAAAAAAGCAGCTGAATGGAAAAGTCCGGGCTGATTCGCTGTTAATTGGACAGTCCTGGCTCAGGTGAAGAAAATAATCATTTGAAAATGAACATGCCAGCTCCTAGGAGGAAGCTATTAAAGCCAAATGTGGATCGGACCCTCTGGGCACCAGAAAATTACTACTGCTGGTCACATCCTTTCCTTAAGAAGGAACATGTGTGGATGGAAAAATCCTTTTGTTTCTCTGTTTAGAATTTACTTATTTACATTAGGTTTTTGCCATGCACTTCTCATGTTGCTCAGGAAAAGCCAGAGGTCTGGCACAACTCGGTTCAGAAAGTCTGCAAGCCTCAACCCCCCCAGCTTGTTTTAGTCTCCTAATACTTCAAATTAAATCATGGAAAACTTAACCAAAATCCACCTGCCTTTCTTCTGGGGTCTTACGGAGTTTCTGAGCAGGCGCTATCACCACCGAGCAAAGGTTAAACAGGTTTTGTCTGTCTTATTTGCTAGGGCGGAATTGAGAGACCCCTCCTGCACCCAAGTCAAAGAGGATAAAGGCAAAACCTTGCAAAATAGTCTTTCTTCTTGTTGTCAGGGCTAAATTCTGCCTGTTTTTCCTCCCTGGGGCAAAACCCCTTTTACGCCTGGCCGTAGACTTGCGGCCGCTTGGGTTGCAGATGCAGCCCATGGGCTGTTGCATCAGGAGGAAAGAGCAGAGCCGGCCCGTGGCCCCGGGGCTGCTGGAAACCTGTCCAGACACAGAGCTCTGTGGCTCCTTCCCCCAAAACGAACGTGGGCTCCCCTCTGCAGAGCCCCTTTTTGCAGGAAAAGCCCCTTTCCCTGCGCAGCACGAGGAGGCCGTTGGGCGCACCGCGCTCACGGGGTGGGACAACCCGGCCTTTTTGCTAGAATTCCCTGCAGCAACGGGATTTACTGCCAATATCAATGACTAAAGCGCTGCGTGTTGCGGCCTGATCGCTGCCTGCGCCCTGGGAAAAGCCCCGGCCCGGCTGCCGGAGCGGCTCTGTGGGCTCGCGCGGTTGGCGCGGGATGCTTTGATTTGATTTCCCTGGCCCTTATTAAACGAATTCCAAGCGTTTTGCGGCGTCACACCCCGTGCCCCGCGCCGCAGCCCCGACAGGCCCAGGGGAAAATCGTCTCTCACCCGGCACCGAGGAGCAGAGAGATGAAAGTGGGGGGTTAATGAATCTCCAGGACGGATAACTCTGGATTCCGCACGGAAAGGGGACGTGGGGGGGGATGAGGAACCGCAGGCAATTATCCAAGGAGAAAAGGTCGTCCGGGAAGGGGGCTCTGGATCTGGGGATGTGTTGGGAAGGAGCAGTCGTTTTGGAGGGGCTGCTGGAGCCCCGAGAAGGGAGGACGACAAGACGACAAGTCCTTTGACTGCAGCGAGGGCAGGTTTAGTCCCTGCCATCCAAGCTGGACAGGGAAGGGGCTTCCTTTGGCTTTTGCCTTTGCTTCTATTCCCCAAAAAGTCCCTCCTGGCTGCCGGGAGGCAGCAGGCACTTCCAAGCCGTTCTGCTTGCAAGCGCTGTGGAGACACAGGGCGGATGGGGAGCAGGAGAGGGATTTGGGATTAACCCAGGCACTTGGAATGCCAACAAGGCTCCATTCCCACACATGGCAGCTCTGGACAAGGCTGCAGGCCCTGCTGGGGGGATTTGGCTCCAGGGACACCGTGGGGTCTTCCTGCAGGTGTCACAAGCCAGGGGGATGTGGGATCCTGGTGACCGGATGAGCAGAGGTTTTGCAGGGCTGATGGGGACGAGCAAAGGGAAGGAGGAGCCGGTTGCCTCTGTTTCCTCCCCGAACTCCGGGTTTTGCAGAGATGTGTCCCAGCTGGAACATGCTGAGAACATCTCCAGGTGTCCCAGGCAAGCAACGCGGGAATGGGCATCCCATGGGAGCCAGGTGCGGAGCTGCCTCCCAGCGCCCTCCTGCAATGGGACATTGGGCCCCGGGGGACCCTGCGGAGCTGGAGCCAGCGCCAGGAGCCACCACGGAAGCCTGGGCCGTGCTCCGGCTTCCCGACAGCCCCGAGCAGAGCAAATGTTGCCTCCCGAGCGGGAGCTGCTGCCCGCCGAGCGCATCAGCAGAAGGGATGTTTGCACTGTCACATTCACATGGTCACATCAGGAATAATGCGGAGCTTCCCGTTCAAGCAGCAGATGTTAGCACCAGATCAAGGAAAAAGGCTGCTGCGACCCGTCACTAAGATCTCTTTGGCCTTTCCGGGTGACTCCACAAGTCAGGAGAGGACACGGTGTGAATTACAGCAAAATTGTTAACAGGTTCAAGCAGCAGATGTTAGCACCAGATCCAGGAAAAAGGCTGCTGCGACCCATCACTAAGATCTCTTTGGCCTTCCCGGGTGACTCCACAAGTCAGGAGAGAAAACGGTGTGAATTAGAGCGAAATTGTTAACAGATATTTGTTTCTTTTGGGTGGCAGCTTGAGGTTAAAAGAAAACATTTTCTCCATAAAGGAAAAATGAACCAATAATAAACAGCTATGGATCAATCATGTATTACATCATGTCTGCAAAAACACCCGAAACATGCCCAGAAGTGGGTGTGATGTCATCTTGTAAAAAGCAGATCCCACTAATTGCTGGATTTTGAATTTTCCCCTAACACTCAGTACTGAGTGTTGTACATGAGACACTGGCTTCTGATGGGTGGAAAAGGGAATTTTATCCACACTTCATGGACCTCATGTTGCTAAATGCCAATGGCAACAATCCCGTTGCCAGAGGTCCTGTGTGGATGGCTGCTGCCCAAAGAGGTGCCTCCAGGAAGAAGGGATGGGATTTCCCTGCTGGAAGCCCTCACGCAGCACGGACACGCCGTGTGCCACAGCCGGGACAACCTGGCGATGGGGCCGCATCCCTGGTCTCCACGTACCGTGCCGGGAAGTTGGGCACCTCTTCCTGCAGGAGCATCCGCTTCGTCCTGTTTTGGGGGGCCACACGGATAAGGTGACACTCGGGATCACTGCAACCACGGATCCTTCATGTCCTGTGTCACCTGCTCCACGTCACCTGCTCCCTGCCTGGTCACTCATTCCCAGCAGGAGCAAAGCAACGTGCAGACTCCCTTAGGACAGCTCCTTCTCCATGCCCAGACAGCCTAATGCTTTAAGGGAATATTCCTGCTCCTGCTCCCAGTTAATACACCCCAAGTCTACCTTTTTGCAGCCAAGGAGAAAGAATAAATATTTTCTTTTTCTTCTGCAAAAACAGAAGGAATCTGACCAGGGTCATCATCTCATGTGGGTAAATGTTCAGCACGATAAGAGTTGCAAAGAGGTATCTGCAGGGAAGGCCTCACGAATCCTGACTGGGCTGGTGTGAGGGAACACACCAAATCTCTGCAGTTTATGGCCCAGACTGGTAAAGCCTCCTCAAACCAAGGTGATAGCGGCAGGTAGAGCAGTAAATAGATAATGTGACCCTGGCAGCTGTCACGAAAAGCAAGTGTAGAAGCTGTGGAAAACCTTACCCATGAGGTTGGGTAAAACTTACCCACTCAGGGGCTTTTCGTGAAGATAAAGCAGAGTTAATTTTATCAACACTGTTGTTATCAGGGCTGAGGTGGATGAAAATCAAACATTAAGGGTCAGTCTCTGTCCTTTACCTCCTCAGCAGTAAAATGAAGAAATAAATAAAACAATCAGGCATGGCAGAACTGTGAAGTTCTCCACGGTTGCTCAGCCTGCTCTGACCCCCTTGGGCAGATCTCCACTCACATCTTTACGTCTTGGAAAGATCTCTGGAGATTTCACAGTGATCATCCACAGTCTTTCCTGAAACCTCAGAAAGATTTTGCTAAATAAAACTCTTTTGGTAATATATAAACAGGGAGGCTGCTGAGGCCTATGAGGTTTCTCCTCACTGGGCAGCCCCAGCTCCCTCGGGCTTTTCCCCAGGGCTCTGCTGCTCTGTCTGCTCCCCTGGTTGGGGAAGTGAATTTTGTGCTTGTGCTACCAGGTTCTTGGTGTTTCACCCCAATCAGGTTGACAAGATCTTCCTTTAGGAACTGTTGAGAAAAGAAGTGGTGCTTGAGAGCACTTGAATGAGAGCACTGCATGCAGGCTGGTAAGCACAAGGAGCGGGAATTTGCTCACGACCTGCCTCCGTGTTACCTGTCTCTCCGCTGGCATTTTGCTCCCCGGTGAAGTGAAACGCACATCTGCTGCAGAACAGCCCGAGCCGTGATGAAAGAGCCTGCAACAGGAATGGAGCCTTAGTTAGGTATTAATAGAGCACGGATTATTTTTAACAAGTGAATATATCTGCCTACCAAGGGGAAACAGGACCGATAACTGTGTCTGCTGGCTGGTCCTTTGTGTCCGAGAGAAAGCAGCACCTGCAGAGTCACCCCGGGTGCCTCCGGGGTGACAGGGCCCTCAGGACCTGAGTTCTCCATGGGTTCTCATGGCAGGATAAACTCCCCTGGGTGAAATGAATGTGCTTGGACTTGTTCTTCGGTGGGTAAAAACACCGGATTAACAGCGAGTCCCTGCTGGAACTGCTTTCCGTGTCATCTACTTCCTGCGGATTTAAGAGGAGGGAGGAACTACCTGAGCAAACGAAAGCTGGAGAAACTGAAAAAAAAATAAGATTTCCTTGCATGAGACGCTCCATTCTACGGAGCACGTTGTGTCCTCCTTCTCCCCAGCTCGGGGACGTCCCGCGCCGGGAATTCTGCGCCCTGCGGATGATGCAACGACCGCACAGCCCTTGCACCATGCGGCCAAGGAGCCCGGGCTGCTCCGGAGCTGACATCTGCTGGGACCCGACAGCCACTGCACGTCTTACTACATCCCAGCGCGGGTTGCATCAGCCCGGGGATTTGAATAACTGGGGGGAAATCGCCTGCAAATGCAAGCGCTGGGTTTTTCGAGGTATTTTTGCTGCTTTTGTATTCCTTGTATGAGCAATGCGACCTTTCCTTGTCAGAACCGATGCCTCACCCCATCTTTCTGGGGTTTCTTTTTACTCACTTGTTTTCTAGCTAGTTCACCTTATTCTTTACCCTTCTGTCTAGAAATGACAAAGTGGATTTAGAGACATGTGGGGGCTGTGAATGGGGCTGAATCCCCCCCAGTTCTGCACTTTGGACCCAACCTTCCTGCAAAATCCTGGCCTTGGATCAGGGGATGCAGGGACGTGAGAATGATACAGGCATTTAAAAGGAGTATCTCTACATCACCTTTGAACAAAAATAAGCAGAAAAATACTTAAACACATTTAGAGATGAAATGGGAAAACAGCAAAAGAAACTGATGATTTGAAACAAACAAAACAAATAAGTTATACTCGATATCAGCCAGACTATATCCCTGATATTGTGAACCTCACTGCTTTACACAGTGAAGATTAAGCATCTCCAAAGAAGCTTAGGTAGCCTAATTAATGACTCACTAGCCTAATTAATGAAGGTCTTAGTGCTTTCTCCAGAGACGGATATGACTGTGTTTTGTTGCCCGACCGGCTTTGGCAGAAGGAATAGGAAAAGCAGGATAGATGTGACGGCAATCCAAGATTTCTGCTTCCTCATTGCCATTCTGGGAATCGGCACCCTGTCTCCAGCAGATTCGTGGGGGACAACGTGACAGGAAGATGTGGCAATAGATGGGCTGAGGCCCTGCGTGGGTGTTGGAGGGTTTTCACCAGGAGCAGCTTTAAGGCTGGGCTGGTAAATAGAGCCACGGCTCGGTGACACCAAGGACACCCGACGCACTAGAAATAGCAGCGCCAAAGCTGGTCGGATGGCAAGCGGAGGCAAAGAGTGTCCCTGCAGGAATCTGTGTGACACGGGGCTTGAAAAGGGGACAGGCAAAATAAAGCAGCACAGAACAGAACCCAGATGCACAGGGTGATTTATCCAGCATGTGAAGGAGCTCTGGGGAAAGGCTGGCTGTTTGAACAGTGTTAAAACACCAGTTCTCCCCAAAGCCCTGGCCTCCTGTGCTTGCTCATGTCCGTCTGCATGCGTGCACGCTTCCTATCAGTTATTGAAGACTTTAGTTGGAAAAAAATAAAAATAAAATGTGGATTCTGGTGCTTACCAGCATGGTGGTAAAGCTGAAAGGCGCTTTCAGTGGTCGGTGGCCACAGGCCTTTCTCACGTGGCAGCTGCCCTGGGGGAACAGCTGAAATAACTGAGCGGGCTGATGCTGCCTGTGAAAAATGACTGTGTTTTCAGCACTATCTTCCCCATCAGCCTGCTGTGACACCCACGAGTAAAGCATTGCAGCTGGAAATGTCCATCCGTATTTCCTATTTAGTATCTGCTGGATAAACATAGGTATCTGTACCTCTCAGTCCTGCCTTTTCCACTACGAGTAAAATCATTTAAAATGGACTAAATACAGCCAGGCTGGGGCAGGCTGCAGGCACAGAAATGTGGTAATGAAGAACCCTGATGTTAAAACCAGACTATTTATTATTTGGGCATTAGATGTTGATTTTTTGCTGATTCACAGAGAATTTGTCGCTTCAAGCGTGGCAATTAGATGGATTTAGATTGATGTCCCCTGTGATCTCTAGCTGAATAAAGCCACACTCTGTACTTCCCTCCAAGGAAGCCTCTGCCTTCCTCTGCTTCCGAGACATTAAAACACCGATTTCGAAACAGAAAATACAGGAAGCAAATCGGGTGGCCGTGAGATGCTATCGGCTCCTGGCTGGAGCCCAGGGCTGTCCCTGCGGCTGCTCCTTGCTCTGATTCAGGTGCTGCCGGCATCAGCGGTGGCCGAGGGGCCTCTGCTGGCCTGAGCACAGCCAGGCGCAATTCCCATTTTTCCAGAACTAGGGATTGTTTTCCGAGCGAGCCTTAGCTATGCACATCGCCCAGGCTCTCGGTGCTGTTCCTCTTCGGGGATAAGAGGCTATGAAACGCAGTCACCAAAGGCTGGGGGGCACTTTTGGCCCCTCTGAAGAGCAGTGCAAACTGCTCGTGCTTTTCTCCTCCCCGTTTTGCATGTGCAGAGCAGGAAAACCTTGGCCTGAACCCGGAGGAGACCGAGGGACCTGGTTTCTGATTTGTCACCTGAAGTTTTCCTGCTTGAGGTATATATCCCACACCCAGGAAAAGATATTTTTCTCTAATTTATTATGTCCTGACATGGCAGAGGGCAAACACACTACCCATGGCCCTGGGCTTGCTGAATCAAGCTGTTCTATTCTACTCTTAATTTTATTACCCTCTTTCTCTATAGACAGACTGTATTGCGGTGGTCTAACACATCATCTCTTCCTAGAATCACAATGCATTTTTGCATTGATTTAGTTACTGTGCTGTCAGCATGTTGTCCTGCTTAATCTGTTTCATTAATTCCTTCCTTGCTACTAGCTTCAGAATGCATTAACATGGGAAAAATAAATCAAGTGTTTGAGCACAAAGGAGACCTATGGGAAAAAGCTTTTGAGCCTTTTCTGAGGCTTCCATGCCTGTTATTCTTTACTTTGCTGATACAGCTAGATTTGCCATCCTGTTGAACGAGCATATTCCAGACGGTAAAAAATAACAAAGTTGAACCCACGTGGGCTTTGTATAGGTCAGAACTGGAGATGGGCTGCCAGATACAACAGCACAGGACATCGCAGAGCAGGAGAATGAAATGTGCCAGCACTGGCAGAGCCAATCTTATGCTATGTTCCTTATCAGCAAAACCCCCAAATGAAGCAGAAACAAAATCTGAAACAAAACAAACGTTATATTGTGAAGACATCTGTGCATGGGAACGTGTGTGTTTGAACTCAGCCGTGTTTTTGGGTGCACATCTGTCTGCCAGCTGGGTGGATGTTTGTGTGAATGTATAGGAATACATCCGAGACCGCTGTGTGGGAATGTGGAGTGGCCCTGGGCTTGTTCAGGGTGACAGAAAGCCTGGGAAAAGCGCTTGCCTACCTTCTAAGTTAGTTTTGGAGTCATAAATTTAAATCTTGGGGCATTGGCACCTTCACAACACAGCCCTTCACCTCATCTACACTGTCAAGGTTTTCACCAGATCCATTCCAGGAAGATGCATCTTTGAATATCTACCATCACTTACACCAGAGTGGAGCAGGGGAATATTTCTCCATGAGAAGTTCATGCCCTGATCCATGCTTACATTGTGCTTTGTGTTTTCAAAGGGGAATGCAAAGTTTTCTTTGTCCTTTCTTCTCCTTTTTTTTCTTCTCATGAGCCATGTGAAACTAGATTCTGCGGTTCAAGAGATCAGAGAACTCGCACTAGGAATGTTCTGCCCCATGCAGTTCCCCATGCGGTGGCTAATTTCAAATGACCCTGAACATCTGAAACTGTACTTGGAAATATGGAAAGTAAAATTTTGAGAATGCAACTGGAGCTCTCAGCGCTTAAGATTTCGATCTCCTTGGTTATGGAAATGCCATGAACAACGAAAGCAGAGCTGAAAAGGCTAATGCGAAGGGGGGCAGACAGGGTGGATGTGGTGGAAGACTCCTTAGTCCTCCAGTAAACTGACTCCCACTGAAGACCTCACAAAGATGCAGTCTTTTTCATTTCAAAGTTCCTTCAAAAAGAAAATCCCTTGAAGATGCGGCCCAGGGTAACCAATGACCAAGTTGCTGTAATCATCAGGAGGGGATAGGTTTTCGCACGCCGGTTTTCTTTTTGAGGTTGAAGACCAAGAAGCAGCGGGAGGGCTGCTCAGACTGCATGTAGGGAATTTGGCAGGAATTCAACTTATGTCAACTGAGAACTGCCCCGTTCACTTGACCTGGCGCCTCCCTGGCTTTCCGTTCCCTTCCTGGGCAAAAAGGCTTGCACATTCCCACTTCAGTCGTAACCGCAATGTTTTCAGTGCTGCTCGACAAACTGGTGGTCAGGACGTGCGTTGTTTGTAACCTCAAAATATTTTCCCAGCTTTTCCCCTCTCCCTTTGTGCTCTGAGGTTGTATTTCCAAGATTTGACCTTCCCGGGTAGGTGTCCAAAGCGTAGGAGGTGCCCTGCGATTTCCAGGGCCAGTACCTAAATATTTGGGTTAACAACGGTACTGGCATCGCTCTGGCTTTACTGGTGGTCACTCCTGATGGTTGGGATCAGGCCATGGGTTAGAAAGCGGTGAAAAGTGCTCTCTCCAGGCAATGGATGCTTCGGAGAGGACAAAATAATTGTACTTCTGCACTGGGAGAAGTAACTGTAGGATGTAGTGGAATGAAAGGAGCTCAGTGCAAAGCTCTACTTAAACCTGAGCATTATTTACAGCTCCGCACCAGCTCTGTCCTCACAGACTGTGTTTTGAGAAACCCAGCCTTGTGTTCAGCAGTAAACGATGTGTGAAAGCCCAAGTAATGGTTATTCCATCCCCATGACGGAGGGATGGCTGTCGCACCGTCACCCGGTGCGATCTCCCAGCACCCAAAGTCTCCTTGCAGCTCCCAAAACCTGAAGTTTTTGTGAGACTCACATGGGAAAACCCGCGTCCCCCAAACTTTGTGGCTGAAAACGCTCCACGGCAGGAGGCCGGATGGAAACTCACCTTTTGCCCGGCGATTTCAGCCAGCGGTTAGTTCCTGGCCCTCCGTAAGGCTGGCTCCCCGGGGCGTCCATTTTGTGCGTGTGGGGCAAGGGGGCCATTTTGTGGGGGGGGCGGCAAGGGGGCCATTTTGTGTGCGCGTGGGGC
>NW_010588181.1:15860-47638 GCF_000705375.1 Tinamus guttatus | reverse complement strand
GGCGGGAGGGCCCTGTGGCCGTCGTCTCCACGGGGTGGGTTCTGCGCTTCTCTGAGCCCAGGTGTCACCGAAAACCGGGAAAAAAAAATCCTCTCAACACCGATGTAGTGTTAAGAAACGGATTGGCTTTATTGCAGCGCTGGGTGCGCGGGGGATGGCTCCACCTATCGTGCACACCTAAGGTGCGCTTGCTGAAACTTTTATTTCTCTATTATCTACAATGCATTAAACTCTAGGACCAATCATACACATTTATCCCATTTCCCGGATCTAATTACCATCTAGCCCACCCCCTGCACCCCCTGTCCCTTTGGTGGTCTGTGGTGGCTTTTGAGACCCCCGGTGGTCGTCTTGCCGTGTCCCCTCGATGACGACCCTGAACTCACTTCCATACGTGGCCCCATTCGGGCTCAGGGGCCCTGTTCTGGGCCTGCTGCCCCGTTCCAGACAGTTCTGTGAAGATACGGTGGTCCTTGGCTTCATCTTCAACCTGTCTTTGCTGTTTTGTCCCTATCCTCTCGTGATGCCCCGGGAACATCAGCTGTTTTGTCTGTATTTTCCGGCGACAACATGTCCTTGGGTGCATTCTCTTCTGGGGTTTCTCGTAACAGAGAAGGGGGAAAGGCAGCTGGGGCGCTGGGCTTCGCCTCCATCCTCCCTCTGCCCTTGGGGGAAAGGGGATTGTTTCTGTCCTTGCTAAAGCAGGGCCCTGGGCTCGCTCGTGGGAGCGGAGCAGGCGGGAACGCGGTGTCACCCGCCTTCCCTGCACTTTCCTGGCGCCGCGACACGTGTCCCCTGGCTGCAGGGACTAAAATCCCAGGTTTGGGGCAATCTGTGCTCCAGCCACGCTGCCCTGATCCCGAGCCGAGGTCTGGAGCTTGGGCTTGCAGGACAGGCCTGGGATCAGGAGAGCGGAAACTCCCCCTAGCTGCAAACGGCCTTGTGCAACTTCATCACCATGTGGATGGGATTTAGGTTAATTTACGGAAGTTGAAAGAGAATTGAAGTGATACATGCAGTTTTCTCTCCGAATAAAGTATGAGCTGGGAGTAGGAAACATTTCCCTTCCCATTCCACTGGCAGGGAAGAGGACAGGTTAGACTGTAACGTGTAGCTGTCTGTTATTTTGTATGGTTTAAGTGGTAGCTGTGTATTTGCTGGTTTGTGTTGTGTTTCCTGCAGGAATAGCTGCTGGAATAGCAGGTGTTCACCAGAAGTACCTTGCTTGCCTTCGGCTTGGAGTTCTTCTAAGCACTTGTCAGTGGAAGACCAATCTGTAAAGCATATGTGGAAGCCCATTCTGTCCCTATCTTACTGTTGAATGAAGCGAACTTAAGCAGCCAGTTCACTTTTTTCTTCTTCTTTAAGGGGGTTTTGTGAGAATGAGTGCTTGTTTCAGCAGTGTACAAGTGACTCTGTGCATGTCAACAGATTCATATCTGCCTCTCTATTTCCAGGAGGATCTTGAAGCCCTCATAGCTGAATTCCAGAGTTTAGATGCTAAAAAGACCCAAGTAATTGAGACATCCTGCCCACCCCCTTCCCCCAGGTAAGAGATTGTATGAGACTTTGGACATAGCTCATATGGCTGTTGTTAGTGCTGTTAATGAAAGTTATCTGTGTGACCTTATTTCCTGAGAATGTTTCCTGTCTGGCTGCACTAATTTCTGAATTCATAAAATACCTGGTAAATTGAATCTCTGGTTAAGAGAGGCACTAAAAGCATTTCACACCTTAACATCACTTTTTTAACATCCATCACCCCACTAAAAAGAACCAAAGCAGAGTTAGCTTTTAGCGGGAGAATAAAAGTTTTCAGGAGAATAAAGGAACATTTGGATCTAGACTAGAAAGTTGGAGAGGCTCAAAGGGTAAAAAATGTGTCAGGAGATACATGACACTGTAACCCACGCACTGATGGATTCTGTATTTCTGGTTGCTGTGTCTTGTTTTAAGTCCTTTTCTGTAATACCCCTTGTCCCCTGTGCATAGAGGGACAGGTCAATACTCTCCTGTCCATCTCCAGCACGTTACAGTGGTCAGGTGCTGCTTTGTCCCAAGGGGGCAGGGACCTGTCCCCACATGGTGCACAGCCCTGGCGATCCGCGGACAGGTGGAGAGCAGTGGTGTTTGCAGCAGGATGACGCAGATACACTGATATAGACAGCACAGTTCTCCCCATAGTTACGCGTCCTCATAAAACTAATTTTTGTTCTTGACACGCCAGCATTAAAATTCAATAGCTCACGTCAGAAGGCATGTTAAATGGCAATGTAACGTGTGCTCCTAAAATAGGATTTCAGACAATGTCAAATTAATCTTGCTGGAAGTTTTAAAGAAGTTAATTTTGGGGGGAGTTTTTAGCCCTGGGGTGAATACCACAACCTAGTGTAGCTGATGGAGAGACCTTTGAGGCTGGGGAGCAGAGGGGCTGTAGCGCAGTCTGTGTTCAAGACTGCTGAGTTTTACAGGATTGTTGTTACAAGATTGTTATCCTGTTGTCTGGACCTATCTCTTTTTCTTTTGCAGGCTGAATGGCTCCTTGTCTGCTCACCCTGAGAAGGATGAGTTGATCCTTTTTGGAGGTGAATATTTCAATGGCCAAAAAGTAATGTATACTTCCATTTTTCTTTATTCTGCCCCTCACTTAGCTGTAATTTGCATGAGTCTCATTTGAAATGAGGATTCAAAGCAGCAGTCATAAAATATGTATTTGTCCCTGAATGAGAGCAAAATAGCCTTTTAATTCCACAGTGATACTGTCTCATGCCTGAACAGTTGGCAGGAAGGAGACACGCTAGAACCTATTAAGGAGTCAGAGTGATTGTCTCGGCATCAATATTTCAGGGCCCCATAATTTCTCCAGACTTAATAGTAGCCATATCTGCCCCTCATCTTTGATAACTATTGAAGAATCCCTATCTTCTACCTCTGAAAACAAGATACTTCTGCAGCTTAACAACTGGCAAGGCATAGTTTGACTTGGAGATGTGTGTGGTAGCAAAGCTGTGTGCAGGCTCTTGTTCCTAAATTTATTGCAAGTGCTTATTGTGCTTCTGGAAACAAACTGTTCTCTCTAACCCGGAGATGTTGTGCATATTCTAGCCTGAAAACTGAAGCCTACTGAAGATATTTAGGAATGTCTCATGTGATACACTGAATAAATTCTGCTTGCCTCATTACCATAAGGTGTTTCTGTTTTTGGAGTTGAGCAGCGCCTTAGGTAGCTTTAGCTTCTACACCTGTGTTAAGCTTCAGCTTCGCAAGTCTTCATATCTCAGGTTGACTTGGGCTTTACCTCAGGTTTGGGAAAGAACAGCCTAGTTTGGGGTTCATGCTGGGAAAGTTGCTGACTCTTCGTCTGATGGAGGAGCCTGTCGACCCCCTTCCCTGCCTTATGGAGGCAGTTGAACCTCTACTTTGCAAAGCTGGCACTGGGCATCTTCTCCCCTAACACACAGATGACCTTCGGAGGGCCCAGAGGTTGGGGAGAGTGATCCCGTTGAGTGGAGAGTTCTGGTGATGTGTGTTTTCCTTTCCTTTCTAACAGACGTACCTGTATAATGAACTGTATGTTTACAACATCCGGAAGAACAGCTGGACTAAAGTAGAGGTCCCCAACCCACCGCCGAGGCGATGCGCTCACCAGGTAAAGCATTTGGAATTGTGCAGACACTGCCCTGAAGACAGATGGGAATTGTCCTGGCTTCTCATGGACTCTGGCTTCCCTGCATCCTCCTTGTCATGGGTTGGCAACAGTGTCACCACAGCTCTTGTGCAGGGCTGGGGACAAAGCCTGTCCAGGCTGCTTGTGCTCTCTGATTACTGAGTGGCCTCTGGAAGTGCCAAGTGGTAGAATCAGGATTTGGGATTCTTGTAGCTGGGGGTTCACCTGGTGTTAGGCAAAATTCATGGAGGGAGGCTGGTCTTCTGAGGATGGACTGTCTTGCTGTGCTATCTGGGGACCAGCCCAATCATCCCTAATCCCAGGATGGCACTGGATTTTAATTTTTTAATTTTAAAAATCTTGGTCAGGATGTAACTGGGAAGTTGATCAAAGTGCTAGGAATGGCTGTGTTGCCACACGTGATTATTTTTTGATGATCTGTGTCTATAGGCATTACACATGCTGCCACTCCAGCAATCAGAAAGGTCCATCAGTGCCCGGCTTCCTCCGGGAAGGGTCATACACCCCTGCCATGCTGCACCTATGTGCTAATCTTGCTCAGAATCCCAGGTGCCTCCATGGATTGAAAGGCTCCTACTGGTTGCCTGAAAGCTTAAAATCATCAATTTCCCTAAGGAGACCAAAAATGGGAGTATTTGTTTACTTGAGTGAAAAGGTTACTTTGCTGATAGGGAGTTAAGTGGCCCTTGTTCGTGTGTTGGTAGCCAGCAGGTGGCTGTAGAGCAGCTGCATCTGAACTGAGCAGGCAGGCTCTACTCTGGGCAGTTGCAGTTAGGTTGTAACAGAAATAATATGAGAAACCTATATAAGGAGTTCTGCTTCGGCAGTAAATTTTCTGTTGGATGACTGTTCAGCACCCTTAAGTGGTTTGTTCTCTTCCCTCTGACTTTCTTTTTAACCTATGTTCCTTGTGAGCAAAAAGGTAAACAAAAATGTGTCTGGGGGTTGGTATGCGCGTGTTTGCAGTCTCATTTCTCATCTCTGGTCTGTGACCCAGGATCCTTTCCTTGGATTGCCCTGGCTGCTTCATTGCATCAGTTCCTTAGAGCTGAAGTGTGACTAGCCATGGGCCCGTGTTGTCTGTTGTCTGAGGAGAGAAAAAGGCTTGGTTGTATGATGGATTTGGAGCCAGCTCTCCAAAAGGTCACACACAACTATAAGCAGGTGTTGTATGCACTTGCACCTAAGTTTTAAAGCTAGATAGCCATGAAAATTGGGCACATATCTACTTTGGTTGAGGAGCTTCACGTTCCCACAAATTCTTCTTGCAAACACGCCCAGTCTTTTCTCATGTGTTTAATCCTTGCATGTATAGGCTGGTTTATGTCAGGGCATGGGTACCTGTCTGATACTAAAATCTCCTCCTGGCTGTTTGCAGGGTTAGAGAAGAAATGAAGCCCTTCTCAAGAAAGAGATGATTATCCCAATTTTGGTCTGTGATAGGAATTCTGGAAAAATATGTATGAAATACAATGTAACAACCTCAAGAGGTTCAGACATGGAATGAACTTAAACATTTGCTCAGATTCCTGTTGGGGATTCCTGTCTTTTTTCCTCTTGGTTCCTATGCAGATAATTTCAATTAAATGGAGTCTTGGTCTTCTCTCCCTGCCTGTTAACTGTGAACTCCTCTACCGGCAGGGTATTTTGGTGCTGCTCCTTGCAAAAATAATGAGTAAAACAAATCCTTTTAACACTCTTTGATACTTGCCTTGGACAAAGCGTTGGCAGTTTCCTCTTGTCCAAATGGTGCACGTTCCATTCTGTGCTTGATTTTATTTATTTTATTCAAGTTTTATTTATTCCAAGGTAGAAGCAATGCTTTTCACGCTTTGGGAAGGTTCAGGTTTTGACTAGTGCTACAGCTTGGCTTCTGTGCCAGTTATTATTTTATAATCTACAAAGTGGATATATGAATGTATAAAGGGGATTTGTGCAGTGCCCAACATCCTTTTACAAGCAAATCCCCCTCTCCATTACTGTGCCTGCCCTGTGGTGGGACATTACCTGTGTCTGAGAGGCAGGAATGTCCTTTTCCTGCGCATGGCTTGGAGTTCCTCACCACCAGGATGACATCTGCAAGGTGCTATTTACGTGATTAAAGGGCGAGTAAATCGTTCCCAAACTTTAGCTCTGTAGAGCTTCCCCTTCTGCTGAAGAGAGATTTGAAATATTATTACTACAGTGAATCCCAGCAAACCTTCCCAGTAAACCCTGTTGGGTTCATCTCGGAGTTGGGAAGAACCCAGCTCCTTGGCTAGTTTTCCCTTGCTATAGGGAAGATGTGCTAAATAATGAGGAACTTTACAGTTAAAATTCCCCTTCCCCCAGCCCGAGAGCTGCCGCTTGTCTGCTCTCTGGAGGCAGCTGTACGTGTGACTGATAAAGTTGTTCTGCCTCTGTGTTCTGAACTCTCTTCTGATCCAGCTCTTTGTTCTTGTCCTGGCAGGCAGCAGTGGTGCCCACAGGCGGTGGGCAGCTCTGGGTGTTTGGTGGAGAGTTTGCATCTCCCAACGGGGAGCAGTTTTACCACTACAAGGATCTCTGGGTCCTGCATTTGGCTACCAAGACCTGGGAGCAGATCAAGTAAGTGATGTGCGGGTTGAACAGTGTTGACCTCATGAGCAGCGGTGCTGGTAGGGCCTGACTTGGGTTCCTGGGATGGTCCTGTGATTTCACAGCTCCCTGCCAGCAATCCCTTGAGCTCAGAGATGCCCGTGTTAGGAATGGTGGAGAGGACCTCCAGCAATAAGCAGAAGTGAGAGATATGTTCTGAGTCTGCAAGGCCAAAGCTGTTTTGTTTAATAAATGATTTTTGGAGCGTGGGATTTTGGATCTTGGCTAGTTGAAGAAAAGAGTATCAAGAAAGGCAGTCTGTGCCCCAGCCAGGGCAAGTGTAGATGTACAACTTCAAGAGGGCCCTTGTTGCTTCATCTGTCTGAGCTCGTGGCTGGACTGTACAAGAACTTGAAGGGTCTCAGCCGCTTTTACCACTGCTTGAGAAAACGGCGTTGGGATGAACAAGCAAATAAATCAGATTCTGCAAGAAAAAGATGCTAAAAATCCTGTTGATTCTTAGCAAGAATTAAGGAGCCTAAAAGTCTCTTGTGAGTCTGGCCTAAAGTCCTCTGCTAACACTGCCTTAACCTTTGGCTTGTAGGCTTTGCTACTCACATTTCTATTTCCATGAGAGAAAAAGAGATCTCTTTTTGATTACCTGGTAGACAGGCAGAGGATGTGGCTTTCGTTCCATCCAACCCTGCCAAAGACCTTCTCTTGGACCTGGAGATTGTTTTGGCTGCAGGATTAGGCAGAGAACAATCAGGGTGGGCTGGAACTCCAGTGTGCTGCAGAAAGCAGCAGCTTTTGAGCAATACTTGCTCATCAGCAGTTCACTCTGCGTAATGGGAAGAGGCCTAAATCACCTGGACTGGGTTTTTGCCCTACACACAAAGTGCAGGTGCCTGCGGGTGGACCTGTCTCTCTCAGCATAGTAGGTGAGAGGGTTTCTTAGGAGTGAGTTCTGCAGAGATGGAGCCCCTGCCTGTGCCTTGACACATGCCCCAGGCCACGCTGTGGGTCCTGGAGCCTGTCTGCCTTTGCTCCCTCTCTGCAAAATGGGAGCATTGATATTGCTTCACAAGGGGGAATTTGGGGGTTTAATTTTGCTGACATTAATATAGCACTGAAGAAACTCCAGCGTGGAAGGTGAGGGGGTCCTATACAGACTGCCGGAGCCGATGTGCAGAAAAACCCTATGATTTCAGAACAGGCTAGATTAAAAGGATGTTTCACAGCACCTGGCAGCTGACCCTTCTACCGGGATCCAGGGACTGTCCTTTTGGTACCTCTGGGAGGCTGAGGGAAGACTGTTTCAGTCCTAGGCGGCTGGTTCCTCTCTGTCAGTGTGGTTTTGGCTCCAGACCTGGCGGTGTTAATCTCATAACGGCTGTAATTTGTCATGCTACAGGAAGCCAGCTTTACTGCAGTGAGCCCTGCCTGACTGTGGGCAGTGGGGATGAGAGGAACTATCCAAACGGATGAAGGGCTCTTTAAGAGGTACAAGGATTAAGAAGACCTGTCACTGTGCAGGCTGATCTGCCTGTTGTTGTTAGGCAGGAGCTGATGTAAGGACTGTGACTGTACCCTTCCCAGCTCCCCCAGAATAACTGCCGACTCCCCTGCTCAGCCTCATCCAAATAAAGAGGGCAAAATTTAGATGTGTTCTGCCCCTACCAGTTTCATGAAAGCAGGCAGGAGGATGCGAGGGAGAGGAAGGGATGATTCCCCCGGAGTCCCTACTGAGAGGAAGGGTTGACACTTTTCCCAAACTCTGTTAGATCCCAGCAAATCCTTAGCAGAGAGCTGTGCTAAAACCCAGCTGCAGGGAGAGCGAGGGCGGGAGCCGGCTCTTCATGAGCCGTTGGAGGATCCAGATGAAGCTGCATTAGCTCCACCACTGATGGCGCCAATTGTTCTCCTGGGCTTTGCAGATGCCTTGCTGTAGAGCTGATCTAGGGTTTTCCACTACGTAAATAAACTCTGCGGTGCCTGACATGCCTGGGAAGAGGAAATTGGGGAGTTGCGAGGCTCTGAGCAGCCCAGCAGACTAAACCATGTCCAGAGAGCTTGTTTCAAGGCTTGACGGATTGTTATGGGTAGTAAGGAGGCAGCTAGATTGGCAGCGTGAGCTCCTAGACCCCGTGTTGAGCTGAAGCAAGTGCTAGGTATCAATCTCTCCCAGCTACCCAGAGATACCCTCTATCCCCTGGCAATGACTGTCCCACGTCACCTTGGTAGCCACACTGAAAGGATGCATTTGGAGACAGTGATAGTTCATTGCCTCTTAGGTGAATGGATGGACATTTCCTAAATCCTCATCACAAATGATGTGGGTGGAATGGCCCTGGAGAGAAGATCTTTCTTTTTCTTCGCTCGCAGCCCCATGGAGGATCAGTTCCACGGGGGGCATTCCGGGTGGTGTTGCATGGATGTCTGTTTTTGGCCATCCTGGCGTTTTTATCTAGTGTCCTGGATCCGGTGTTGAATAAATGTGAGTGCATCTCCTCCCCATCCTCAGGCAGGGCTCCAAGAGCTGCATTAATGAGGCATCTGGCGGAGGAGGCTGGGAGGGGATGTCTTTGTTTTAATGCTAACCTGACTGAGTGCGAAAATCAAGTTTCTGCTGCCTCTTTGCTTTTCCATATGGCATCTTGATTACAGTCTGCTGGAGAAGGGGAAGAGGAAAGGGCAGAAATGATTGTTGAGTTGTACAAGGGATTTTATTTTACTTGTTTTCTAACTATGTCGTAACTCATGTTGCGTTTCACTTCCATCAGTTCTTTGACCTTAACAGGGCAATGCCTGTCATTTTTTCCCCATAAATTTCTCATGTCTGTTGATGTCAAGCATCTGATGATGTTGGATTGCCATTAACATTTTAGAGTGATTGGTGACAATGGCCATCTATAAGGCATGATCAAAGCAGTAACTCCACTTGCATCCACCTTGCATTTACCTTATATATGCTTGATTACTGTATATATTTGGGGCACAGACTGGTATTGAGAAAACTCAAGAGTGTTTTGGGAAATATCATTTTAGTGCACATGATACAGCAACAACATAATTACTCTTTTGAGAAATGCTGGAATATGGAAAGAAGGATTTGGTTTCTGTAGCCCCCACGAGGTCACATGCACCCAGTGATTCAGGTTTGAATGTATTGGGCTGAGTTAGGTGAACAGCTAAGATGACCCTGAACTTGCAGTTCTAGGAAATCTAGTTATTCTGGTGCTAGAGCTTAGACTTCAAACAACTAAGCTGCCCTTCCTGGCTGCAGGTTCATGCGACAGGTCAGTGTGGTGCCGTAAGAGGCTTGGCTGTAAAATGCTTGAAGAGAAAACCATGAAGAGCCCTGTTTGCAAAGGCTGGTAGGGAAATGAAGCTCCATGGTCTCCTAGCAGAGTGCACAGCGATCGGTGAACATGGCTGGCTGTTGGACGGATTGAAAAATTACAAGTAGCTGTGCTTGCCTGCATTTTGCCTGCACAAAGCCGGGCCAAATTCAACAAATCCCAGCCATTAGAAAACACCCCAGAAAGTGGTTTTGACTTACTGGAACTGAGGTCCCCTTTGTGGGATGCCCAAGGTTGTCTCAGTGCGTGAAGTGTTTGTCACCTTGCCTTAGAGCTAAGCAATATCTTAATCTAATAGCCGCTTTCCTTCCTAGAGGGAACATTCCCTGTCAGCCGTGTGGCCCAGTGCACTCCCTCCAAGAGAGACAGGGAGCGTTACACAGTGGGGCTGTGCCTAGGAGCCTGGCAGATCCCTCCTCTGTGCAGATTTGCCTACAGACCTCGATGGCTCCCTTCCCTGGGATGGAACTGGAATGCTAATGAGTGCCATAATACTCCTCTGAACCGTTTTGTGAGATGGGGTGCTATAAATATTGCAGAGTAGCATTTCACAAGCGTATGTTTAAAGCTGTTTACAGAGTGAACTGGAGCAGTCACTGCGGTACAGGATGCCTGTGAGCGTAGGTTTGTTTCTGACTGATGGCTCTTCTTGCTTATGTCCTATTTGTCACCAGAAAGCTGGGGTCGTGCAAAAAAAAAAAAAAAGGTAGAAGAGTGATTTGGTGCTTGAAAGAGAGGAAGGGCATTTTGGTGTGCATTTGAGCAGGCTTCCCCTGCCAGACCCTTGTTGTTTGGTAAATCGGGCTTCAAATATGTAACAGTTGCTTGGCACATGCAAAGGTGATTTGAGTTTGAGCGTCATGTGCTAAAGTGGCAATTGTGGGTTCAAGTCGCCTACTGGGTGAGCGAGATACCTGCCCCTTGTGTGGCTCGTGGCTGAGTGTGCAGACACAAGGGGACAGGGCTGTGCGTGCCAATGAACAGAACATTCGTGTTTGCATTTGTCAGTATAAGGCTTAAAACTAAATGTTAAAGTCTCGGCCTTCAGCTGCCTTGTGTACTCGAGGATAAAAGCGCCTTGTCCTGAAAAGCCTCTTTGATGGGTAATACATCATCATTGTTGTTACTAAGGGGAGGTACCAAGATTTATCTGAGCAACCGCTGGATGAAGGAGTGAATGAGAAGGTAAGTGACTTAAACACTGTGCACCCTCTGTGACATGTAAGTCATTAATCCTTAAATCTGGGGGCTGAATTCAGATCTGTTCTGCTACTATAAGCCCTAGAGTAACTCCACAAGCATCATTAAATTCCTCATGGAACAGTTCTGATCAGGCTCGTGCTGTGTGTGTGCAGAGCCAGTCCTTATCCAGGGTTATCTTTTAATCTATTTTTAAAAAAAGGTCTAGAGAATTTACAGCTCCCTCCCACATGTCTGCTTTCTGGTGTCAAACCCATGAGGTATTAATCATAAGGTCCATGAAAGTGTTTCCAAAATGTTTGTTTTGGCCCTGAGCAGCGATATAGGTGAAGGGAGGCAGCCTTCGTTTTGGAAACGAGGTTTTGAGCTTGCAGCAAGTGCCTTCTGGGACGGCAGCATTTTACATGATACTTTACATGATACGTGATGGGGGAAGAAGGACCTCAGCTTTACGTATAGCCCAATGTAAAATTACTTTGTAAAGGTGTTGTTGGTTTTTTTTTTTTTTTTTTGAATTTAGGAGGCCCCCTCTTTCGTAGCATCTGGTCTTGTAGCTTGTACTGCTGCCCTAAGAAAAGGAGAGAGCAGCCTTGTGATTGAGTGCGTTGGAGACTTCTCTGAATGCGGGCCAGGCCCCATATCAGATAGGTTTGTGCAGGGCAAACAGTTAATTATTCACTTCTGGGGACTTGTGTATTAAAACACACATATCACTGAATACACTTTTTATCACTCAGAATTGGTTTTTGACTTAGAGGAAGCCTAATGGAGAAACAAAGAGAAACTCTCTGACAACAGGACTTTATTTTTTGTTGTGAACACTGATCTTTAACCCCCCCTTTCCTTTGACCAAAAGAAAAAAAGAAAGGTTCCATTCTCTGGCATAATAATGTGGAAGCCTTGTTACAGGAGAAAAAATAATGTTTTGAGATGGTGACAATCTTAATAGTAGAGGTGCTATTCTGCATGGTACTTCTGCTACAAAATGCCTGGAAAACCTCATTCACTGTTAGTATAAAGAGTCCTGGCAATCAGTATTAATTTCTTACCAAACGCTGCTGTTCTGCTTGGAGTTCTTCATTGTGGCTGGTGTGAGGCTGGTCATTTTGGATGGCAAACAAGAGCCCTCATTTTCAGTGCCCTTTCCCGCTTCCCGCTGCCAGTTCGAGTGTCGCAGTAGGGTTGTGGCTTTAGATTTTGCTGTTGTCTTCAGCTGTGACCAGGTTTTCTAGTTATTTAGGCCCAGATTCTGCAAGCACTTAGAGCATGGTAGCGCTGCCTGTTTGAGAAGTCTTGCTGAGCTCAGTGGTGCTAACTGTGTGCTTTGGTAGACTTCTCAGCGAGAGTGAAAATGTGATAGATTAATCCAGGGTGGCAGAGAACAAACAGAGGAAAAACCCTGTTTTCTGCGTGGGCTGTGCTGGGCCTGAAGTCACCTCTGTTTTAAGAGTTCTTGAAGGTTTTTTTTTGTTATATCCAATTTGATGCTCTGACGGTGGGTGAACATATAAAGGAAGGTGGATCTTTCTTGCTTCTTGGGAATGTCATTGCCAACTGCCTGGCTTTTGGAGATGACAACGGGCTTGTTCCTGGAAATGGAAGTGGCACATTTAACTGAAAGGTCGGGAAGGCTCAACAAGAGCAGCATGGTGATACATATCTGCTTCTTTATTAAGTAAGATAATAGTGTTGACTTCTTCTGTTGCAAGACTTTGTTATTGAGGAAATCAAAGTGATTTACAAAGTATTCATGTTAGTTTGACATTATATTTACCTGAAAATGGGTAAGTGAAGACAGTATGAAAGGTGACTTTCTAAGACGTTGAAGAAGAGTGAATATAAGAGCCAGTCTTTGACTCCTGGTGCTTAGAAAAGGCATCTCTTTCTAAAGTGCCTTCCTTGCAATTGTGGGAGTTAACTGCTATTCATTAAACACTCCTGAAAAATTACCTCCTGAGTCACAGCAGAAAAGACTTCAAGGCTTTGGGTGCTGTTAGAGGCCGGATGGCTTATCACTAGGAATAAAACCGTTACTGCAAAATGCCTATGTTGTAAATATCAAGCAATGCAGGAAGAGCACACATATCGTTCTGGAGGAAACTATACGTACATATTAAGAGGGGAAAAAAAATTCTTTGTGGCTTTCTGTAGCAGAAGAACAGAAACTGAACTCAACCAGCACAGCAGCCCCTGGCTTCTATGAAAATGGACTAAGGGGAACCTTGTTGTTGGTGAGTGGAATTGTTTTGCCTTTCAGGGCATCAGGAGGACCCTCTGGAAGAAGTGGGCATCGAATGGTTGCTTGCAAAAGACAGCTGATAGTCTTTGGAGGTTTCCACGAGAGCGCAAGGTGGGTTCCTGCGGAATGGCTGCGGCACCGAGTCCTCTGTAGCAAAGACAACAGAATTTCACCACTCACAGCAAGCTGGGCTTTAGTGCAAGGGTTATCCTGAGCAGTACTGGAGCTGAACTAGATTTAGCTGAGCTCAAGCTGAGCTCCGGGTCATCTAAGAGGTGCTGAGCAGCACAACTGCAGTCTCTGGGAGCACAGCCCACGTTTCCAAGCCTGCCCTAGAGCTGGCTGCATACTTGGGAGTCTAGCATGTGCAGACCTTCCTGTATGCAAGCTGGCTAGTTGAAAGAGAGCATGGGTATGTATTTTTTTTGTTTGTTTTGCTTGCCTTTTTTTCCTTCAGACAGACACAGCCCTCATCTATTTCGATCTTTTGTGTTCTGGTTTAAATTACTGGAACTGTGTTTCCTGGAGAGGGTTGGTGAAACTTCTATTGTAGTAAAGAATAACATAAATTAAAAAAAAAAGAGTGTCCTGCTTAAAGCAGCTTCATGAAAAGCGTATTGTTGTACTGCAGTGGTAACCTTCACCCCAGTGAGTCTTTGCCTGCACATTGCTATGGCTACAGAGGGAGAAAGGCCATAAATGCAAGGAGTTCAATAAAATGTTGCACCATTTCCTGGTGCCGTTTTATTCTGTCCTAAGTGGCAGTCATTGTAAAAACCCGTGGTGTGCCAATCTGCTCTCCCTAGAGATTACATCTATTACAACGATGCGTACGCCTTCAGCCTGGATTCCTTCACGTGGAGCAAGCTGGCTCCTTCTGGGATTGGGCCTGCTCCAAGATCTGGATGTCAAATGGCTACCACTCCCGAGGGCGGCATAATCATCTATGGGGGCTACTCCAAACAGGTAGGTGGTAGCTCATGTGGTATTTCCTGCATGCCAAACAGAGTAGCTGATGTGAAGAAAAACCAACGGGCTGCAGTGATAAGCTCAAATTGCCTCAATAAGACTCAGATTGTCTAAATAAGACCAAAATGACGGTCTTGACCTGTGCCGGTTGTGGGGTCCTCTGTTTTGGCCGCTTGGAGAGGCAAAAGTGCTTAAAGTCTGGAAGTAAAATTGAATTCACGGCTCTGCTACTTTCATGTGCCCAGCTACACAAACCACATCTCCAGTGCAGGGTATGATGACCTCGTCACATAACTGCCCGCTGCTCTGTCTGACCCTGTAATAGTTTCTGTGTGTTGGGCAGCTGCCAGATGTCCAGAAAACGCTGGTGACCAAAGTGCCCTTTCCATGTTGGCCTGTGGATGTGCCAGCCTGAAGCGACAGCAGAACTGTGCCCTTGGATTGGCACTGCGCAGGGAGCTCAGGCTGCTGCCAGCCCACACTGCTACTAGAAGAGGCTTCTTGCCCTCCCATTATCCCTTAGTGCTTGTGACCCAGTTGTTCATGCACTTGGGTGGTGATCAAGGAACTGACCTTGGTTAAAATGAGTTAAAATTCAGTGCTTCAAATGAGTGTTTTGGTTAAAAGGAATATTAGGTTAAAAGGTTATTCCCTGCTAATCTAGTCTGACATAAGGAGGTGACATCATGGGGACAGGAATGAGCAACTGTGATGGCAACAGTGATGGTTGCTGCCAGCTTCAAGCATTCTCCGAAATTACTGGGACACATTCCAGCACTTGCAAGTTTTCAGGCAACTGCTGCTTTTAAGCTGCATTTTCTTGCATCACTGAAAGGGTTAAGGAAGCGGCACCGATTAGCAAACTCAATAAGTGAAAAGATGACTTTTGATGAGCACCAGGCTTCCTCTGCTCTGCTTCTTGCTTTTTCAGTCACGGTAATTTATACTGTATAGCCCTTTAGACCATATGTCCTCATTGACCAAGTATCCCTGTCTCCATGCAGGGAGGGAGGAAGTAAATATTTCATTGAGCAAAAGGCTCCTGCAAAACCTTTTAATGCTGCGAACACAGACAGAAGGCCCGGCTGCCGCTGTCTCTGTGGAGAGGCATCGCTTCCAGCAGCGTGTCACTGGGGGAGGAGGACGCCTTGTTCCTCTCATCTGAATAAATGAACAAAGAAGAAAAGGAGGGAAAGGAGAGGGAAGATTGTCTATATATTTAGAAGCATTCGTGCCTCCTCCCGGCCTGCGCTGAGGGCTCCAGCTCCTCACATGTGCATTTGGTTAGGTTTGGTAACGGAGGGTTTTCTACCTGCCTGGGCTTTGTCCTGCTTCCTCCCTCGTGAGCGTGTGGGTGTCCCAGGCTGCAGAAAGCACCTGGCTTCCAGGAGTACCTTGTGGCCCATGGAAATATAAAACTTGATGCTCGTTTGCATTTGCTCTTATTCCAGTTGAGCAGATTGCTCTCTGTTGCACTGCTCTGGGTTGCTTTGAGGTATCAAGAGAGAAGCAGAGGGACAGGAGAGTACAAGGCAGCCCTCAGCCCTTTGCTGTGACGAATGAGTCCTCAGCCTTCGTAAGCCAGGCTTAAGAGCTGGGTGCAGTTCCCCTCCAACTCAGAACAGCTTTTAGATTAAAATAACCACTCCTTCTCTGGACTCTCGGGCCTGATATTTTGGCAGTTAGGAATTTACTGCCTTCGTAATAGAGAGAGCTGAGTCTGCTGCTCTCCGATGTGCCATTCCCAGCCAAGGCTTTGCTTGTGTCTCTGCAGCACAAGTGCGTTTTCAGGCAGGAGTGACGCATCCCAGCTGCAAACTCACCAAAGCGCTGGCACAATTCTCCGTGCAGCTTTCTTGAGATGCAAACGTGACAGATTTTAGCATGGTCCTGAATGTGTATTGAGCAAGATTTTGACCCTCTAGGAAAAGCACAATTTTGTTAATGTGTGGTTATTTAATTCTCTTTGTCCCTTTGCTTATGGATGATTTTGGAGCTGAACCTTTTAGCTTATAAATTTGTATACAGCCCACAAAGGCGCTGGTGAAAGGGAAACACGAATGGAGCTGGGCAGGTGCAATGAAGACCTGCCCTTGTCTCCGTTAGATGCTGCAGTGAGGAGTGTTTCAGGGGATAATCAGGGGCCTGGAATATCTGCCCTGTGAGGAACAACTGAGGGAGCTGGGCCTGTTCAGCTGGAGAAGAGAAGGCTGAGAGGGGACCTGAGCAGTGTCCATAAGTACCTCAAGGGAGGCCCTCCAGGAGCGTGGGGACAGAGCCGGTGCCCAGACACGCGCTTGCCCACGCCGGCCACCAGACACCACTGAGTTGGTGTGCTGAACTGCAGGTGGGGAACAAAGGTGCAAATAGTGAAAAATCACATCTGAGCTTTACCATCCCCAGCGTGACCGACGTGAGACACTGGTGCACAACGTGCCGGTAACGTGCCAGGTATTTTAAACGTGTGATGCTCAGCAGAGCGGCGTCCCCGCGTGCATGGGCTCCATGCACAGCCTGGAAGTGATAACGGCGACGTCTGCCCTCCTCTGCGGAAGGGGCTGTGTCCGCTCCACCCCTCCGGAGCCTGCGGGGAGCTCCCGCTCCCTCTCCCACTGCTCTCACCCGGCTCCTGGCCCATTTCTTGGGCTAGGGATGGATGCAACAGAGATTCCTCCACATTGCTAGGCAACGGCAGCGCCGGGAGCGCGCCGGAGCCGCGCCGCCGTGCAGGTGGACGCAGGCAGGGCCGCGCCGCGTGTGCGGGGGGCTCGTGCGTGCCAAAGGAAACCAGCAGCGCGTGGGGTTTTTGCAGTGAGTTTGCCAGCACTGGAGGGGGTTTTGCTGGGAGATTGCTTGCGGCAGGGCTGGGGTTTGCTGAATTGCAGGGTCATGCAGGAAGGGTTTGCTCTGCAGTTCTGCCTGCTGAGGACTTCTCTTAATTGGGTGTTTTGGGCATTATTGCTGTTTTTTTATTAAGCACGGTTAGCAGTTACAAGTGGGGAATCATTGGCAGTCCTGTTCCTCGCAGGAACAGCTCTCCAGGCCTCGGTTTCCTTGCCATTTGGAAAATGATAAACATGTCTGTTGCTGTCCCTGGAGCCAGAGGTTTTTAGTTAATAGCTGCAAAGCTCTTCTAACTTGCTAATTCATCTCTCTATGCAAACAATAGACTGTGGAGGTCCAAGCAGAATATGAGTTTGCAAGCAAGCAGCTGGAACTTCAAGGCAAGAAGGATGGGTGAGAACAAGAGCCCCTTGCGGTGGCTGGAGCGTCTCCCTTGGGACAGGGGCTGTGCTGGCACGGGGGGTGGCTCTGCTATCCCGCAGCTCCACGCCGCCTTCCCAGGAAAGAGGGGTCGCTTCGACAGCCAGGAACCAACTCCCACTGCACCTCATCGGGGCTTGCTCTGACCAAGAAGCTTTGTCATGGTGCAGGCACTGTGTATTTACTACAGGGAGCTGTGTGGTTTTCAGGAGAAAAATAGCACAGTTATTTCTCCCAGCACGTACGACACTGAAGCCAGCTGCAGCCTCCGTTACATGTTATTTCCTCCCGCTTCATGCACACAGTGCTCATCTTGCCATGCTTGACAGTTGTGCTTCTGCACCCTCCATCCTGTGTGTCCTCTATATGCACGTATACGTCCTGGTAGAGCTAACACTGAAGAAGCAGGGAGCAAGCAAACAGCATTTGCTGTACGGTGGGCAGGCAGGTGCTGTGCAGTCCTTGGGTGCCTTCAAGGTTGTAAATTAGTGTGAAGCCCCCTGCCCTTCCCTGCCTCTCCTCTCTGTGTCCATCTGTGGCAGCTCTTTACTTGGGTGGGACTGGAAGGAGTCTTTGGTCGAGGTGAGGACTGACTCAAGGGCTCGGTCATGCCCAGCGTGCAGCTCGCTGGTGACTTCTGCTGTTCCGGGTGTGTGTGACAAGGACAGCGAGGCGTGACCCCGGCGTGTGTTCCTCACGCAGTGACTCGCAGCCCTTTGCACTTGCAGACTGCACTGTAGATGCCAGCATGTAGGCACCACAGTGCATGCAGCCCACGTTCCTGGTGCTCCAGCACCTTCTCTCCATGGCAGTTTGCTCTCCCTTCTTGTCCTGGCATCCCTCTCCCTAGGAGCTGTTGGAAGTGAGGAGCCCCTGGCCCTCAGGCTGTTGTCTCCTCTGCTTGTGTCCCAGAGCCTCTCGCCTATGCGGAAAGTCGTCTGGCTTGGGCTTCAGCTGCTGGAAAGCTGGCAGAGGCCGGGGGAGTCATCGCAGTGTATCCTCTTCGGCAGGGGATCAGGCTGTTGCTGATGTTACTCGGGGACTGGAGGTAGAATAATGCAGCTGGTGGCCTCTCTGAAGCGGCAGCGTGGAGGAGGATGCCACCATCACAGACATCCTGTCTTGGAGAGCGCAGGTCCTTCAGGGTGATAATCTTTGAGTGTGATAGCAGGGAGACAAACCAGGATTTCCCAGCACAGCCCTAAGGCTGGGCCCTGATCCTGGCCTTAGCCAAAGCTTCCCTTTTGCTGCACTGAGAGCAGAGCTCTCCTGTTCCCTCCAGGACTTCCTTCGCGCTTTTCCACGGGCCTTTCCAGCATCATCCAGGTTACAGCCTTGCTGCGCGATGCCCCAAGCTGCGCCGGGCTCGTCCAGCAGCTCCTGCTGGCAGCGCTGCCCAGCCCAGCAGTGCCCTGGCCCCCGGGAGGATGGGAATTACAAGGAAGTTCTGCAGGAAGGATGGATGCATAATGACATTGTTAACAGTGCTCCTAGGGTGGTGGTGCAGAGCGCTGCTTTCATATCCCGTGTGTTGCTGGCGGTGCAGGGGCTTGCAGTGGAAGGAGCAGAAGAAAATCGCGTCAAAAATGATGTGTTTCATTAGCTCAGCTGAGGCTGGATGCTGCTCTTGCTGGTGTCTTGCTGGTGCCTGAAGCAGGGGTGGAAGCGGGGTGTATCTGTTTCTGCACAGAGGAGAAAACTCTCGTTTAAGGCTTCTTGGGACCTTAAATGTTAAAAAAAGACAGTCTGGGGTGTCGAGAACAAGCAGTGTCACATCTGCTGCTGTTGTAGTGGGATGGAGATGGGGAGGTGGCAGGGGCTGAGCGCGTGTGCCAAGCGCAGAGCTGTCACTGCAGTGACAGCGCGCAGACGCTCGGAGCTTCTGCCCGGCCTCGAGGGCAGGATCCCGGGGAGCCTCTCAGCCCTATGGAAAGTTGTGGGGTGCTTCGTGGAGCGGGGTCTGCCCTCCTCACAGGTAGAGGGGATGGTCCCAGGTGTTACATGTCTCCTTTGGGAGCAAGTGATACTTTCCGTAGCAGAATAAAAGAAAGAAACTTGTGTCTCCCGTTTCCTTGGTGCTACCTGTCCTTCCTTCCTTCCCTAAAAATATCTGTTTTTCTCCCTGTTCTTCTCTTCCCTGAATGCCAGAATTCCTGCCCTTACCTGCATCCTGCAGTTCTCACGTGGCTCTGGGTCCCAGGGTACGTGTTGCACCCCAACAAGGCCTGTGCAGAGCAGGGCTCTGCAGAGTCCCAAGGAGAGACTTCCTGGCTCTGGAAGGGAGACCAGCCCCCCCTGAGTTTTGATTTATTGAAACTTTTTCACTGAACATCCCTGTCTTTGCCTTCCCTGCAGAAAATTAAGAAAGATGTTGACAAGGGCACGCTGCATACAGATATGTTCCTGCTGTTGAAGGCCCAGGCAAGGAGGAAGGTAGGCTGCTACCATGGGAGATAGGAGGGCTGGGCTGGAGGGGATGCTGCTGCACTGCGAATCCAATTCCCTCTCTGCTCTGGATAACAGACCAAAAACCCTTCCCTCTTGATACCACTGAGAGGGAGAGGAGGATTTCCAAGCTCCTTGCATAACTCAGGCAGCTTCAGAAAAGCTACAGGAAATGGTGTTAATGGGGTTTTGGGTGTTTGTGTGGGAGGGAATTAAAGCAGCATTATAAAACTCCTCTTCCTGGAGAAATTTTGATTGTTCATCTTCTATTTCACAACAAAAAAATCCTTGGGATTGCAGAATTTCCCACACTGGGGAAATTCCTGTTCCTGGCAAGGCCTGTTTGGTAGTGATCATTCATTTATAGATTCTAAGAGACAAGACTGGGAAGTGATGCAGGGAAATTATCAACAGTGGGTTTTTTGTTTGTTTGTTTTCCTTCATGTGTGATTGTCCTCAGAAGTCCCCCAGGTAGAGGGATGTGCAGGTCATCCAAGTGCATGAAGTGGAAATGCAAGTGGTTCTAGTAATGTTGTTGAAGGTGCATTAGGCAATTCCTGGAGTGTCCAAAATGGGTTCTTGAGATACTTGGGAAGATTGCTGGAGAACCAAAGGCGCCTGGGAGATGGGAAAACGATCGAGGTTCCGCTTTGCTGATGCTCCTGTTTTCTTTTATCCTTTAGCAGACAAGTGGACGTGGAGTCGGCTCAACCCCTCCGGAGTGAAACCTCCTGCCAGGTCTGGCTTCTCTGTGGCCATCGGTCCCAGTAACTGCTCCGTTCTGTTCGGAGGTGTGCATGACGAGGAGGAGGAAGAGAGCATTGAAGGGGACTTCTTCAATGATATTTATTTCTACGACCTGGGGAAAAACCGCTGGTTTCCTGGGCAGCTTAAGGTCATGTCTGAATATGATACCAATGTCTTCCGTTCGTTCTCCTTTGTCACCTGAAATAAGTCATTTTTCTGGGCCTTTTTGGGTCCCGTCCAGCTTTCCTGCTGTGAGCTTCCCCAGGAGCAAGGCTGTATCTCCAGTAACTCGGGGTGCTCCAGACACTGAGCCACCTGGTCTGGCTGCCACTTTGGTCTGCAGCCACCTAATTGTGAAGAGCGGAAAGGGCTACAGGCACGAGGGTGGGAATGTGCAATTCCAGTGCAGCCTGACAGAGTTCTCAGCTTTATGCTGCCCTTTCTCCCTGGCTCTCGGGCTCCTTGTGCTCTCCCTGTCCACTGTTTGTCCAAAATTCTCACAATTTGATGCGGTCTCTGTTCCTTTTGGGAAGGAAAGAAGCCTTGTAGCCCTGTTGTGTCCTGTTGTGTAATGCAGGACGAAACGAGGCCACATAAAAACACAGTTATGGTGTTTTACTGGAGGCCATCCCAGGTCAGATGTGCAAGTTTAACACAGGCTAGTTAGGAAGAAGCTTCCCTGGGAAGATCCTGCACTGGGATCAAGAAAGCTCTCTGATTTTCTTCTTGCACATGAGCTGCTAGAAGAGATGAAATACTTAGCCTTGGCTCCAAAGAACTTCAGAAATACGACCTTCAGGTCTTTGTTTGAACCACTGTCAAGTTGGAAGCTAGGTGGAAATGGCCTGGTTGAGCTTCCTTCTTTCCACCTCCACTGTTTCTGGCTTCATTCTCAAAAAAGAGAAGTCAATCACATAATAACATACAAACACCCACTCAGGTGTTTGCTTCTGGCTTCCTAGCCAACTGTTTTCCAGCCTTTTTACACAATACTTGGAAGACCTGGAGTGCTTCCTGTTAATGCACTGTAATTTAGCACCCAGCAATTGTTTTGATTTCAGAAAATGGTGGGTTATTTTCTTTTGCTCCTGTGACAAACTGGTGGACTGAGAGCATTCGTGTGCGCAGGCGCGTGCGTGCCCGCAGGACAGGGAGCAAAGAGCTGCTCCCCTTCCCTAGCCCATTAACAACAGCACCATCCTCACACCCTCAATTCTCCTCGAGTTTTTGCTGCCTTTTGTTTTATGGCTGGTGCGTGCCCGCAGGACAGGGAGCAAAGAGCTGCTCTCCTTCCCTAGCCCATTAACAGCAGCACCATCCTCACACCCTCAGTTCTCCTCAAGTTTCGCTGCCTTTTGTTTTATGGTTGGTAGAAGTTCATGCTTTGTGGGAGCTTGCACCTATCAACTGAGACTTACAGCCCTAGTGAAAAATAATTGGATTTTCCCACCTCTCTCCCGGTAGTGGCTGTAGCACTGTTACCTGCTGTACCTGTTAGCCGCACACGGTCACACCCAGTCTCACGTTGTTCCCTCTTTCCTTCCCTATTAACAGGGACCAAAGTCGGAGAAGAGGAAACGAAGACGTGGCAGACAAGCTGAGGCAGAGGGGAAAGGAGATGAGCTGCAGGAGCAGCCTCCACGGGGCCCAGTGGAGACAGTCACAGAGGTGGTGGCGGAAGATGGGACTGTCATGACAATCAAGCAGGTGATGTCTGGGCCTGCAGAAGAGAGAGCGAGGTCTGAATCGGAGGAGGAGGAGGAAGAGGGAGCCTTGGGCCAACAAGTGGAACCGTGCCCCCGTTCAAACGCCATGCTGGCCGTGAAGCACGGAGTTCTCTACGTGTATGGGGGAATGTTTGAGGTGGGGGATCGCCAGTTCACCCTCAGCGACCTCTACAGCCTTGACCTGCACAAAATGGAAGAATGGAAAGTTTTAGTGGAGATGGATCCAAGTAAGTTCTGGTGATGGGTGCTCTCCGTCCCTTTAACCTAGTGGCCACCAAGATGAGGTTTCTAGGAGAAACAATGTGGGGAAATTCCTCTAAGGGTGACAATGAACCATTGACCAGTGGTGCTTTCTTGACAGAATAAGTTTGGGAGTGTCTGTGATACGTGGGGCCTTATGGTCACTGTCACTGTGGAAGCCTCCCTGGTCCAGCGCTTTGCTGTGAGTGCGGGGAGTGAGTTCTGGCCTGTTTGCTCTGAAAACCAAGAGGTGCAAACAGTGTCTGTGTTAACTGGTGGCAGGATAGCCTGGAAAGTGCTGCTGTGCCATGCTGATCTGCTCAGCAGAGGAAAGGGATGTGCCTGCTCTGCCCAAGGAGGATCCAAGTACTGCAGAGCACGTGGGCATTAGCCAGAGACTTAACAGAAGCCCTGGGAGAGACTGTGTGGTGAGCAGAGTGCAGGGGAAATGTAGAAGTGTGATAAATGCTGACATCCCAAATCTCTGAATACTTCTTGGACAGCTGCCAATACAGGATCTAGAAAATCTTCTCTGCCTCCTACCTTGTGCCTGAAAGCTCCTCGTAAGGGCCAGAACAGAGAAAACAAGATTCTCTCTAGACTTGGAAGATGAAGATCGGGAAAGAGCACTTGGGATCACTCCGTGGAGCTCGCTGCTTTGCTTGCCCCAGAGCTTTCTTAATGCCACTGGTGCAGTCAAACTAGAAGAGCTGGCTCTGCACACAGCAGCAGGCAGGTACATGAGAAACATGTCACAGATGCTCCAAACACCGTAAAAATAGTCTTGGGAATGAGGTCTGTGGTATAAACAGTTTGCAGTGGGCTTCATGGCTGTGGTGAGCTGGCAGGACTCAGGATGGAAAAGCCATGTATGATTCTTTCTGGTAGTTTTGTCTGTATGTCCTCTTCCTGCCCTCCCCTCCTAATGATCTCTCCATCTGAATGCTTTCATGGATTTTTCATATTTCCCTCTGCCTGGCTCTGGACTGTCCAACTGCTGTTACTGCCATTTCGCAAGTGACAAAACTATTTGCTTTGGTCACCCAGGGAACCTGTAGCAAACATGAGGTCTGAACTACCTGGACTTGTTTTCATTCCTTCTGAATTTGAACCTACAGATCAGTCACTTACCGTCACTGTGCCCAAAGGGGAGTGAACCTTGGCCATTCCTTTGCCACAGATGGGGAAATTCAGGCTGTTTAAAGCTGTGTAACATTTTGAATCCATGGTGCAAGAAACCAGGAGTTTCATGAGGGAGAAAAGCTCTGCATGACAGTTTTGGGTGTAGGAGTGGGAAACAGTTTGTTATTTATTTCTTTTATCTGTTTTTCTCATCACAGAAGCCCAAGAATGGCTGGAGGAGTCAGAATCAGATGAAGAGGATGATGTGGAAGGTGCAGAAGGAGGGGAAGAGGATGAAGAAAGCTCTGAAGACGAGAGTGAAGATGAGGAAGGTAATGATTAATATAAAAAGTGTTTTTTGGTACAATACCTGCTAATATGGCTGGCAGCCTGGAAGGCTTCGTTGGTTTTTCTTTGAATTTAACAAGATTTCAGTATTTGGGATAGGCCAGCTTGCTTTAATCGTGTCTTGAACTCGCTGGGATTTTTCAGGATACAAAGGCAGCACATTTTGGATAGCATGGTAGTATTTTTATTAACATCAGTCTATGACAAGCCTCATGCTAAAGAGGAATTTATCCTTTATCACGTGTAGGTGAAGAATCCTGGGCAGATGCTTTAAGCACCTTCCCCACATTCACCCAAATGCACCCTATTTATGAGCAAAAATTTGCCTGTGCCCGTGATTAAAGCCCTGCTTCCCATGCAGGGCTGCAGCATGGCAGGACTCAGGGTGACTGTCACAACAATGTGCGACCTCCTCATAGACAGGATGAGAGACACTTTCCTGGATTCAGGGACGGTTTTTAGTTATTTTTTCCTTTCTATTTTAGAAACAACTAGATGGCAGCCAGCTGAGGTTTTGTTCAGCAGTGGGATAGTACACACTCCTTAGGGCACAGGAGAAGTTTCCTTGGTCACTAACAGGTTTTTAAGCTGTTAAACACATCAGCTCAAGTGTGGTCGTGGCTGGCCTGACACATGGGAGAGCAGCTTGCTTTCATTAGTTGGTTGTGACCTCTCTTTCTGTCTCCCTTCCGTTGTGCACTAGGAGAAGAGCAGCACCCATCTGTTCAGCCTGGCGAGAAACAAGCAGACTATCAGTCCAGGACGGAGCAGTATTGGATTAAACTAGCCCGCAGCAACATGGGCCCGGATGCCAAGGAGAAGAAGGTGCAGAAAGTGGCACACGCCATGGCAAAGACATTCTATGAAGATTCAGTCTAGATGTTGAGGGTGTTCTGTGTGAACACAGAAACATGCTGGGAGCTCTGGTTAGCCCCACTGACCCAAGCAGCTCAACCCGACGTGCTGGGGAGTTGGTGCCACCAGCAGGTACCAGCTTTCCAGCTTTGGGGACCTCTGGCTCTTGCCTCGGGCTGCCCACTGTCAATGTGCCTGCTTGGTTAATGCTCTGAATGTACTGTTAATCCCCTAGAGGTGGTGGGAGGTCTAGGAGAACATGATGGCAGCCCAAGCTCTTGTTCTTCAAAGGCCCGAGGATGCACTACTGTCATATTTTGTTTCAGAAGTTGCTTTGAGTCGGTGAAGACAAACTGCACGTTGCAGTTGTTTCCTGGTCCCCAGTTCCTCACCCTGACTGGGGCCAGAACTTGTCTCCAAGGGTTTTTCAAATAAACTCCTTTGGTTACATCATCTTGGTTTTGTGTGTGAATCATAGCTGAGGTTTTCTTCCTCCTTTGCTCCTGCCATGGGGCAGGAGTCACTACCCCTCTGTCAAATCTGCAGCAGATGTAAGACACGCCAGCGGCTCTGAGATGTCACCACAGTGCTTAGAGAAGCTGGAGATCCTTCAGAAAGGTGTGGAGACCCCAAACTTTGTCTATGTGAGAGCTGGTGTGTCCCCCGCTGCCAGCAAAAGTTTCTTCCTTTTCAGCATTAGCCGTAGACAGGTTTTGCCTTTGCTTGGGCAAGGCCCCAGTTCAACTTCTTGTGTATTTGCCAAGAAAGCAGTAGTCCTACAAGCGAACCCTCTATTACCAGTGAAATGTCCTACCTGGAGACCTGGTGGTGTGCTGAGATCAGGAGGGGCTGCTCTGGCCCCTTCCAAGGATATTCTCCCCCTGCTCCCTGCCCGGCTCCTCAAGGCATCGCTTTGCAGCAGAGCGTTGCTGTCGCCCGTGGGGACAACAGATGGGATTAGAGCCTGTCTGCTGCAGCAAACGAGCACTGACTTGAGCTGACACCAGAAGGCACTGGCTGTCCTCGCGCGCAGGAATCGAGGGTGCCATGGGTATTGTTTTGGCAGGGACTTCACGAGGGAGCCGGCTCTCAGGAGAGCAGTGCTGGGTTCTGCAAGGCTAATTGGAATGTAATAAAGATTAAATAGACCAGGCTGTCTGAGCGATTTAATTGTCAAGATAAAATCATGTTTGATAAGGTGTCTCACGTGAAATAATGGAGGGAGGTGAAAACAAAGCATTTTTTTGTAATGTAAGGAGGAGCCTGCAGTGCTTGCTTGGCTAACAGCATTTGTTGCCTTGTCTTGTCACCCGGGATAGTTTACAAAGCTTCATCTCCTTGACATTTGATCTACGTGTGTGTATGACATCCATGCCTTTCTAAGAAAAGCTTTGGGGAATCTGCTGCTGAAATTCTGCCTTTTTCCTTTCTTTCTTCCTTTCTTTTTTTTTTCCCCAGATGTTTGAAAATAGTGTTTTTAAAATGACAGCATCTGTGCACAGGGCACCTTTCCAAAAACCCAAGCAGAGAGGGGAACATGGGCTTTATTGCCAGATCTGCCTTATCATTTTTTGTTTTTGGATTACTTAAAATACAGACATACACACACTGAAAGATTTTCTTCTTTTTCCCTGAAGCTGGAACCTGGCTGTAGCAGTGCCAAGAATGAAGGGCTGTTTTCAACAGTGCTGCAGCCGCAGGAAAATATTCTCTCCCCTGCAGCAGAGAGACAGTTGGAAAGGGAAGCAGATGCATCAGATGAGCTGGAAGGTATGCAGCAAGAGCGTGAGGTTTTTCCTTTTATCTTTTAATCCAGTGGCGTTCTGTGCCGAGCTAAGGGTGGTTGCAGAAGGCAAGGACTGGAAGCAACGTGTTTCCCGGGAAGTGGAAGTCCGGGTGGGCCAACTGCCCCTGCAGAGCCGGAGCAGATGAGGCTTCGGGCAGGTGCCTTCCCAGGGAAAGGCTCTGCCTTCTCTTCCCATCAAACCACCATCTCTTGTGAGACCATCCGCTGACTCCCGTTGAGTCAGCGGATTCTGACTGAATTCTTGATGGATTCTTGAGTTAAGGTCCAAGAATACCTAAAGAGGAAGGCAGGTGGACACACATCAGTGAAGTGACTTGCCCAAAACAGTACCCAAGGGTAGGACCAGGGCTGGAACTCAGTGCAGAGCTAGGGTCTGTTGTAAGAATGTTCCTCTGTCTGAGATGAACAGGGAAGAGCTTGTGCTTTTTTGAAGTATAAACACCCAGATAAAATTCAGTTATTCCTTTGGCTTCCATCAGACCTTTGCTGTTGCCCATCTCTTTGCAAAGGGTTAAATGTGCGTAAGCGTTTAGACAGTTCTCAATCTTTATTATTACACCTGGAAACAGCCAACCTGTTACTACTTTTCAGCTAAAAGAAAAGAGTGACCGTAACTGTTTACTCACTTGTTGAGGAAAATATATTCAGTAATTTCTTTGGTTTTAGGCCACATGTCCACACCATAATCGCATTGTAAATAACACAGCAAAATGACATTCTTGATCATGTTTTTGTGTAATGCAGTCCCTGGCTGGGCACAGTAGCAGGTCTTGGGTTCAGTGTTGGGCAACAACAGCGACGCAGTTTGTTCAGGGCCTGTGCAAGAGGCTGACCAGGTGCTCTGTACAAGAACAACCTGCCACCACGTCCCAGATCTTGAGGCCTTTCTCCCATGCAAGCGATTTAGTTGCAGCAGAAAATGTGCAGCATAAACAGGCTGCACTTTGTCTTCAGTTCTCTTCTGCTTTAGCACAAATCACTGGGCCCAACCTCAGCTCAAGGCAATTTTAAAATCTTCCTGCTTTTATAACCTCCCTTAACTTGCCAGAACCTGTCAAGCTGTGGAGTTAGTCCTTGGGTTTCACTAAACCCCTTCATCTTCAGCATGGCCTTAATTTCCTGCCATTTTTCCCCACCCTCCAGCACTGCAGTCTATTTTTTTTTCTTTTTAGCAGCCCTGGGGCTTCATAAATCCCTGCAAGGAACCGAATGCAAGAGCCCATCTCGGAAAGATCAGACCTGAGCTGAGAGCCCCGGTGCTCTCGGAAGATCTGGGTCTCGCTTGCAAGCAAAGCAGATGCCAAACGGGCTGGTGAGGAGCTGACCTGGGCAAGCAGGGGCAGAATTTTTTATCCCTTCATGTCCTTCTGGAAGATGCAGTGTCAGACCAGCCCATTGCTGGCTTTGGGCATCCCTCGGACGGGGACACAGCCTTGTCCCCAGGCATTTTACATGGATGGCGTGACAGCCAGCTCGGCCAGGCTGGCTCCGTGAGCTCCAGCTCCTCTTTGCGGTGCCGCATGTTCCCGTGCATGAACATAAAAATACCACTGCAGCCTACAAAATGTGATAGGAACCATCAGCAGTTTGTGTGCATTCTGTCTGTGTGGACATAAAACAGCAGGTATGGACAATCCACATGGATTTATATGCCAGAGCACTAGGCATTTTAATGTGCCTTAGGTAGATACACAGGAATCCAGGGCTCATAAGAAGAAAAAAATACACTGAATTACCTCTCTCTGGGCTACTTCCCAAGGACGTTTCTGGCCTCAAGCAGATGTGAAAACCCTAGAACCACGACAAATTCCTCAGCTCATCATGATTACTAAGGAACCATTACTTTGAAACATGTGGTTTGGGAACCAGTTAATCCTGGGCTCCAGCTATCTTTCATACCCAATAAACCTCAGCCTGACTGAGGTTTTGTCCAGGGGAACCAAGAGATGAAGAACCTGAATTGCATCAAACATGTTGCATCTGTGCATGCAGTTGCTGCCACATGGGCAAGAGCAACTTGTCCTTCACTGTCATGAAAAAGTCCTGAAATCACCAGGACTTTTATTTGATAATGATAAGCATTTTTGTGTGCTGTTTTATACATACCATAGTGTGTTTGCACGCAGCTATTTTAACCTACCCATGGCGAGACCTTTGTGTCATGCACTTAGCTGGATTGTACAAAAAAAGAGTCCTCGGGAGTCTTTACAAAGAGGTGCAACCAGGTACAAAACACATGTGGGTGAGTTCCCAGGGCTGCACTTACCAGTGTCCTCATTTGGGTCATTTCAGGTATGCAGCAACCACTCAAGAGTGGAAAAGAGGACTAGGGACCAAAAAAAAACCCAAAGGAAAAACAGAAAAATGGAACAGTACCAAAATGATGGGCAGCTCTTGGAAAGAAAAATTATGAGGGTCTTGCTGCCTCCAGTGTTACTTGCTCTATCCACCCATAGCCCTTGGCCTGAAAAGGGATGAAAAGAAAAGGAGGAAGAAAAACCTGCAAGAGCGAGTGAGACAGACCATGTAAGGCAAAGAACTGAATTTAGCTGGCACATGCTCTAATCTTTCGTTTATTTCTGGTTAAAAATATAGCAATCCAGTGCAGTGTAATAAGAAATCTGCTGAAAAGGTAGCAGAGAAACAGCTAAAACAGAAGCAAAGCAAAGCTGAGTCCACGAGTCAGGGCTGCACCCAACCTCTCCATACGGGAAGTGTCAGGGAGGACCCCCCTGCCCCGGCCACCCCAGCACGGGGCCCACGTCCCCCCCTCGGCTGCGCACGCGGGGACAGAGCTGAGGGTGGAAGTCGGTCCCTGGAGGTGCCAAATCCCAAACGGGCAGGGTCTGAAGTGCCCCGGGTGGTGGGACGGGGGGGATGGACGGCACGCCGGGTCCCAGGGGCAGGGGACACCGAGAGTCCTTTGCGAAATGCCCGGGGGCATCAGCCATTCCCAAGCTCCGACCACGCTCCCGGGATGGGGACCATAACAGCTCCGGACAGGGATACGGCATCTTTAATGAGTATGCATATTATCAGGGGGGACAGGGGAGGGCAGGAAATCAAGGCAGGCATATTACAAAGATGGTATAAACAAACCAATTAAGTGACATAGAAAAAAAAACAAAAGAAAAGAATACATCCTTAGAGGCTGCCATTGCCAATGATGTTTGGTTTTGATTTTTTTTTTCTTTTTTTCTTTTTTTTTTATACAGGGACATGTTGGAAGCTGGAATATACATCCCGCATTACAAAGTGCAAAATACTACATGCTCAGAGCCCAAGCATGATGTCTGAAACAGTCCACAGCAAGATGTAAGAGACAAACCCACCACCCTCTCCCGCCGCTCTGGGCCGTGCTCCAGCGCTCCTCCCCGGATGCCTTTGGAAACCAGCTGGATTGCACGGCATTTTGTCCCGCTTTATTTCAGGTGGGTCCGAATCGAGCCCTCTCGCCCCAGTCCCCCCCAGCCGAAGAGCCCCCCGGCGTCTCTGCGCGCACGTGTTGGGCTCGGGATGCTCCGCGGCTCGCGCTGCTCTTCCCTGTCCGAGGACGCAGCGGGGTCAATCCTCGGCGCGGAGGATGCTGCCCTGTGTTGGAGGGGGGCCCTGGCTACCAATTTTGGCCCAGGGGGACACGAAGGGGGGTCTTCAGCCTCGCCACGTTGTGGGGAGGGGGATTGCAGGCAGGCGAGCAGCGGGGCCACAGCTCCCACCTCGTGCTCCCCCTGCCCCAGCAAATTTAGCAAAACGCCAATCACATCTTTGATTTGGAAACCCGGTTAGAACATGGGGCCTGTTCCCCTTCTCCCGTCTTTTCCAGCTAAACGGGGATCATGCCATCCCTGCGCTCCTCCTCCTCACCGCAACCTTTCTCCATTTGCAAGGGGAGAAGGGAATGAAAGTACCAGTTGCTTTTGCTTTTCTCTCCCAACAATTGACTTTGTTAAAGCTGTTGTGGATTCCCCCGGGAAACTCAGCCCGGAGCATCCCAGGACCCGTAGCTGAAACCCAACTCCCCGCGATCCCCTCATCTAGTCTCCGCGTTGGGTTCATTGCTCTTGTTGGGGTTATATTCTCGGGGGTGAGGGGAAGGGGAAGGAGGTTGTATTTTCTTGGGATCCCTTCTCATCCTCTCCAGTGTTGGGGGGGCAGAGTGTTGATAGCATTTTGCCATGCCACACAGCATAGTGTTATACAAGCAAAGAATTTTGGCTAAAATCCAAAAAACATTACCCAGGAAAAAAGGCAAACTGTGAGTGAGACTCGATCGTTTGTTGTTCTTCTGTGAAAAGACTTGGAAATCGTCGTAGGACAGTTCGAGTTAGGATTGTTTTTCCCTTTTTTTTTGTTGTTGTTGATTGTTTGTTTTTTTCCCCCATTCATACATGTAACTGTTATTTTTGCAAACAAGACAGTCTTGAATTAGATGAAAAAGTTAATAAACAAAATGGCGACTCCGATATTTAGTAAGATCACCATGACTACCAGGATGGGAGCCGAGCCCTGGAAGAGAAACAGAAGGAGAGAAGTTAGGAGCGGCGCTCCCAGGCCCTCCGCTCTGCACCGAGCGGCCCCATCGTCCAGCAATCTCCGTTTTGTAATTTAATTTTTACTTTATTTTGGCATGTGGCTGCCCCTAGAGGGGTAGATGTGGATGAAGCCCTCGCCCTTGCAGCAAAGAGCATCAGCAGGGGCTAAACCCAGACCTGCGGCGTCCGTCCCTGTGTCCGTGAGCAGCTCCAGCCGCATTCCCGCTGCAGGGCAAGGGAACGGGTGGCTCTGCTGGCCCCTCTCAGGTGCCCCCCTCAGCCTGGATTAAATGTACCCCAGAAGGGTCCGTTCCTTCCCTCTGACCATAAAGGCAATATGACAACTGCCTCTAATTGCCATGTGCAACGTGTTGCACTGAAGTATCTTCAGTTCACCCACCTCCCCTTCATGCTGCTGTGCTGAACCTGATTAGGATGTGGCTGTTGGACCCGAGCGGCATCCCATGAAATTGCAAGAGAAGCGCGCGGCTGCCGGCGACCCTCCAACCCATGCACACAAGAACCGGTGTTCATGAGAACTCCTGTTCACGAGCACCCACGTTCACGAGAACTCCTGTTCACGAGCACCCATGTTGACGAACACCCACGTTGACGAGCACCCGTGTTGACGAGCACCCGTGTTCATGAGAACTCCTGTTCACGAGCACCCATGTTCA
>NW_010588178.1:27184-48170 GCF_000705375.1 Tinamus guttatus | reverse complement strand
GAGTAGACAGTGCCAACACAGGAAAGTGAATTACTTTTCCATCCTTTGTTCTTATAACAAGAAATATGATGTCAGATCTGTGTCCTTATTAAGTTCATATCATGCAAATAAAAAGCACTCTTTGCAGAGTTAAAATGGTGTTTTTATAAATTAAAGTTAGCCTATGGATCTTGAGTAAGTTCAAGAATTCACATTGGCAGTTGTTTTATTTATTAGCATTAACATACAAAGAGTTTATCATATAGGAGGTCTTAAAGTAGCTTAGGATGGATTAGGTTCAAAAATAAAATCAAGTTGTAAGGTTTTTCCTCATATATGACATTAAGCCTGCAATGCTTAGTTTTATTCAAGGGAAAATCAGAGAAGTTGCCTGTAGAAAAATACATTAAAAATATATAGAAACTATTTGTGGGTCAGGAAGTCCCTGTTCCACAAATTCTTAGATGTTGAGAGAGAGAATTTTCAGGAATAGTGTCATATCTGCTTCCTTCATTTTTATGTCTCCTCCTTAGGTTAGCCACAGGCAGGCTTGGAATTTATTGTAGTCACAGCCTGCATATGAAGTTAGATGGATTTTTAATCTGGCTTGGTATAGTTACATAATATTACTGTGAATGGGGGAAATAAAGGTCAGGATCAGGAAAATAAATATTGCTACCCTCAGTTTGTTAAAATGTTCTCAACAGAAATAACAACTAAGATGATTGTATTATAAAAATAGAAGACTGGGAATGACCTTAATGACCTTTTCTGTGACACTGTTGTGCTTGTAGGTAGGGTGTCCCATATCAGTAAAAATCAGGAGTCTTCAGCTCTTGAGATATGATTCTCGTACCTTGGTCACAATGGCTGAACACAGGTTAGCTTCTTGCAGAGGTAACAGAGCAACAGCTAGGTCTGTGGAATTCAGAATTGTTTTTCTTTGAGGGAGTTATAAAAAGATTTGTGTAAATCAAGGAAGAAGATTGTCCAAAGAAAGCATACAGCTTTTTTCTTAGCTGATCAGCTAGATGTTGGATGATATCAGGGTGTAGCCAGGGACATCAGGAGACCGGTTAATTCCAGAGAAAAGAAATGTTACAAAGCTTTTGCACTCTTCACACTTATTATGACATAATAATGTAAAAAAAGAAAAAGAAGACTTACACACTCAAATACATGTATATGAGCAGTTTGACATAACTATGGATTATATTAGTAAGGCTTGTATTAAATCTGTTCTCATCCATTGTCTTTTTTCTCTTTTGCTGCTTTGCAATATTTAATTTATTTCAAAAGGGGTTTCTCTAAATGAATCAGATGAACTCTGATTAGTTAGTTAAAGTAGTAATGCTGGGATGCAGCATTCTGATAAACTACCTTAGCAAAAATCATGCTACTTAAAACCTGATTTCTTCCACACATCAGAGTTATCCAGAAAAAAAAAGATCTGACTTGTCTATTTGTTTTGTGTTCTCTTTCCTTTCAGAAGGAAAGTGAACCTAAAATGCCGGGAATTGAAGGAAAATGGAAATGAGCAAGAAGAATTGTGTGCCTAGCAGTGTATGTTTTGAGAGAATTTTGAGTGATTTTTTTTTAATACAGTTTATCTCCCAGAAATGTGAATATTGATTTTAAATGAATGCCTGTAGTTAGACAATGAAACTTGAGGGGAATTTCCTTAATCCCTAACACAGTAAGTAACAAGTCTTTGAAAACTGGTGAAACTCCAAAGGACTGAAGGGAAGCACGTATCTATGTATCTGTGTATCTGTGCATCTATCTATCTATCTATCTATCTATGTTTGTATTTATATGTAAATATTTTATACATGTCTGTACATTTCAAAAGTAGGACAGTAGGAACAGCTGATTAGTTAGCCTTTGTTCCCTTCTGATCCACCAGATAATGGGGAAACCTAGAACTAAATAATTTGAATTAAAAGGATGTAATGTATTTTCTGTTGAAAGCAATTTCATTTCAGAGTATATTCTGAAGTCCTCCAAATTGTTACCTCTTTTTCAGAGTTTTTCACGTCTCACAGATGAAGACAGCAGATATATTGACAGAATATATCTGGCCTCTCCAAAGTGTTTGATTTCATCTTATACGAGTCTTTTTTAAAAAAACTTACAATGTATGAAATTGCATTGTATACGATGTATGTAGCATATACTGGCTAGGCCAAAAATTGTCTAGCCTCTCAAAATAGAGTTGTTACGTGCAATATGCTCCTAGAGGACTTGATTCTTTATTCACTGACATTTGGTTCTTTCTGTTTTGCTGGTTATTTTTAATAGCATTCTAAACAGTGATTACAAATCTTCACTGATAAAATTTGTAAATGAGATAAGTTGTGAGATAAGCAGTGCTTGAAAGGAGAAGAACTTGAATATAAATATTTAAAAATTGAAGTATGCAAATTTTAAAGTCTGAGGAAAATCTTTTTGTTTCTTTCTCTTTTTTCTTTTCTTTCTTTTTTTTTTTTTTAACTGATTTCCCTTCTGTGTAAAATGCCTCCTTACTTCCATGAAGTAATATTACAATACATCAGCATTTACCAGACTATTTTATTTGCTATTAAGAATTTGCTATGGGGACGGAATAGTCTTGAAGAATGATCATTTTGAATGGTCAAAATATAATGTATGTATGTGGTTGAATACGCCTGAATGAAAAATATTTTAAGGAATTAGGAATGTGGACTGAACCTCTAAGAAGGAAAGACTTAGCCTGGTAAATACTGAACCCTAGGAATAAATAAATAAGTAAATAAATGGTAGATTCCTGGGAGAAAATCACTTTAATAAGTTCTCTGTGTGATACAGTCAATTAGAAAGTTAATTTATTATTTTGTGAAAGAAAAAAAAAATCTGTGAATTGGAAGGAAGGTAGTGACCTGCTTTTCATGTGTAGCATTTCTAATTAACATTAGAATATGATATCTCATTCTAGTGTGCAAGCGTCAAGAATACAGAAGTACAAAAAACAGCTAGAAATGTATACATATGTGCAAAATTAAAACAGCTGACAGGTTGGAAAACTAGATCTACTAGACCTATGAAGAACAAAGACTCAGATTATCTAAAGGCTGAAAGAATAGTGAGGAGGAGAACTTAAAATGACTTCACACAAGTATTTAATGTGGGGAAATGCTGAATATATATGAAAAGGTGGGATTTAGCCAAGGGTAAGAGCTGTAAGCAAAGTCAGCTTTCTAATACAGTTCACCTTGTCTACAGGTCTAAACCCGTCCATAGGTGTACACCACTGCTTGTAATGGGGTTCTGATATCATTGTAGAGAACATAAAACTACTGGACTATGTTAGGAGTTTCATCAGACCTTTATATGGAAACCACAAGGTGTTCAGGAGCTACACCTAGCTGAACACTACAAGACAACTGAGTATCACAGGGTTAATGGTATGATCCTGGTTTAGGGATAAATTCATTATTTATGGAGATGAGGGGGAATCTTTTGTTCATCTGCTGCTTCCATAGGTAGTTGGGAGATCAAAAATATGTGGATTGACTTTATTAAGTTTGCGATGCTAAAATTTCTCCACTGTTGTTTATAAGCAAATACCACACTGTAGACAAGTCACTTGGCAGGGTCAGCAGGGCTTTTTCCTCCAGTACATTATATAATTCAAAGGAATGCATTTCACTTAAAAGAAAACAACACAACAAACAACCTCAATGTGTGATTGGCCTTGATATTGAGTAATTGGTATGCAGTGACGGAGAGTACTTTTGAACACTGGTCTAGTTTATTGTGCTCAGGCTGAAAGTCCCAGAGTCTGGATGCTGCAGAGACTCTTATCAATATAAGAGTGCTTATATATAATATAATATAATGGTGCTTTAGTATCTGCTGTGATGTAGGCTTTTCGTTAAGGTGGACATATGCAGCCTAATTATTATCACTAGGCTGTGTAAAGGGGTTTTGGGGAAACTCCCAGTTAGGAGAGTAAGTACTTTGGGCAAAATATTTTCATTAATCACAAGCAGTTCAATTTGAATATGGAGTTTAAGGTATGTAGATAGAACTACTGGTCTTTCTTTGTCTGTGAAAATCTGGTATATCTTTTTTCCATAAAAGATGCATCAAACTTAGAGAAAACTTTTATATTGATACATGAATTCTAGGCCTTACTTCAGCAGGCAGCAGCATTAAAATTACTTTGATTGTACATATTAGCAACTCAACATCACTTTGACCTCCTCTGGCAGCAGCATTAACTTATTTATTGGCTTTAAAGCTCTAATGTGTCATCCATATTTTCTGGGGTCTCATCTACATGTACCTATATAATCTCTTGATATGATCTTTTCCAGTCTGTGTACTAGAAATTTCAGTATAGTGTAATTGTGTTTGGCTTGTTTTGCGAATTCTCCCAAATCATACTTCCACATCCAGAAATGCTATAAATGCATGATTAAAGTTAATCCTCAAATTGAAATGAAAATCAATGTTATGTAGATTATAAAATTTCAGCCCATGTTTTTGTGATGAGAGGTGTAGCCCATTTTTAAAGTTCTTTTATTTCTTTATGTACTCTTATGTTCGATCTCTGCATCAGTCTGGACAATTAATTGTTCTTTACCTTTGATAATCCTATTTTCAGTTTGTTTATATATACCTGTTTGATGTTCTGTTTTTTCTTTTCTATCACTGAAAAATATGTATACAAAAAAGAGATTTATTAACGATATGAAATGTTAAAGTCTGAAGCGGACTGTGAAATGACTTTGTGATGTCTACAGTAAATGTTTTTTAAGCTCAGTAGTGTAGTTAGCCTTCATTTTAGATAGAAGGATAAACCTTATGATGTGTCCTACACCCTAGGTCCTATTTCTCTAACAGCACAGGTCCTACGTGGTGGTTGGGTATCAGTCTGATGTAGACTAAGGATCAGAGAGAAGCACTATGCAATTCTTTTGCATTTATATCACTCTATTTCACCCTGATCCTTCTTTTCCCCTCACACTTCTTTTAAGCTACTTTTTTCCTTTGTTGGTTCAATGTTATTGTCCCTGGAATTAATAAAGACACACTCCAAAGCTTATCTTTAATAGAAATCATTTTTATAATAATAATTTAAGAGTTTTCATCTGAGAGGAGAAAAGACTTAAAAAAAAATAGAATGAAAAAGTTTTAAATAATTAATAGGAGAGTGCTGATATTTCACTTTAGCCTCTAACCTGGCAGCACAAATTCAATGAGCTGGTTAATTAGTTATTATTTATACAATATTCTGCAGTGGTAGAAATAATAGAAATGTAAGGACAAAAAGAAAGATGATCAGAAGCCATTTATCCTGCTTTCACTCCTTGGTTCATTTATCATTTGGTCTCTGGGCCAAGACTATCAACAAAAGTGAGTATTAATGATAATTGCTCTTGTGGATTTGGAGATGACAGCGTCCATCCATTAAGAGCTATGATGGCACAGAATTTCTTCTCAGCTACACTCTTACAAACCTTTTTCTCCTCTAGAATTAACCAAGAATGAAGAGGACACTAAGGCAGGATTTACACTTTCAATAAAGATGAGTAATGTGCAAGTGCCTGAAAAAAAATTACTTGAGATACTCCTACAAAGAACATGATTGCCACATGCTTTTAATATATTTCAAGTTAGTACCCCTGAAATTGAAGCTCTGTGCTTCATCAGTATCTCTTTGAGAAGTTAAGTTCCAGGGTTAGAAAAGTGGAGCATGGCTTTCAAATTTCTTTTTTTATTATACTCATGTTGATTCCAGACAGCTATTCAGTTGCATGACAAATCAGGCCTTCTTCTGCTTGTGAACATTGCTGGTTTTCGTAAACATTGAATTTTAGTGGCAAATTCTGATGTTTAGAATACGAAAAGGTGAAGAGGCTGCTTACAATAAGCAATTGCATTTGCGTACATTGAATTCTGGTCTAATATTGATTAAGTTGCACCAAAGATTAAGAAGGACTGTAACTAGCAAAAAGGGAGGCGAAAATTATAGGTTTTTTGTTTGTTTGCTTGTTTATTTTCAAAAAAAAAAAAAAAAAGGAGAGAGTAAAAAAAGATTAGTTAGAGTAGTTAGATTTAGTTTTACTGTTTATTTAAGCCAGTATTGCTCATAATCTGTGTAGGTACAGCTCTTAGCTCACGGCCTGCTCATAGTTCTTTGCAATTGTAGGGGAACTATATTAGCTTAAAACTCTAACTGAAAGTAACTTGCAGTTCTTGATGGTGGGAGTGATTAAAGGGTGTAGGCACTATCAATAACTGACCACTGTGGTAGCTTAGCTGGCATATATTAACTCCTAGTTTCTAGATCACGTACCTGATACAGCAGGTTAGGGAAGGAAGGAGCAGCCAGATGCCTTAAAGTGTATGACCTGAATCTGTGAATCAAGGGAGTATGTACAGTTGCCTATGCACATTCACAGTTAATTTTTTACAACAAGCAGAGCTGATTTTGTGGGGACAAGCTGTACCTGAAGCATATGTCTGGATCTGCTTTAGTTTACTTGGAAGGTGGTTCCACACATTTTACATGGTTTAGACTACAACAAAATGTGTGCTGACAGGACAAGAGAGACAGATAAACCTCTTTACTAACCTCTTCCTGGATACACTTGCAGGAGCAGCTGCTGTAGTTGCCTTTGTTTACTGCTGTAGTTGCCTTTGTTTATTCTATCTTCACATTAATTACATTACACCGAGAGAAATGTTTTGTCACCTCTTACTTTCAAAGATAAAACAATATTCTTCTCCTTGGAGCATAATACTTTTGAAGTTTTGTTGTTGTTGTTGTTGTTGTTGTTGCATCTACCCTTGTTAGAACTGGGCTCCGACCGGAGTTGCACTATTGAGAGACATATACATATATAAGATACATGAGTGTATGTTTTGCCTTTCATTCATTCTTTGCAATAAAATTAAGACGTGAGAATGTCTACGTTATAAAATGTAGGGCTTGTTCATTTTAAAGTCAGGAACAGTCTGCAATGCTGAGTCCTGTAGAAGTTGTGAATCTTGACCGTGATTTTGAAGTGATAATCTGATTATGTGGTTGTGGTTTCTACACTTGAGAAATTCTAAAACTATTTGTGTATGCAGTCAGCTTGTAGAGGCCTCTATTCCTTTAAAGTTTTGGGGTGCACAAAAGAGAAAGTAGATGGACAAATGCTCTTTTTGAATCTCAAGAGTCATTATTACCTTTTTTCTTTGCCTTTGAGTCAACTACATTTCTGCAGACATAGCTGGTATTAATGAAATGTGAAGCATACCTGCTGTTCTTTCATTTTTTATCTATCTAAAGCAATGGATGTAAGCTCAGACTCAGAGTCTATTATTCTAGAACAGAGTAAAATGTGCATGTAAGAACAGCCACACTGGCTAAAAATGAAAGACCAGATAAACCAGTATCTTCTGTACAAGAACAGTCAGTAAAGGGAAGCATAGGAGAGAATATAACAATGCACCTAGAAAGATAAACCTTGCTTCGGTCTCTAAATCAGCGATTGCGGAACTCCCTGTGATTAAGTTTGCTCTTTGTCCATCATAATCAGTTTTTGTGGATGAACACAAATCCCATGGAGGTGGGATAGGGAATTGTCATTCATTTGTTATCCTGATCTCCATAACAGTAGTTGAGGTCTCAGTGGGCTCCACAATTTATTTTTCCATTGATTGAAAATGAATTTCTTTGGTATGTTTTTAAACTGATGGCTTGACAATTCTTTGAGCTTTTCTTCTTGCTATTTAGTCTACCCTTCGCCTACTGAAGTCATCAGAAAGATACTATAGCTGTCTAATCTAGGCATTGTGGTTGCTTCTTACCGTAAATGAGCCTAAATTGTAACTGTCCTTAAAAGTAGACAAAATCACACATTACCCTTATATGTGTCCTCAGTTGCAGATGCTGTTAGGACCATTACTGAGTTATTCATTAATCCTAGGCAATTCCTTATCCATGTTTAATTTTGAGCACAAGAATGATGTTACTGCAAACTATGCATATTTTTTAAATGGCTTGCTGGAGGCACCGTAGTGCATCACTGCAGGACAGAATTGAAGTAGGCAGTATTGAAAGGAAAAATCTAGGTGAGGTTTCCTATCCACCACCTACTGAGTACAGGACCATTTCACAGCTATGCCCCAAACACTAAATTGTTGTCAGTCCATCAGTCAAACGTGCATTTGTCCAGGCAGCCCCATGCAGAGACCCCTGCGCATACTGATGTCTCCGGTGCACTGCAAGTTCGTTAGAACCCATCTGTAGCAATCACGTCTCACACAGTTATGCTGCAAGCTTGGTTTGTTCCGTTTCCTGCTCGAGTGCATTCCCCACTCTGTACTGCAGGGAAGAGAAAAGCATTTTTCTTTTAACGGGGAGTATGATAGTAAAACCACACGAGCAGGGGAGAAAGAAATGCAGAGGAACATCTGATTCTAATGCTGTTTTAAAAGACCTTGAAATCTGATTCTAATGCTGTTTTAAAAGACCTTGAAATCAACCCAAGCCTGCTCTAAAAGGGAAGAATCCTAAGCTGTCATGGGCACCTCAGAAATACAAAAAATAGAGCATGTGATCTGCTGCTGCATCAGTTTTTAAACTAATTATGGACAGGTGCTAAAGTGACTTGTCTGTGGGTCTGAAAAACAAAGAGGAGAGGTATGCTGGAAGGTGTGCTGGGTGGCTTTTATATAGCAGTCTAACAGTGGTATTTCATTGATAAGATATGTGAGATATCAATGACATATTTATCCATCCTTTATATGAGTAATTAGATTAGATGGATAAACAGATTGTTAATTGTAATGAAATAATATTTTCCCGTGACAAAGGGCAGAATGCAGAAAGCAAGAAAAATCTGACATCTAAAGGATGAGCCCAGGGGACAAAATGAGATTATTTTGTTAAGTGCCATGTAGCACTGTAGAACTACTGTAGAACACAGTAGCATAGTATTTTCTTAGTAAGCCAACAAGTAAAATGTGTGCAGACACTGTTTTTTAGCAACCTAGATAAACTCTCACTTTTTTTAGCAACCTAGATAAACTCTCACTTGCCTTGAACACGCTTGGCTTATTTTAAACCAATCACTACGTGTGCTTTACAGGTTTTACAATATGATCTATATTTTTAATGCAATTATTAAAAAAACAGTCAGTGGCAATCTCATCAGATCCCCACCATTTTCTGAGCAGAGGGAGAAAGTAGTAGGTAGTGTCCTGAAGTGATCCTGACATGCATAAAATGTTTTGAGTGCAGAGCCACTGCTTTGGCTAAGAAAAAAAAAAATGCTTTCTAACGCTGGCTGAGGCATGTTGTCTGATGTCTTACATTATGAAGTATTCACATGTTTACTGGTGAGGGAATAGTGGAAGGCAGAGACACAAGTATATTCACACACAAACAAACCAATATCCAACAAAAATGCAGAAAGAATTACTAAAATATAACACATGAATACTCCACATTCTCAGCATGGCATACTAGTAAAATATATTTTATGACAGGAAAACTGGACCAATGCAGGCCATTCATTTTTCATTTTTCCATTAATTTTAATTATGGAATTCAAATGTATTATACTTGCTTTAAAATTTTATGTCATGAATGCATGCCAAGAGCTTTGCAAAAGCACATTTCAAACAATTCAATTTCCAAGATCTGTGCCTAACGAGCTACAGAGGAACTGGGACCATATCCTACCCAGGTCTAAATTATTAATACATTTTTCATAATTCTCCATTATCCTTCTTGGAAAACAGTGCATTTCAAGTATTCTCAAATGATGTGGACATTTTTACTTTACTGTTTTAACTTCCAGCTCTTGCTCTTTTCCAGTTTCAGAAGTTTCTTCTTGCTACTGACACTGAAGATATTAGTTACATATTTGTATATTGGAAGTGGGATGTCTGTCTGAATCTGAGAACCATCTTTTTTTTCAATTTCCTCCTTTCTATAGCTATGCAGAAATAGGAATGGACAAAAGTTAGAAAAGTGCCTTTATTCCAACCTTAAGCATTCTATGATTCTATGATTCTATGATCTACCCACATATGCACACACTCTGGGTGTGGAGACATATGCAATCCTCAACTGAGGATGTACCCAACTTATCCAAACATCCTGGAAAACGTAAAACCCTGCAAAGACATATCTGCATGTTCCTGAGCACCCAGCTCTGTTACATTGTTTTTAATAGCATAAACACAAAATGCAAATTCATACATACCCTTAATCACACAGACGAAGGGCCTCATTTGCATACCCTTCATAATTCAATTTATTTTTTTTTTTTGTCAAGAGTTGTGAATGCTTTGTGTTTGCTTTAATCAGAATGTTGACATTTACACTGAAGCCAATTTCTCTTTTTCTATTCCATGTTTTGTTTAACCGTGACAAGTGACAGCAAACTGGAGGGAACAGACTTTTTAAATTGGCTCTTTGCCCGGAATGCATCATTTCTCTTGTAGTTGTTTCTCCACCGCCCACCCCCTCCCTGGTAGACATTGCAAAAAAGAAATGTGAAAACATACTCTGTGAATGCAGGAGTGAGGAGTTAGTGCTTTTAGATAAAGATTTGTGTTGTATTTTAAAACTAGATTGCTGTACAGTTTCAAGCTATTAGCAAGAACCTATTACATCATAGCTTTGGATCCTTGGAGAGATGTGCTTAGTGTATTTCAGTAATTCAAGGCAAATAGAAAACCTACATGTGAAAATATTTAATGGCAAAGGCACCAACTGCTCAAGGCTGCAGGAGGAGGGAGGCATGGTTTCTATTAACTCTTTCCTTGTGTTTTTTTTTCTTCCTTTTTTTTTTATTTTTTTTCAATCCAACAGTTTCTGCTACTCTCCCTATCTCCTTAAAACTTTATCTGGATTTCAAGCCTACAATGATGTAGGGAACTATGCTAAACTGTGACTTCTGCATGGTCTGTGAGTGTGTGGTTACCTCCTCACTTACACAGACTGCTTTGGTCTGCTATTAATACCTCTCAGTATTCAGACACTTCAGGGCCCATCCTGAAAGGAAGCAAACCAAATTTGTCTTTACTAGAAAAATGAGAGACAGAGAAGTTAAGTAATTTCATTTTCTCTATATTGATCCTCCAATAAACTCATGCCTGGGTCCCAGCTTTCCTGACTCTAGCTGCAATGGTTTCACCCTCAGCCCAACCATTAAGTGATGTATGGCACTGGTGTAACATCCAGGGTCACTCAAAGGCTGTAAGACCAGACCCTTCCTACCACTTGAGAGCAATTTTTGTTAATATCAGTGGGAGAATCTGTGGGGAAGTGAGAAGAATTTACCACAGGTGTTCTTGCTTTTGAATATTTTTCTCTGTTTTTGATTCAGAATAAAATGTTTCATCAGCAACTAGCTGGCTTCCATTTGGAGATAGCTTGCCCAAACCAGAGTTTGTGTCATAGACCTGCACTGGGCTGAATTGCCCATGCAATCGATCCACATAACAAAAACACAGAATACAAACCAACAAACTCCCTTTATCAGGATGAGGGAAAATCCTGCCATGAAGATTATCAAAAACATAACAAACCCCCAATACCGATGCATTTTGTCTGCCAAACACCTATTTAAAAAGGATCATGCTGTTTACAACAGGAATACAGCACAGAGAGGACATATGAGATGGGAGAGTAGGGATAAGAGACAATGTGGAATCTTCTCTGTAATGCAGCTAAACAATTGATGGAGGAGTTCTCAGTGCTGTGAACATCACTTCCCATTTACTGTGAGTATAAAAGGTATTGAACATACATAGCCCTCTGTATCACAATTGTCTGAGTGTCAGATATATCCATTTTTCCGTGCTAAAACATATATATATATATTTGGACTAAAAATATACATATGATCTTTAAAAATCTGCTTATTGAATTTTTATATAACAACCTTTGCATATAAAAAGATAATGTGTCTGACAGATTATGACAGAGCTAGTGGAAAAAAACACACTAGGAGAGAACATGCTGTGTGTTAATCAAAGGAAACACCTGAAACTGACATAAAAGACAACTAAAACAACAAAATAAATACAAGCTAAAATTAACAACAGCCAAAAAACAAAGTTCCAAAGTCATCTTGCTTACATTAGCAGTAAGCAGGGAAAACTCATGGCAAATATTCAATATCCATCCATTATATTTATTTGCATTTATAACACATCCATCTGTGAGCTACATACAATAAGCTCGACATTTGCTCCTCAGCCAGGATTTTGCATGTGCTTAAGCAAAGCTGGGAGATTTTAGATAGCTCAGGAATTATGGAACCAGCTAGAAGGAAATAGCTGATCACTCACACTGCCTTACCTGTCTCCTATATATGAGCCTATCTGTTAGGCTAGTAGTATACTGAGTAAGACTTCTGCTCTAAAATAGAGCAGTGTTTGATCTTGAAAGCAAACCTACATTCAAGAGAGGGGCTAGGGCTTATGTCAGCACAGAGTAACGGCAAATGTGGCCCAAAAAACTCACTTTCCCCTGTACCTTGGACACTGATTCAAGCTGTTAGTGAGGATAAATTGTACCACATGACCAATATAATTAGCCAAGAACATGCACTGATAGAGAAGAGTTCATAAGGACCTTAAAACTAATAAATTAAATGAAACAAAGTCAATTATTGTATAGAAAAACAATAAATTATAACATTCACAACCTGATAACAGACTTTTTACAAAGGAAACCTAAACTCGGTGTTAAAGTAAGTGTTGCTAGATAAGCCACAAAGGTTTGAGTTGTGAGAGAGAAGAAAATTGTACATGGTTTCCTGAGACTGAATTCTTAATGTGAAATACTCAATAGCTTTAGTCAAGATGTTCCTTTTCCTTCACATATGAATGTCATAACTATTAGGCTGCAGATCATGTCCACGAGCTCCCTGGACCAGTGGGTAATTTTATATATAATGCAAAATTGAACAGATTGAACAGAAGGGACTGATCAGGGTCAGGATACATGCAGTGGAATAGTGCTAAATTTAAAATGGTGTGAATGATATTTTAGTTGGTAAAAAGAGAAGCAAGCACATCCAATTGCTTCCTGCGTTGGATGGAATAGTGAGAAACAGGTAAAAATTGTTTCTCCCATATTTGGAAGTGGGTGCATGCCATTCTTCTGACAGACTTAATCTAAAAATATGTATCTAGCTATTTGCCAGGAGGCAAAAGGCAAGTTGAATACTTCTGCACTTCAAGTAAGATCTCTAGCTGCTGGTCTGTTACAATGGGAGGGACCTCTGTTCTGAAATGAATTAGGCTTTAATTTTGAAAAGAAATAGCTAAATCCAGGAAGGGAGATAGGGCTCCTCGAAGCTCAGTACAACACCTAGCATGCTTCGGAGGAAGGTCGGACTCACCCTTACTTTTTGGCATCATCTATGGGATGACGGGCCCTACTGGTTTAATCACCTGCGGGTGTTGGATTTCCTAGCCAATGCAGTCAGCTATGCTAGTGAAGCCAGGCATCTAAGCTCCCTTCATGCACTTGCTTTGAAATAAATAATCTTTTACTTTAGAATTATTTTCAGAAGGGTAACTGCACCTTGCATTTGAAAACAACAACAACAACAACAAAAACCAAACCAAAACAAAAAAAACAATAGATTTCATAAAAGGGTTGTCTTACAAGAAAAAAAATGCTCTGGCCCTCAAGAGACTCAAACTTTTGTGCCTCTCTTTTTTTCAAGTATTCACCTTATTTTATGTAACTAGTTGTCTGTTAAAAAAAAAAAGGAAAATATTTCTTAAACCTTATACAGATATTTAGTATTGCAGCTCTCCTGAACAGCAATAACAGTTATAAGAAAATTTTGAAGTTATAAAATAGATCTTCTTGTTCTTTTAAGTACACGATGTGTACTATCATTTTGCCCTGTGCAAGAACACATGAAGAAATGTCCATGGGAGATATACTCATTAACAGACAGGCAGACACTCATACTCACACACACACACACACACACAGAGTTAGTTGCCAAGAATTCCAGATTGGAAAATATTTGTTCCTGGAAACTTAAGTCATCTGCAGGTAAGAGACTTCCACAAGCCAAAAAAAAATGCTTCTGCAATAATTGTCACTTTTTCAGGAATGTATTTCTGAAGCTGTCCTTTCCTCCAACAGCTGCAAAAAATACATAGCATGGGCTCAGACTCAGCCATGAAGTGTGATAAGGGGAATGTGGTAGAAAGCAGTAGCAGAGGAGAGGAAATACCTGTGCAGCACTATACAATATTTTCATTTTCAGAAGCTCAATGGTAGATGCAGCTGATCCCTGGAATCCTAGCTATAACTCTTGAGTCCCTCACATGGTACATGGACCTCTTAAAATGCCTGAAGGCTTCCAAAAAGGGTACAGCAGTGCATTTTGGTAAGTGAGAAAGTTTGAGCTCTGCAGGCACAGGCAAGTGATTGCACAGAATCCAGTTTGAACATTTGGCTAAATTACTATCCCATTTAGCTTCTGTAACTGACATTCTTGGCCTGTCATGACTGTGATATAAAACACATGAACTTAATCCTATTTCAATGAAATTTTGGCTAAGTATAATATGTATAGAATACTGAGAGCTTGCACATGAGTAGTTACAGCAGCTCAGCTAATGGAGATAATTTGTGAAGTTGCCATAACCTGATAGTGGCTGTTTGGCGCTCATCTTCAGAGAAGAAAAATCGCCTTTATCTGGCTCTTTTGCAAAGGATGTGTGGCTGCAGTTCCTTAATCGAATAAAAAAGAACAATGAGTGTCATACATGAGGAGACTGCATGAAATAACAAGTTTTTGGTGACTTTGTTTTCTAGCCTTTCAATATCTGCCCAGCCCTTTGCATTTACTTGTGACCTAAAAATTAGCACAAACTACCACTGAATAAATGGTGTCATTTTTCAACTTGTTCGTTCTGTTACCTGGGGTTATCACTAGAATGTCAAGGTTTTATTCCCACTGGTTTTGCAATTTGTGCCATCAGTGACACCCATGCAAAGGGAAATACATCATTCTCTCTGTGAACCTCTCAATACAGTCACCAAATCATTTCAGCTTAATTCTGTGATATCATTTGCTTTCTAACACCATAGGAAAAGGCAATTAGGGAAATGTCTCCAAAGCCCGACAGGGAATGGTCACCTTTCTTTTTTTTCTTTGCGTGAGGTGAAAGTGTCCTTCTTTCAGGATTACTGTAACTTCCCATTCTCCTAGATTGTGTCAATATTAAATAGCAGAAACAGCAGCTAAAGGAACTTAGGATCTATGATTTACTCTCATTTTACATGCCCCTTGATCCATTCTTGTTAGACTTCTGTAGTAAACTTGCTAGAAAGTAAATTAAAAAGAGATGGAGCAAGAGAAGCCTGTCCATAGAAACAAGGAGAAAAAGTTATATATAACTTTTTATTATCTTAAATTCTGTGTGAGGGTGTGATTCTTCTGCTTTGACCTTTGTTTAAATAAAAATAAAATAAAAAAGAATCAACTTTTTTTTTTTTTTTATGACAGAGTCTCATACTGCACCCTATGTAATGGTTATACAGTACATGAAAGTAAATTTGAAAAGAAATAAATGTGACTCTAACAATGCAGCACATCTGAACAAATATATAACAATTTCTTGAATGAATATTTGGATGATACCTAATAGCAGGATGTTTGCAATAGTACAAGATTATCCTCTAATAAATCTTAAGTTCTGACTGCGGCTGCTTGATAAAGCTGCAAGCTCCTAATCTGCAGAATTTGATCCATAAAGAATGACCAAAAAAAAAAAAAACCCACCTTAACAATCAATTATAGTTACTACCACAGAGCCATTAGTGAAGTAGGTGAAACAAGTCTGACCTTTTTAATTTCAAAGTCATGGCAGAGAGAAAAAAAATCCAAAACAGCCATCCTCTTGGAATTTAATAATTCAAGGCACTTTTTAATCTAAAGTTTATTCCTTTTCAAATTTAGATTTTTTTTTCTAGGCTTCAATTTTGTCACACAACAGATGCTGCAACCAGCGTCTGTTCATTTAATTGAAGGATGGATTAACCAAGTCTAGCAATGGGGTACTTTACCCCCATCTTTTCAAACTGCACTTAAAGCATTTGACTCAGTCATTTTTCATAAACTCAAACCTAATTGTGTAAACTTTTCATTGAGCACACTGTTTTCAGTAAGTTCCTTCATTTATCCTTTTTACTTTTATTTTTACTTGGAAGACTTGCAGGAAGGGTAATTTTTCTTCCTGATCTAAGTTTGACCACATCAGAGTAGCAAGCGCTTCATGAGGCTCTGACAGTGCATACTATAAAAAAAATACTTTTTGTTTTGGAAGAAAATGTCACAAATTTTCAAAATGACAGGTAAAGCCATTGTGAATGACTGAAATACATTAAATAATGATATTAAAGGCACAAGAGACTGTACTGTAGGAAGTAGCTGGAATGAAGTCAAGTGAAAATAACCATTCAGAATGGATTGCATCAAGTAGCTTCTGATATAAACTTTAGTACAAGAGTTAGAAGTTGCACACTCAGATAAAGGTTCAGGACTTGGCTGTTTCAGTTTCAGGAAATTTCAAAATTAAAGAACTTAAGAACAAATAAAAACACTCCCTATTCCTGCCTCAAAATGAAGGCTACACAATTGTATGTTTGATATAGCTTATTTGGATAGTTATTGGTTAGTTTGGTTGGTTTTGTTATCTTTGTAATATGTTTATCTACAAATATGCAAGTATATACAATATGCAATATGTATATACAAATATACATATATCAGTTTAAACAACATAAAGTTGAATGAAAACACCAGTCACATGTGCAGAATTGGAGCATAATAAAGGTCAGGCCTAAAACACTGAAACCTGTGAGAGCTAAGTTCATGGCACTACATAGGTGGCTTACTTAAAGCCAAAATAGCAGACTTGGACCAAACAACGGAAAACAACCATTTCTATAGTTAGAGATTACCATCTCAAGAATCTTATCTCTAGTGGATGGAACTATATCAAAACAGTTCATCCCAGAATTAAACTAAGGGATTAAAAACACTTAGTTTTGAGTTTTTAGTTCTTGCCTGTCAAAGTAGAAAATCACCATTTTCTTCCCACCCGTATATGAACTGGAATTCTCATGAATTAGCTTTACGCGTTGTCATGATACTATATTTCCTTTGCTATTACAAAAGACTCCAGAGTGCTATAGATTGATAGAGAGTCACGCCAGAAAGATAATGGACATTTTGTCCAACACAGATCATTTCCTTGATTTGTATTCCATCAGAGAACAGACAAGAAACAGGAGCTGGAGGAAAAAGGACAAAGATAGAACAAAAGCTAACCCTTGGCCACCTCACTGACAAGATGAGATAATCATGCTGTCCACAAAAAAAACCTTTCAAATGAGCAATAAGTTAAGTGCATTTCCTCCTTGAAGTCACCTTGGCATAGTGAAATACTTAACTTTAAGAAGAATAAGACATCAAAGGACACTCATTAGAAAATGTGACTCTTGATGGATAATTTAAGTGACAAAGTAAAGTCAAGTGTTTCAAGCAGAGAGGTCTTGTCAACATGTTTCTCACTAGCTGCAATGAAGCTGGAGACTATATTTTCTAATAGACGCGGAAAAATGTTTGCCAACACTTGCAAATGGAGTTGACCAAATTAATTGTGAAATTACTGCTTTATACCAAAAGATCCTTCAGTCCAGAGGTATTAGCACCTAAGTTTAGATTTATTGTACTGAGGGATGTGTACTAGAGAAGAATAAAAAAAACTGTCTCTGAGAGACAGAGAGAGATGTGTTATTGTGATGGGATGGTCCACAGAATTACGACTGGGGCAAAAAGGTTATGGATTTCCAGTGTACTGATACTCATGACACTTGATAGTCTGTTTAGTTCAGTATGGATAAAATTGGTCCTCCTTGGTGTGCTCAAGTCAAAATATATAAATTATTTGGGATGGCATGGTAAAAACTCTTCTAAAATTTTCCATGATTTCTTATTCTGTTTTACCCTCCAAAAAAGGAAATCTGAAAAGTTTAAAATTAAAAAACAATTTAATGAAAACAAAAGTTTGTGGGGCATAACACATCTTTATAAAAACTTAGATTTTTAGAAAAGTATTTTGCACTTTTTTGCACTAATTTGGTGCACTAATTTTATATTTGGTAATAAAAAGGTTTTTCCAATGTACATATGCATATGTTTAGTTACATATATATTAGAAAATTGGCACTTCCTCAATTAAGGTAAACGTTTTGTTTCCTTCTCTAGGTTGTGAAAAGCAAGTCACTTTTGAAAAATTCTTCACATTCATTCGGCACATTCATTTGGCACATCACTTTGTGAATGGGGGCGCCACCTTCTAAATTCTGATGACTCAGAAGGAATTCTTGGTTGTTATCAAGAATGCTGAGATAATCAGACAAAGTCAGGAACCCTCAGTGAGTAAATGAATTTCATATTTCCATATTAAAATGTTTTCCCTTGTATGTCTCGTTTATTTTATTGATTACTGTTTTAGGTCAGTTATGCCTTGCAGTACTCTGAATTCATCAAAGGTTCTGCATGAGAAGTAGAAAGTAAGTGAAACGAACTACTGAGAGAAAGTGAAATGCATGCAGTAATTTTTGTCTGTCTGCAGGTAAGAAGCATGCTGGTACGACACCCCAGAAATAAAGGATGCTCCTACCCACTGCTATTTGTAGAGGATCTCATCCATGAGTCCACGGAGTAAAGTTATAGCCTTCAAAACAGGAATTCTCATTGATGGTGAAAGACTTCAGAGTCAGCACAATCTTTCTGCCTGAGAAGCCATCAGACTCTTCATTTCTGCTCCACCAGTTTTGCTTGGCTCCACCCCTCTTAGAGGGCTCTCTGGTGGCAACTCCTATGCTAAGTAAGTTCTGCATTTAAAATGACACCAAAATTTGAATGAAACAAGCTCAGGAAATGAATCTGACCTTTCTACTTCCACCCCATGTAAGTGAACAGGCACAAAGAAGTTCATAGCTGATATTCTTACTAATAAGCAAGTAAAAGAAAAATGGTTTTATTTAAGAGTATTCAGTTACTCTTTAAATTGTGACAATGACGCCATGAATTCAGTTTGCATTACAGATTAATGGGATTTAGAAAATTGCTATCCATCATTCTGAGAATACTTTAATACCTTGAACTCTAAAGCTTACAGCTGCTGTTAAAAATAACATAAAAATTTAGAACAAATAAGGATGCTCACTAAATATAGGGGAGAACATAACAAAAAAAAAGAAAAAAGAAAACCCAATGAATTTTAAAAAGCACACCTTCAGATAAATTAATATTATAAATCCTAAATCAAACAAAGATACATATGTACTTTGGGGAAGAAAAGGAAAACAAAGGAAACATAATTGGTAAAGTTTAAAATTGCAGTGGTGAGATAACTGCTAGCAGATACATAAAGGGCTAGGTTCAACAACATGTCAGCTGAATTAGAGAAGAGGAAGGCTAAAGAGCACTTCTACACAAAGGCACCTGAGTAGAAAAGACCGCTGAAAACAGAAGCACTGTGCTGAAAAATGTCTTGCAAGTTCTTATTGCTTTGAAATGAAAAGCAATAAATCCAAGGATTAAAAAAGAAGATGAGAACATCCGCGCCAGTAAAATTTACAAACTCAAATAAAGGATTTTTCCATCCCTCCCTAAATATCCTACAATAAACTCATAAAAAGCTAGTTTCTCAAACAAGAGGAAAGTGCTTTCATTTATCATACTCACTATGTAAAAGTCATTGTTTCAGAAGCTACACTCTTTGCTTCTGATAAGGTTAAACTATTACTTTCTTACTCAAGTCTTACCTGAGGCCCACAGTAATGTTTATTACACAGTAGAGCCAAAGAATGAGTGAATTGGCTCAGAGAATTCCTGCATGAATCAGCTCATGCCTTCAGATAAACTTACAGATACATCAGGAGCCACAGTTCATTCTTTACATTGAAACTAATAAAATTCCCAGTTCTAGGAAGCAGAAAGTGTTCAAAGATATTCTTGCAGCTCAAAATCTAGCAGAATTCTGCTAGCAGATTTCACAGAAGTAAAATCTAGGCTTTTAAATCCAGCAGAAAAGGCCAGAACATTTACCAGAAGTTGAAAGGTAGAGTCAGATCAATTCACATAAATAATGAGCGTGCATTTTTAATGAAGAAGGATCCAATGTACAAAAGTGATTTATTTGCCACCTATAGCACATGTCACAGGGTGGCATCCAGGCGGGTTTTGAAGGCCTCCAGAGAAGGAGACTCCACAACCTCTCTGGGCAGCCTGTTCCAGGGCTCTGTCACCCTCACAGTAAAGAAGATCTTCCTCACATGGAGATGGAAATTCCTGTTTTTCAATTTGTGTCCATTACTCCTTGTCTCATCATTGGCCACCACCAAGAAGAGTTTGGCTCCATCCTCCCTACATTCGCCCCATAAGGTACTTTCACCAGTAGTGTCCAGAACAGCTACTCATATTCACAATATTTTATGTAAATGAACCTATAGAAATGTTTGCCTCCATGAGCTATGAAGATAGCTCACTTTTTTCCTCTTCTGTGAGGGATCTTAAGTTAAGAGCTTGAAGTTATCTAGGATAATCAAACATACACTGAATGATATACTAAATTAAGGGAGGAAAATTAGCTGCAGAAGCATCTTTTGAGTAAATGTTCTTGATTAAAAGAATGGAGTTATGGGACAACTGATAATACCTACCTCTCCATAGCATCTTTCATCCATATATTTCTAGGCTGAGATTTACAAGGACTTTCTTATCCCAATGTTCTGAGTAGCTGTGCAAAAATTTTGCTTGAATGATTTTCAGGGAAATCCTGAAGTGTTTGGAGAGAGATCTGTCTCAGTGGGAGATTCATAAAAGACGCCTGCTGAGTGATTTCCTTCAATCTTATTTTGCCTTGTGATTTACCTCACTTGTCACAGGTAGGAGATACCTGTCTTTATGCAGGAATG
>NW_010588178.1:0-27150 GCF_000705375.1 Tinamus guttatus | reverse complement strand
TGAAACAGTTTTATTGTCATAACTCAAATATTCAAGTTTTTATGGAGAATAAAGCACAGACATGTTCCTCCAGCAAAGGCAGAACACAGAGCTTTGCTATGAACCTGCAGTTTTCCTCTCTCCAGAGAAGATACAATATTTAAGTTACATTACTAAGATATTATCTCCCACTTTTTCCTACTTCAGTTGTATCAATGCAATTCAAAATTAATTAGGAGATATGATTATAGAATGAAAATATTGTTTCAAGGAAAAGATACTGAGCATGAATCTCTAGTCTGTTGTTCCGAGATGTCGTTTAGAGGTCTGGGTTCTGCTTCAAGGATTCCTTCTTAGCTGAAAGTGATAAGGCAAAATATATTCTTCAGTCCCTAGTGCTGTGGCTGAAGATTCTTTCAGAAAAGAAATTCCTTCTAGTGCCAAAGCTAGAGAGTGATGCTTATTCTCCTTTGTCTTTGTTCTTTCTCTCATCCTTTAGTTAATCTTGGATTCTTTCATACCAGAGAGAACACCAAAAAGGTGGGAGTACACGACTCTCCTTGTATTCCTTTTGTTCTCAAAAAAAATTGACAACTCACGAGAAAGAAGCAAAAGGGCCTCCCTGTCTAGATTCCTTATGTATGTTCCAAGGAGTTCAATAGTATAAAAACCATGTGTGAGAGAATTGCTCAGGAAGAGGGGGGACTTGGAGAAAGATGGAGCCTGACAGAAGTTCTGGCATTGCAGAGGCTTGCTCAAGGTGAGAGACAGTTACCACTTCCAGGATGGCTGGTATGTGTGGAATCCACTTCTCCCTAGGCAACATAGTCTGCCCTCCTAGCCCATACTAAGAAGAGTGAATGGAGGGTGGAGCGGAGTGAAGACACCAAGGCCAAACTCTATTGTACTCCCTGCAGAGTGGCAGCCTGGTGGTGCCACACAGCTGACGGGCCAAGGATGGTGGCAAATTGGTTCCATCTGAGAAGCTTTGCTCAGGCTTCTTCTCCTCCTAATCCCATTATAATACCAATACATGACCACTCCTCACTGAGCACGCTCTCTAGATTAATAACAAAAGTAAATATGACTAGAGTCACTCAAGCTCCACCTGGATGTAAAAGAAAATATATAAAAGGTGAACTAAGTGGGAGGAAGAACGAAGAATAAGGAACGGAGAAGGGGGACTCCATCATAACTTCTGGATCAGCTGAAAGGTGAACCCACTCGGGGTCCCCCTACTCAGGTCAGGACACCACCTGAGGAGACTCCTCAAGATTGAGAGCCCTCTCCCATCTTCTGGGTGAGTGATGATTGAGCATTTATACACTAAGCACTGGCTAAGAACCCCATGCTGTAGAGAATTTCCTATACTGATATCTGAAACCTGTTTTTTTTTAAATGTTGCATTTGAATAAATTGTACTATTCGTGAACTTGACCACTTGTCTTGAAGGCAATTGGACCTACAGTCAGCAGACTGTGGGTGAATCCAACACTACTAGGGTCAAGCTGATAGTGGATCACACTACTGGGGAACTCGACTCGCTCCTAGGAAGGCGATCGGACCAACGGTCAGCAGACTATGGGTGAACCCAATATGCCAGAGTCGAGTGTATAGTTGGCACAGTATTTGGTATCTCTATTACGCAATGAGTCCAGCCGTCTCCAGTCTCTCTAACCTTTGAGGACAGGCTGGAATGCAAAGGGATTCATCTCTTACCAATTTTGCCCTCCCTCCCCTCATCCAACTGCAACACCATGCTATCTGCTGTTGATCCTGTTGCCTTTAGGCAACATAAGTGATTCTCATCAGAAAAAAAAAAAATGTGCACCATCTAAATGTCTGTTTGTGAGACATGAGATATGAGACATAACATATAAAATATCTAAGTGGCATTTGTATTAGGTTTGGATGATCTGCTTATAGCTTATAAAGATCTCGTCAAACTGAATTTAAGATTCTGTTTTACAGTGATCAGACTTATTGGATTGGCATCCAATGTTTGTGCTGACAAATGTCTTCATTCAGCTGCCTACAATGAATTAAGCCCATCTGAGATGCGTTAGGCCATCTTGCCTGATATCCTCCTGGTCATCTAGGAAGAAGAAATCCTTAATAGTTTTATATCTCTCAACTCTGCAAATTTTTATCTAAGATATTTTACAATCCCTAGATATGTATATTTAGGCACCTGAATTAAGCTTAGAGTCCATAAGCTGTACCCCTACTTAGGATAGGCGGACCTTTTTTTTTTTTTTTTTCCCATTTTGGATTTGCCAATGTATATAAATAACAAATGGTAACTATGGGTCATCCATTGCACCAGTATTTGAGCAAAAGGGCTTAGTAAAAGCAGCTCATGGCAGGATACAGTTAACCATTTTTTTTTCAGATAGATACAAATGGCAGAACACTGGAATGGGAATCAGGAGATCTGGATTATATTCATGACTCTACCATTAACCTACTACAATATCCTTTAGTAAGTCAAATAATGTTCTGTGATTTTATGCCATTATTCATATTTCTATGTCTACTTTATTTAGAAGGCAAGCTTCTTACACAGGGGAACTTCTGTGGTAATATTCCTTAATGCGTATTTAGACATTTTATAAATTATTTTATTTTAATTATGATAATGTTAAGGAATAATACCCGAGAACAGAGTGTTTTTTCACTATGCATAGCCTATATAAATCTGGGACAGACTGAGGGCCATTCTTTTGGTTAGGAGCTGTAGGAATACAAAGAAAACTGAGAATAAAGGGGAATATTATACCTTTGGCTGAAAGCAACCACACATACTTAGGAATCACTAATAAATCCATTAATTTTAGAAAATGCTACAGTGACTGTGGTGAGATGATAGCTTAATAGTCAGGTCAGGGAAAAGGAGATAATTTCACTTTGAATACAGTTTACTGAAGGAGCAGCAGCCACTTAGAGGATTTTAGCTATATCTGAATTTCAAATGTCCCTAAATTTCAGCTCTGATCCTATACTAAATAAGCTTCAGAATGACCCCATCCTTAGTTTTATTGTATCAGACTTTGCTTTGATCTGATTCTTCATTCCCATTTTGTTATGGCTGTTTGTGCAAGAAACAAGTATAGAATAAATGAAAATCATGTTTTAAGTACAAATAGCATATTTTGTGTCCAAAACCACATTTATTTTTCTTTAGTGAAAATAGCAGCTGAAGACATAAAGGAAAAATCAAGAAAATGGGAACATATCTAAATAATCTGGTGTAGCAAGTTTAAGTGAGACTCACTTTAAAAATAATTAAAAAATCTAACTCTCCAGTAGTCTAATTTTATCAACCATATTATCCAAATTTCTGCTCAGTGCTTGATAATATATTAATTTTCCACATCTGGAGATACAAGATCAGTTCTGCATTAGGAAGATCAGGAATTAATTGTATTTTATGGATCTTTCATCCTCCTTTGCATTCTTTTCGTTGTAAACCCAGCAGTACCCAGTTCAGTGTGTAAGCAAAAACTATAATTCGAAAATAGTGGATAAGAGGGGGTACAGATCAGGCAAATTGATTTTTTAAATGGAAACTTCATCAGGTCCTGATTCAGCAAAACACTTGAGCATATGCATAGCATTAAGTACTTGATCAGCCCCATTGCTTTTCTGAAGTGGAGCTTTATATGAATTATATCTGGTTCAGACCAGTTACATTAGTCTCTTACTAGCACAGAGCCTACCATTCATAAATATTAGCCTAGGTTTGCTCTTGTGCAGAAATTAGACAGCAACTTTCAAAGTGCAAAGCCAGACTGTAGTCTATAAATATATAATAGTTGATGTTGAGAGGCTGTGGATAGGCTGTTTTCTAAAAGTGGCAAAATTGCAACTTGTCAGTCGGTGCACTCTGCTAATCTGGCACTAGAAGTTTTCAAAAATGGATCCTACAAATAAGAAATTCTCATAATACAAGCGGGAGAAAAGGGAAAGAAAATTAAGAGGTTAGAATGAAATGCAATCAAAATGTTTGGTTGGTTTGTTTGTTTGGTTGGTTGGTTGGTTTTCCTCCAGCAACTAATTACATGATTTTTTTCAACATGTTTTAAATTTCTGATAAAGCCAATGCCTGGTGGCACATGATCAGGACTTTATAAAGTTCTGAGACAGATGGTGGAATAGTAAAAGGTCTCATCACTTAGAATACTGTCTAATTGTATTATTCATGTGTTCCTGAAGTTGTAAGGATCTATATTTGTAAATGCAGGGAAAAAACTTAAGAAACTACTTGGGATACTGAACTAGGGTTTTATATTGCACCACAGACTCCTCCATGATATTATTAGGATTAGTAAATTAGTTAAAACTAGATTAGACAAACAAAGGATTGGCTTTTCTAAATGGTAAGTACTCTGATCATTGATGACCTGGAGTTAGTATGTTTGATTCCTACACAAAACAAATGATCTGCAAGCCTAGCTGATCTGCCAGTCAAGTGGTTCCTAAACTGGATAGGGAAAATACTGAAGAGGAGTATCTTCCAATCCTACATCAAGATGAGAGTGAAGATCTGGATATCTTCTCTTATTTAGAATTGACAAGTCCAAAGCGACCGATCCACTTAAGTGACTGATCCACTACAGAGTAACTGTAGCAAAATAACACCCCTGGTCCTTAGAGGTTTAAAATGTGTGTATAAGGATACAGGGCAACCAGTGTCAGTTCTTGGTGACATCTAGCTCCATTGAGAGATTTAAACTGTACTTGCTCCTTTTCAGGACTGATCAAAAAGACAGTATTCCTAAAGTAAAGTCTTCCTAAATCTCATCTGCCAAAATTGTTCTATTCTGTGTAACATATTAAAACATTTACAATTTCTCTATATAAAGAAAGTTCTGAGAATAATTCCATGGAGTACGTTTATAATAGTAACTTGTTGAAGTCCAAACTCATTCTCTATTTTGCTATGGCTGTCTTATCTCCCTGATGTCATCCAGTTTCAGAAAATGCTGATTATTTCCATAAAAAATGCAATGATTTTGTCTCTGTTCTACTGAAATGTAGACAATGAATCTAGACTTCCCCTTTGCAAGCACTGGGCTACAAAGCCAAAGCCACAGCTAGCATAAACTGTGCCTAAACTACAGGGAAATTGAACTTAGCAGCATGGCCTGAATTTCAGGTCGCCTGATCATTCAGGCTGAGCGATCGAGGGGATACCATTTTGATCTCTTTCTGAGCACGCAAGTGGCCAAAATGCACTTCTTCCACATGAGCAGGGTGGGCAATTAGGACTCCCAGCTATGGAGTACATCACAAGTACATCTCTTGTGTAATGAGGGCACAGCTTGCCTCCTTTTCCTGCCCCGCCATAAGTATATGCACACAGCTGAGTATTACGCTGAGCCCCCATCTGGGATGTGGGTCTTGAGAATTACACTGAGGATAGGCTTTGCAGGTAATGTATGCAATGAAACTTAAGCTGTGAATACTAATGGACCATACGCACTGACATATGTTGGACAGTTGCACAGCAGACCTTAGCAATGAAAACTTAGAATGTGAAAACATACTAGTGTATCTATAGCTAAACTTTCATACATCTTACCAATGCTATACTAGATGATGAACTTGTTAAATTAAAACACCTCTAAGGTTTTGATAGCCACAGCAGATAGGCTGATCCATTGGACTTGAGGCTAACTGGCATGGAATTAACTTTGTATTATTAAACACTCTTAACTTTAAATTGACTGCTTGGAAACAGTTTACAGTTACTTGCCTGTGTTCACCTCGTTGTTTTGGAGAATACTAATTGACATAAGACAAAACCATGCCAGTGATCACTCTAACGATTTAACAATACAGATGAGTGCATTCTTGTGCTTAAGAACATCCCCTAGCACTGCTTAATTTGCTAGTATAGATGCAGCGAAAGCAGGTGCAGAAAGATACCTTGAAGTTTGGTTTCCTAAAGTTTCAACTCAGTGCTTCATTTGCATTGCTTGCTGCCAGATGGGATTTATAAAAGTAGATCACAGGATCTGAATTACAGGTATCCTAGGGGAAGGAGTAGGTCTGGAAGTGCTTGGATCCTGAGCAGTACAGACAAAACCTCTTAGCAGCCATCCCCATCTTGCAGTACAGTGTCTTCCCCATCCTTAATGGCATATATTGCATTTACAGGATTTAGGTTCTCCTGTAACAGTTGGTTATAGTGAAAGTAGTGCTCAGGTATACTTATTCCTGTATTTAACCCCTTCTCCTAAATGATGATGTTATCAAAATCACTATTATCCAAAGCTTCTTGATGAAATGATTTTTTCACCAATAAGCAAATATATATATATATATCTTACGTGACTAAAAAACCTAAATTTATCTTTTGCTATTCCAGACCACAGTGCAAAGACTCATATTATTTCAAGTAAACAGTTCTATAATAGCTAACAAGTAATAGAGGAAAAAAAAATATTAATTTATTTGTACTCTAATGAAAGCAGCAAATCATTATGCTTTCTTTCCTTCTCTCCTTCCTGCCCTTCTTTTTCTTTCTTTTCAATTTTTTCTTCCCTTTTTTTTTTTTTTAATTTTGTGTGTGTGTGTTTCTTCCTAAAGGGATGCTTGAATAGAACTATCTGGTTTAGAAGATGAGGCTGACTGATTACTGTAATTCATAGGGCCTTAATTAGCTGCACAAACCATTAGCTACAATTAGACTATTATAAAACACTTGATGCGCTGTGTCAACCATGGGGGCTCATTTATTCTTGTGGCAGGGAAGGGAGGGGGGAAGGGGAAGAGAGAGCACTGTACAGCCGAGCATGCTAATAAAGAATGATTTTTGATTTAAGATGTTGCCGATAGTGCCTCAAAATTAATCTCAATAGCTGTCTAATTTGTGTCGGTGGATGGTATATTTATTGTAAAATGACACCAAAGCTAAATGAGTTACCTGAAGCAGGACTGCTAATGTCAGCGCCTGGAGACGCAACTCCATATGCCGTAATACAGCAAGGCACTGGGGCTGAATACTCCCAACGGAGCACTTTGCTTCATCTGTCTCTGAAAATGCAGCAACCTGACTTCCACTTTATGATCCTTAAATAATAATAATAAAAAATATATAGATAGGAGAAACAAATTCCAGAACAGCTTTCAAAGGTTAGGGGGGCTTACAAGGGCATGATACAGCTGAAATCCTTATTGAAATCAGGCTTATGTAGAAGTGGAAATTATGAGATTTGCTTTTAAAAGTGGAAAGAGAGAGGAAATAATACAGACAATGAGGATTTTCTAATGGGCTTAACACAATGAAAGTGACATTCTTTAGCTTATAGACACCTTTTTTGTTTGTTATCCTATTGTATTTTCTAATTCATATTTTATTGATCCAGGCTTCTAGTTGCAAATTGCTGGAAATACACTTATAGATTTCTTTAATTTTCATTTTTAGCCTTGATTAATTTCCTGCCTAGCTCCTTTGCAACTGAAAGTCTAAAACTTAAAAAAGAAGAGATAGGTTCAACAATACATGATACTTGGTCTTTCCTTTGCCATGTATGAAAGTATAAAAACAACAAGGGGAAGAAAACAGAATCTGTGGTTAATGTGTTAAGACTGAGAGACTTCTTTTCTGTTCCTGTTGCCATAGCTCTACACTTTTTGGTAACATTGGGACAGTCATACTTTCTGTCTTATTACACCTTGTCAACTCTAGGGCCTAGATGCATGAAGGTAAATCAGGGCACTTCATCGTAATTGACCAGGAAGAACAGAATTACTTTTGTGGATCGGGATTTGAGCTGTTGGGACACAGACTGCCTATTGGTCTGAGAAAATGCAGCACTTTTAGCATCAAAGACCAAATGTTATTTAGGAACTCTAAATACTGCTGCAAAGAAAATGTCATTAATAGGATGAAGCTGTTAAATTGCATACACTGTGATTAATTAACTGATTAACTTCATTGATGGTGCAGCTGCCAATACACTTTGTACCATCCTTAGCCATTAATAACTGCAGAAGCAGAGCTCAGATTGTCAGGCTCCAAAATTACAAGCCTCTGTCTCCGAATCCAAAGGAAGGTGAGTCACTGATGATTGCAGTTTGGCGTCCTGTCTCTCACTTATGATGCTAAGCCCTATTCCTCTCCCAGGAATCAGAGACAAAGAATGGTGGCATGATGCTCATCTCTCTAGTTATACAATGCAATGCAAATGTTAGGTGATAGCTAAGTTGCTGCTTTACATGCCTCAGAGATAGATGTGGCAGCCACTATTTCTCATGTGCAAAAGTCCCCTTGGCATCTTATTGTTCATGAGTCTGACCTGACTGTTGAGCATCACCTGGGCTGAGCATCACTCTGTGTACCTGAAAGCTGGCAGTCCTAACCTCTCCCGTAACACCACATCCAACTTTGCCTCTTTGTGCATCTAAGTGCTGAAGAGAGCACTCTCATAATTTTAATATTTTAGAATTAAAAATTAAAATTAATATATAGGCTTTATACAATCATCAGCATGGAAATTTTTCATCATATCTTAAGTCGAAAATTTTGGCTTCATTGAGAAGAAAAAAAAAAAAAGAAAAGGAAAGAAAAGAAAAGAAAAAACGCAGAACCTTATGGAAGGCAAGAAGGCAACAAAATTACTACAGAGTCTTTTTCCCCTACCTACACATATACATATGTGTGGTTTGCACACTTACAAAGAACATTTTCATATAACTAATAACTGATCTTCCATTCAAAAATAAAATAATAATAATAATAAAACCTAAGCTTTTTAGTCTATTTGTTTAAAAATAGATGGTTGTGGAGCTCTGGTGGAGTTTGGTGTCAGGCAGAATTTAGCAATTAGTAGTTAGTTGTAAAAAAGAACTTATTTAGATATGGTTGCTATGTTATAATTATGGTGGGAGATGAAAAAGTGTTTTCTGGATGATGAAGGAAAGTTTAGTCAAGGGTGACCAAGAGCTCAGTTCAATCTAGTAGCATGATGGCAATTAACAATCACACTCATAAATAGCACTCCGTTGAGATTTGAGGAAATATCCTGGCCTTATAGAAAAAAAGGTTAAGTTCCACTGTAGATTGATGAGGAGGGACAGCTGGTATTTGCGAAAGGAAGAAATTAAGTCTTTTGCTTTAGGACTAATTATCAACATCTCTTCCAAAGAAACCATGGTCTACACAAATGACTGCAGGGGTATTCTAAATAAATTGACTTCCAGTTCTTTATTAGACAAAATAAGGAAGCAGCCTGGAGAGAATAGGTATGGTGGGTGGCTTCTCTGACAGAAAGATAGCTCCCGTAAGGTGGAAATGTATATTCTAAATCAGTGGTCTTTTGAAATTTATTAAGCATCAATTTGGTGTTTATTAAAAAATCTGTATTCAAGTAGTTGTTTCCAGGCAGTCTCATTCAAACAGTGATGACAGAACACCTGACTGTCTCAGGTGGTGTTGCTTGAGGAACTTTTAGCCAGTCTTCTCAAGGCCCCCAGAATGTGGTGAGTGCCTCAGCCATGTAAGATTGGGATGACTCTCTGTTCTTAACACAAAGGGAGCACTAAGAGAATCAGGAAATTACCCTAATCTATTCTTCATCAACCCCACATGAAATGACCTAGTCTTTCTGAGTATTTTAGATGCCTCTCCATGGTTCCCCAGGTTTTGGATTTCCATTTCTGAAGAAATGCTTGTTTGGCTTGAATAACCTCTCAACAGAGTCATTTGCATTTTCCCTCTTTTCTTCCTTTCATGTCAAAGGGTATGCAGACCTTCTATGACTTTGTTATGGCTATGGTACATTTACATGAAAAGGAGATGAAGGTTTTCATGAGGATGTTTTTAAAAGCTCGAATGGCAGGCAGGCGTGAGATTCCTATTAAAGATCTATGTGCACTGAGGGCCTGAAAGAATCTTGCCTTTAATTTCCTGGCTTCCGGAGTTAACATTACCCTGCTTTCTATTTTCTTTCGTTTTTCTCCTAACTCACCATTCAATAGTTTGAACTTGCAATGTTATTTTTAGTAGGGTTTCTTTCTTTCTTTCTTTTTCTTCTTCTTTTTTAAATACCCCTGGGATGTCAAACTTTTATTGTAGAGAGCATTACTTAGTGATTCATCTATAGCTCCTTCTTGAACCAATTCTTGCTTGTTGCTTAGGTCTTACAGATGTTTCATACAGATATTGTAAAAAGCAAAGAGTTCTCAGACTCCAACAGTACAGATTTAAAGTCATAAGCGCTTTGGCTTCAGAGGAAAGAATGGAGCACACACACAAAGAGAAAAGGTAGGAGGGGGAGCAGATTAAGGAGAGAAAGAAAAATGCCACCTTTCTTATTTACTTGTTTTGGCTTAGATCTCATATGTTTTGCTTAATTCAATGTTATCATTTCTTCTTTTTCTGAAGGAAAAAAGGTTTATCAGATCAAAATTTATCACAATCAAAATAAAAAATGTAACAGATCAGCATCAAACATTTAGCAGCAACAGTTAATAATGTATACAATAAAATATTGTATTAATATATTGACAAATACAGCAATAAAGTATTAATGTGATTATGCATTATCAGAGCAACAGACATTCCTTCTTGTCTTTGAAGCAGCTTGAAAAACAGCCCTTCCACCAAAGAGAAAAAAAGAAAAAAGAAAAAAAGAAAAAAGATAAAAGAAAAAAAAAACTGCACCACATTCTTTAAAAAAAAGAAGGAATTTTAAATAAAGATCCCTCAAATGATCCCCCTGTGACGTATCTTACACATGTATGAAATAAGGTAATGTCAGTGGCAATAATTTATTCTCAGTCTACACAAGGGTTAGTGAAATGCCATCTTAATCATGAAAAGGTTGTAACTGAAGTCCTTCAGTATTCGTTTTCAACACTCTTAGGAAAGAGCAAATGATAACTCTGACCATTTTTAGATGCTAACTGCTGCATAGAGAGAGGAAGAGTCCAGCCTCTAACTGAGACTCACTCTCCATGTTACTCCTGTCGAGCGATGGCTGAGGGCAGCCAGACCCCTGAGACAGAGTCAAAAGCTCTTGAAGCTGCATATGGGGAAGAGATGGGCACCTAAAGGTACGATTCATAAAAGGCAGTATTTGGATATCTATTCAAAGTCAGCTCATAGATAGAACCTGACTCTAGGCTTCTAGAGGCTCCTCTGAGCTATACATCTTTTCCCATAATGCAATAAGCCAGGTCAGCTCTTTCTCATATCCAAAAGAACAATCTTCATAGGATGAAAGCACTCATACAGATTGTATCTGGTCGTCGTTCATGTCTTGTTTTTCTCCGATTATCTAAACACTATAGATAAAAAAGATTCTTCTCAGTACATGGAACTTAAAGGGTACAAAGGATAACTGAGAACTCTTGCTTTTTAATTGAATAATATTTTAATATCTTCTATTTTTTATTACCAGATCTTAGCAGCAGATGTATATTCTAAACATGTCGTATTTCCTAGGTATCTTATGGAATTGAATGTTTGAGGAGGATAAGCCCTCCTAAAGCTTCAGCTGCATTTCCTGCTTGTCACTGAGAAGGTGCCACATGTTATTTCAGGTATACTAATCGAATTGACTAGTCAAATGGAATCTGATGTTATAATTGCAGACACCTTAGAGCGTACATCACATATTCATGCCATCGCTAAAAGAAGATTTGGTCTTCCAATAGAAAATATCACTTTTCCGCCTGTCTTTAATTCATACACATCATACCATACTTCGTGAAAATGACGCTTTAAACATCTCTTCTGAAAAAAAAAAAAAAAAAAAAAAGTAAGAACTTTACATTTGTGCTTCTGAAAATTCAGTGACTGGTCAAGCAGGGGAGATGATGCATATGTCAAAAAGATGGTCCTCTCTTTACACTTATGAGATAGTCTGATAAAAGGTTTGTTGCAGGCTTTCAAGACATGTTTAGAATTAATCCCTTGCATCTGTTTGTGATTGTTTTTAGATTTAATGGCTTGATGCTTTTTTGTGTAAACACAAGAGGTTCCCCTCTCTATGCATGCTACTCAGAGCAGTGTACATTCCTGTAAAATTGTGAAAAAAATTGATGGCTAGATTGAAAGCTATATTTGCCATGGCTTTATTATGACCTTTTTTCAGACTAAATCCCAGTTCATCATGAGTAACAGACATCTGATGTACAGTGTTGCAGGTACTGAGTGTGTTATCGCCCAGCTCGGGAAAGAAACAGGGATTAGTGTAGGTAAATGTTGACATCTACAGTGTAGAAATCTATACATGAGTTACTCACACCAGGCGTCCTTTATGCTCAGTGGAGAACGATAGACATTTTCAGGTCACAATTCATCTGATCTCATTTAGATGTCTACTTTGGGATAAGATAAATCGCATCCCAGAATTGCCCACTGACTAGGAAGAGACCCTCAGGTGATATCTACATTGTAGACACATACAATTAATCATGTGAATTCCTCTATAGGCTTAAAGATGGTGCAAAGCAAAGATTAATATTACTGGAAGCTCCTCTTCATTTCTTATGTTAAAGTTACTATGGTCTTGCTGCTCCACAAGGAAAAAAGCTTTCCCTGGTGTTTACAACGGAAGGCTCCTTTCATACAAAGATAAGACTCTTTTTATAGCAAAATCTTTGTGAAAAGATTTTCCCAGGGAGGAAAAAATAGGTATGATACTAGATCTTTGACAGAGCTGGAAACGCCTCAATTGTCTTCTGCATTGCTTACTTGCATAACACATAAAATTCATCCTGTTGCTTCCTTTCAGTGGAATTCTAAGAGTGAGGCAGGCATAAAACATGGCATTTCCTTGCTCTGGCTTCTACAGAAATCAGCAGTTGATGAAAACAAACAGCCATTGAGATGAAATCCTTTCATCACTCTTGTGTGGGCAGTGCTCATGTAAGTCCTAAATATAGCTGTTGTATGCTGTTGCCTTTTCAGGTTGGGTGTGAAGACTTTGGTCAGTCTCTGTGCAATGGTGAGGCTATGAGACTTGAATTCTGCTGTACATTTCCAGATTGACCAGAAATCTCCCAGGCTATTCAAACAACTTTCATTTTATTTTCCCAGCCTGTTTCTTCCTTCCTCTATGATTTAAAAATAACTAATATACAAAAGCAGGCTGAAGCAGTACCTATAAACATAACACATTTCCATGGAAAAAAAAAAAAGAAAAAAAAGAGAATATTAAATTGAGAGTGTAAAATTCTGAAGTGTTTTACATTTTTTTTTTGACAGTTCCAAATATTCCATCTCAGTTCCCCAAAATCTCATATGTGGTGAGAGTTATCAGAAATAAACCTGTTTTAGAAAGGTTTTGATTATTTTGAATGAATACTTTGTAACTGTCTGTGTTTTTTGTCAAAATTTCTCTTCCTCAAGTTTCAAGGCTGGCTCTCTGGTCAACTTTACAAAATGATGAGGACAATATTGACTCATACCTTTGCAGAAATAATTTTTACATAGTACAAGCAGGATAGAAATATAGGTTCCACTTGTTCCAGTCTATCAAGCAAATATGTATATGTACAGTTTCTTTAAAACATTTAATTATTTACCCAGGAGACCAGAACAGATGTTCTGCCAGGTAAATATATTTTGAGGCAGTTTTTTAAAATGTGTATTGTGCTAGATCTATTTCCACTTAAATGCTTTTTTTATAATGCAAATTCTTTTAAAAGGCAAAATCTATTACCTTCACAGCCATTCTCTTCAATCATGTAAACACAGATTTGGGGGTCATGCTTTGCATAATAAAATTGTGCCAGCAATATCCTTTGAAAAGTCATTCTTGTTTGATCTGGTGAGCCAGATTCTGACACATTTATTTGCAAAAGGAACAGCTTGCTTGACTGATTCTAGTGGAAGGTATTTAACATACTTAAAGTAGTTTCCTTACATATGAAATGTTATAGCAAAATAACATTACGAAGTAAATGAACTTACGTCCTTACTCCAGAAAGAAAAAGTATGTTATGAAAAATTGGTCTATTTCTTAGAATTCCGTTTGGTTTTCAAAGAGAAAACTAGGAAATAGTTCCCTGCTCAAAGTAGATGTTTCCTACTTGTTTTAGAGAGAGAATCCCCTTGTAGCTAGAGTTGTCTTCTTGGGTTTTATCTTCACAGAAATTCTAGGCACAATTTGACTCCTTTCCAGATGAGTTAATTAAATATGGTGGGATATTTGGCCTTTGAAGCTGATCTTTCCACTTAATCACTTTCTGAAAAAACGTTTCTAAATTTACCTTTGCTAAGTTACTTCCTGCTTATTCTCTTTAAAAGCAATGTACCCAATCACTGTGGCCACCAATATTAAATGTATTGCAGTAGGTTTTAGAGTAACCTCTAAATGTATTGCAGTAGGTTTTAGAGTAACAGCATTCCTGTGCTTCTTGTGGTATTCAAAGGCAAAGACCTCTAGCAACAAAGGTCAATTTAATTAGACAAATCAGTACTTTTCCAAGGCTGCTGGTGGTTAAATTTTCTTTTTTTTTTTTCTCCTCAATTATATTAGTTTTGCTAAAACAATGATTGTTCTTTATCATTTTGAAACTCTCAGTTTTCATCTTACACCTTTCTGTGGTAGATATGCAAGGGCCAAAAAGAGATTCAGCTCAAAAATCACTGGATGCTGGTTTTATAAATTCATTAACAGATTAAGTTAGGGTATTGCGATTGAATTACTTTGAATTGATTACCATTTTATCCTAATTTAAATTTGTAAAAAAAAAAAAAAAAAAGGCATGTGATATAAATTTAATGGAAAGGATACTTGTTTGGGTGAATTACAGATGATTGCTGAATACAGTACTCTGACAGTTAATATGAGTTAACATGTCCTGAAAACTTTAAAATTTTCGCCTTTGACTGAATTAGAGATACTTTGTAGCTAACTTATACAGATGGTATAGCTTACTTGACGTTAGTGAAGCTTTCCAACATTTATATTCTGATGGATAAAAGCATGTGTTTAATTGTGAGCAAGTAGGCTTATGTCAGCAGATAAACAAATCAATTAATATTGCCGAATTCTCTGGCTAGCAATGTCTAATAAACATATATGTGTCCCAAAAAAGAAGCTGAACGACGTTTTTGAATCTCAACCAGAAAGTTCTGTTTCAAGGCTAAGTAATATTTGCTACATCCCTCCTTCCATTTGGAGTGGCTTCCGCATCCATCTGTACAACTTTATTAATATCTCAGCATCATGTCTTTTACCATTTTCCCTCCACTTCTTCTCTTTTTTCTCCTGGGCAACTATGAGAAGTTAAATGATCCAAAAACTTTGTCTTTTGTCGCCTGGGAGTGCTGCAAATTTTATTTGGTGGAGTCAGGGCATTGGAAAGATACTATAAGTGAAACACAAGGATAAATTGGTACTCCCCAAATATGTTATGTTCAAGTTGCTTTTCCCAAACTATCAATCTTTTCTCAAATAACAGGTATCTGATCAACAAATAATTCCTTATCTACAGAAGGTGCACTATAAAACTTTCTAGATTCACCAATGTTCTCCTAAAATGTTTAACATTAGACTTATTTTCTACAGTTGGAGGAATATTTTGAAATAAAATAAATTCATTTGTTTTATGTCTAACTGGAGTGACATTTCTATCATAAGCTTGAAGACCAATATTCATTTCTTGACATTCATCCTTTGAGAATATTTTAATAGTTTTATCATGTACTATGAATCAAAATGGCTTTCAGTTATGTAAACCATGCCATTATTCAAGGGCACAAAATTGGTCTTTATTAGCCAGGTTCCCACATTTGACATTAGTAAATATATGATGTCTCAATGGAAAAGATACAAGTTCATTCTAACTATGTGTTAGCTGTATTCTAAGATGGATCTCTTCCTAATGCCATCAGACAGCGATTGCTTATGCCTTGAAGCATCTCAATTCATGTACCAAAACTGTAAATGCATTTAGCTGCCCAAACTGCCACTTATTTCAGTGGAAGACTTAGCATCAAAATGAAGGTCATGCACATAAATTCTGCTGCAGAATCTCTACTCTCACCATCTTCCTGATGCATTTAACTTTACACCTTCCCATTGTTCAGAAAGTATCCAAAGACTGTCAGATGAGCTCTGATGAATCTTGCTTCAGAGGTTTAAGATACCTTCTTCCCTGCTTCTAAACTTATAGCAAAGCTGGTAAAATACATGAGTAGACCTCAGCTCTTCCATCATGAATACCAACATCTTAGCTAAAACTAAAGGAACCAACCTGGAACATCTCTGGGAAGAGTACTTTTTTTCACTGTATAGGTGCAAGTTGAACCTCCCAGCAAGGTGGGGAAGGATTTGCCAGAGCTCATTTGCTGTAAACCTTTTCTGAAGTTTTATCTTGCAGGACATCTTGAGCCAAAATGTTCTGGGGAAGAGTTAGCGCAATGTTAAAGTTATAGATATATGTTGAATTTTGTGTATATATATAAAAGTATATATATACACACCCATATATACATATACACATATATATGTGTGTATGTATTTTTTCCTCAATGTATTATCATGATTGTAGATACAGAAATAAAAGCAGTACACTTGAAGTTCCATTTTTATTTCTTGTAGTATAAAAATTTATACTGTTTATCTTATAAGAAAAAGAATTTACCTAAGAATTTACTAATGAGTAAAAAGGGTTTAAAAAAAGCAACCAAGGTATACTTTAAAAAAATGAATATAATTCTGTTTAATATTCATTTTAAATATCCCTGTTGCATTGTTTTTTTTTCATTTCTAAAGTCTTTAAAAATTGCTGCCATAAATTCTCATATTTTTGTCCTTTAAAACATTTGTGATTTAAAAATGAGTCAGGTAGGACTGCAAAGATACACTTTTTTAATTTGAGTAAGCATTGTTTTTATAGACATAGGCTTATTTTTATTATACTAAAAGAAATCAGGAGTACAGGCAAACACAACATAATTTTGAAGTTCAGCTACAGAAAGCTTGAATGATACATATAGTTTCAATTCTTCCTGTGAATTTGTCCTTTGCTTTCAATTGTTCTTATTTACATATAGCCTAGTTTCAGAGCAGAGACCTTTTAAACACATCAATAGGTCAATAAATCTATGCCTTTAATAGGGATGTACTTTTGTCCACTCTTTATTTTGGAGCATTTCATTATACACTGTCCTGCATGACTATACACTGCTGAACATGAAATGTTTACATCCAATTGATTAGTTCTTTCAACACGTTTGATTATCAGAAAGTGCAAAAAGGATGTTTTCAAGGTTTATAAAGGCATAAGTTGACCTTTCTTTGTGAATATAAAGGCCTAATTCTATTGCAAGTATTCCCTCTGCAGCGGGGACAGCAGTGCAATGCCTTGGAACATATAAACTCTCAAAGTAAGACAGAGAAGAAACATTTTCAAGGACAAAGGCCTAAGGACATGCCTCTATTATGGATAGGAGGTGTACCTGCTTCTAATTCCTTCTTCTAGCTGACTTTGAAAATCAGACTTGAAACTGGAAACATGGTCCAGAGAGTCAGGTGTAACGACAGAATCCCAGAATGGTTAAGGTTGGACGCGACCTCTAGAGATCACCTAGTCCAACCCCCCTGCTCCAGCAGGGACACCTAGAGCACATGGCACAGGGTGGCATCCAGGCGGGTTTTGAAGGCCGCCAGAGAAGGCGACTCCACAACCTCTCTGGGCAGCCTGTTCCAGGGCTCTGTCAACCTCACAGGAAAGAAGTTCTTCCTCATAGGAGGTGGAACTTCCTGTGTTTCAACTTAGACCTGTTACCCCTCATCCTGTGACTGGCTACCATGGAGAAAAGCCTGGCTCCACCCTCCCTACAGTCACCCCTAAGGTACTTGAATATGTTGATCAAATCTCCTCTCAGCCTTCTCTTCTCCAGACTAAACAGGCCCAGCTTGCTTAGTCTTTCCTCATATGACAAATGCTCCAGTCCCTTAATCATCTTCGTTGCTCTACATTGGACCCTTTCTAGAAGCTCAATGTCCTCCTTGTACTGGGGAGCCCAGAATTGCACACAATACTCCAGGTGCAGCCTCACCAGAGCTGAGTAGAGGGGCAGGATCCCCTCCCTCGACCTGCTGTCAACGCTCCTCCTGATGCAGGCCAGGATCCCATTGGCCTTCTTGGCCACGAGGGCACATTACTGGCTCATAGTTAACCTGTTGTCAACCAAGACTCCTAAATCCCTCACCACGGAGCCACTTTCCAGCAGGTCAACCTCTAGTCTGTACTGGTGCTTGGGGTTATTCCTCCCCAGGTGCAGGACCCTGCACTTGTCCTTGTTGAACATCATAAGGTTCCTCTCTTCCCAACTCTCCATCCTGTCTAGGTCTCTCTGAATGGCAGCACAGCCCTCGGGAGTATCGGCCAGTTTGGTATCATCTGCAAACTTGCTGAGGGTGCACTCTGTGCCCTCGTCCAAGTCATTGATGAGCAAGTTGAAGAGCATTGGGCCCAGTACTGATCCCTGTGGGGCACCACTGGCCACAGGCCTCCAATCAGACTCAGCCCCATTTATCACCACACTCTGGGCTCTGCCATTCAGCCAGTCCTCAATCTACCTCACTGTCCACTCATCCAGTCCACACTTCCTGAGCTTCTCTATGAGGATGTTATGAGAGACAGTGTCAAAAGCCTTGATGAAGTCAAGGTAGACAACATCCACGGCTCACCCATTGTCCTGTCCATTCAGCTGGTTATCTCATCATAGAATGCTATCCAGTTCGTCAAACATGACTTTCCCTTAGTGAATCCATGCTGACTACTCCTGATCACTTTCTTTTCCTTGACATGGTCTCTAGGATGAGCTGCTCCATCACCTTTCCAGGGATGGGTATAAGGCTGTAGTTTCCCAGCTCTCTCTCTTGCCTTTTTTGAAGACTGGAATGATGTTGGTTTCTTCCAGTCTCTACCTCCCACGCTCTCCATGACCTCTCAGAGATGATTGAGAGTGGCCGAGCAATAACCCCTGCCAGTTCCCTTAGCACTCTTGGGTGCATCCCTTCTGGGCCCATATGGGTATCCAGTTTGCCTAAATAATCTCTAACCCAATCCTCCTCGACCAGTGGAAAGTCCTCCTCTCTCCTGGTTATCTCTCTTGTCTCTTTGCTCAGTTCATGGGGACTGGCCTTAGCAGTAAAGACAGAAGCAAAGATGGCATTTAGTAACTCTGCCTTCTCTACATCCTCCGCCACCAAGGCACCCTCCCCATTCAGCCGCGGACTGACATTTTCCCTAGTCTTCCTCTTGCTGCTGAGCTATTTATAGAAGCCCTTCCTGTTGCACTTGACATCTCTCACCTCATCTAATTCCAAACAGGCCTTGGTCTTCCTCGTTGCATCCCTGCATTCTCTGACAATGTTCCTATATTCTTTCCATGTGGCATGGCCCTTCTTCCACCTCACATACATATTCTTTTTCTCACTAAGTTTACCCAACAGCTCCCTCCACACTCCCTTTGCATCCACAGCTCCACACTCCCTTTGCATCCAGGACTGCTGGGCACCATCTGTGACTCCAGAGGTCTTGGTGGGGCTGCATGGCATCCGCAAGATCAAAGTCTTTCACGCCAGGATTCTCAGCTACATTGCAACACTGGCCCCTACAGAAATCAAACCTGTTGAAAAGGTCTGCCTTTGCACATTGCTGTAAGGAAGTGAATTTTGGCTGTTGACTGCTACTTTAGAGGTGGAACAGACTTCTAAATTCTTTATGACAGAGCTGGAAACTACTCCAAACTAGAAGGCACAGGGTACAAATACTCCAGGAGAGGGACATGCAGGCAGGGGAACATGTGAACACGTAGAGCTCCCATTTTTTCCCAAACTTTTAAAGGGTAGGAGAGTCAGGAAAAAAGAATGGAGATCCATGTGTCCTAATCATGATGTTCTTCAGCCTGCCTTTTTTTTTATATATCCAAAGCGGGATTCACAGTGGCTGTGACTTGTCTTTCCACCTCTGCTTCACGGCATGATCACAACGCTGTAACATTCGACCCACAGACACTGTGGCCCATATCAGCTTCTGCCTATGCTGTCTCTGATTAAATCAGTGGCACATTTAGGATCTCTGCACTCTTCTACTGGGATATCCTCACCTGACACAGCTAAGGGGTAAGTATCAAATCCAGAAGTTTCAGATCTTTTTCAGGTTAAAGTGGGCCTATTTATAAGCACACTGTATTAAAGCATAACTGCATAAAAAGTAGTTCTAAAACACAGAAAATTTTCTGAAAACTTCCATAACCCTGGATGAAAATGATAGTCTTCTCTATTAACTGGCATTGTTCTACATAAATCGTTATAGGAATCATCTGTTGCATTGTTGCCCCAGACACCAGTACAGGCTGGGGACCAACCTTCTGGAGAGCAGCTCTGCAGAGAAAGACCTGGGTGTCATGGTGGACGACAAGTTGACCATGAGGCAGCAGTGTGCCCTCGTGGCCAAGAAGGCCAATGGAATCCTGGGCTGCATTAAGAAGAGCATCTCCAGCAGGTCGAGGGAGGTGCTCCTGCCCCTCTACTCAGCCCTGGTGAGGCCGCATCTGGAGTATTGTGTCCAGTTCTGGGCTCCACGGTACAAGAGGGATGTGGAGCTGCTGGAGAGAGTCCAGCGACGGGCTACAAGGATGATCAGGGGCCTGGGACATCTGCCCTATGAGGAGAGGCTGAGGGGGCTGGGCCTGTTCAGCCTGGAGAAGAGAAGGCTGAGAGGGGGTCTAATCAGTGTATATAAATACCTCAAGGGAGGGAGTGCAGAGGACGGTGATGGTCTCTTTTCAGTGGTGGCCACTGATAGGACTAGAGGAAATGGCCGGAAACTGAAACATCAAAAATTCCATAGGAACTTAAGGAAAAATTTCTTAACAGTGAGGGTGACAGAGCACTGGAACAGGCTGCCCAGAGAGGTTGTAGAGTCTCCTTCTCTGGAGATCTTCAAAACCCGCTTGGATGCAGTCCTGTGCCACGTGCTCTCGGTGTCCCTGTGTATACAGGGGGGTTGGACTAGATGATCTCTAGAGGTCCCTTCCAACCCTAAGCATTCTATGATTCTATGATTCTATGATATATGCATTCTCTTGAGTAGTCTACCACTTCTATCAAAAGCATGACCACAGCACCCTTCAGACACTGGATCTTCACCTGTAAATTCCTACCTCTATTTTACTTCCCAGAGTGAGCTGTTTGATCCATATACATATCTTTTAGCTTTTTTCCTCGTGTTTCTGAAAGAAGAAGAGGAAAGGAAGTAAGCTTTCGTTACTCTGTCTAACAAGTATGTGTAACAATATTCCAAACTGCATATCATAGCGAGGGAACACAAGATAAGTTCTATGATTCTGTGATTCTATGATTCTATGATTGTAACAAACCATCAAAAAAGCAGATTGTGTACTTTGAAACTCTACAGGCTTTTACCCTTTCCTGATTAGGAATCAGGAAATCGACAGTTCCACTTTGTCCAGGGATAATAATTTGTCCTTTTTGCTTCCTTCATTGCAGATCCTCTTTCCTATGCTAGTTTCTCTGCCTCTCCCTCCTTATTTCAATTTTCAGACTCCAGTACTATTAAAAGCTGGACAATTAAAAGGTGAGCTGTGTTTTGCTGTAGCACAGTAGAACTTCAGCAGGTCAAAAGAGTTCTGGCATGTTCTGTATTACCATTGTCCAGATTCTCTCGCAAGTGTTACATGGTGTATTTTGGGATATTGTTACTCAGTCAATCTATTCTCCTGGGTTTATTTTTATATCAGATCATCATAAAATGGGCTCCCTTGTACAAAGCACTGTCCTCAAAAGTGACTATTATAATTCCGCATACAGTGATGAACACAATTACCTCTAGGCTCATTTAAAAAAGAGGGAAAAAAACTAAGAAATGCATCTGAACAAAGAAAGTCTTTGCAGAAAGGGCAATTGGGTAAAAGGACAGTTGTTTAAAAAAAATCTGAACGACAGAAATAAATAAAAAAAATATAGAAAAGAATGGATAGCTCAGATTCCTATACACACTAAGGCAGAGGGTAAGTTATTGTGAATCGCTACTGCTAATACAACTCCAGTAGGTAAAACTACTCAAAAGTCGGTATTATCTGCTTTAGAAGGAGTAAAGCGAAGTGGAAGCTGATATGCTTTTGAGTCATTGGATTTGTATATGTGAACAAGTGAGATTTTGGTGTTGCAGCTTATAGCAACATAGAAAAGGCTTTCTCAAACTGCATGGATATGCAGTATCCAATAGAATATGCTGATATGGTTGCATTGGGCATTTCTCTAGTCCAGTTAAAGAGATATCCCTAGTATCTCATTCTATGTTTGTGTGGAAGTGGTGGTACCTCTATTTCACAGATAAGGAAGAGACACAGGGTACATGAATTACCTGCTCAAGATTGCAGAGCAATGTTTTCTTTATACCACATTAGCACCCAGAACACTAGATCATGTCTTTCTCCATCCCCAAATGAAGTCAAACGGTATGGGAGTATGCCTTATTATCTATTTGCTTAAAGAAGGAGCTGGACATTGTAAAATAAATTTTAAAAACCTGCAAAATTATTTTTCATATGTCGGAGTATGGAATGCAATCTGGAATGCAATCTGTAGCAATACATGGCACAGAAACCTCAATGGTTTTAAAACATGGTTGTTGTTTTGTGCACTACCTGTCTCTCTGTCTCAATCTCAGCCATGTATCTCAGCAACACTTACATGGTACAAGGAGATGATTTACTTTGGAGATTTTGTTCAATTTTTGAACAATAGAAATCCTGTGAGTTGAACCTGGCCAATAGGATACATTTTCACATTCAATTCCCTTCCCCACAAAAAAACCCACAACACCCACCCACAGCATACAGACTTGGAATCTATTTTAATGTGCCCAATCACTGGTGCTCCTGACTTTTCAAGTAATTGTTTTTCCCATGGTTTTAGTAGGACTACTTGAATGAATAAAAAGATCTTCATAAAGGGGATAAAGGAAAAGAGCAAGCAGTCTCCACCTTTGTTACAAAATTATTTTGTAGCAGAATTTACTAATCTTAACTGAAAAACACAAAAATGTAGAAGCCCACAAAACTTGTAAGAAAGAGCTGCATTCTGGAACACTTCTAAAAACAGTTCAATACAATGTCAGTTCCCCATGAGTCAGTCAAGTGGGACTCCTGAAATTTTGGTGAGAATTCTTCCTATTGCTTGAATGAAGATCTTAGATCCAGATCCACAAGGAATGTAAAAAAATTTTCCTCAAAATCTTCTGATAATCCATCAAATCCACTAGATTTCCAACTTGGCTCAATAAAACATCTTTTCTTCTTCTGCTTTTCTTTTCTTCTTTCTTTTTCTTTCTTCCTTTTTTTTTTTTTAATAAATGCAGTTTCACTTGAAATTTTCTGGCCTGCTCTATCGTGTTATTATCTCTGCATTTTCACTCAGAGCAGAAAAGCACCATGCATTCTGTTTTACAGAAATCTTAGACTAGAAGTAGAGAGTGTCTATCCCTGTTGTTTTTATCTTTCCTCATTTTTATTGGTAAACTATCAAGCAGGATGTTCCCCCCTCCTGGTTTTAAACAGCTTAAGCTGATAGTATTTCAAAAAAAAATGCAGATGCCTGTATCTTTTATAGGAGGAAAGTCATTAAATTTTGTAAATGTTAGAAAAAAGAACCTGTGAATGTTATTCTGGAAAGTGACGGCATCGTAAAATATGCACAATCTGGTCAAGTTCCAATTAAAAAAAAATGTGTGAGCATAAACAACCTTTAAAAATAGCAATGTAAAATTTATGAGTGCAGAGTGGATTTGAAAGTTGTAGCCACGCCTGGCCACATTTTCAGTTCTTATCAACATAGTTTCTAAATATGTATACATTCTGCATTTGCTGACATTTTCATATACAAAGAAACTTACTACAATTGAAGCATCAAGCCCTACAAGGTGCAAAAATAAAATTTAGAGTGTTGGAAGAAAATTATACTGATACCTCTGGTTTGATCCAAAACAACATTTTCTTTCAGCTTTGGTATTACATCTTCTAAGTGTCCAGAAATCAGTTATACATGATGGACATTTAGATAAAACTTATTTATTCATCTTTAAAACCATAAGTGAAGAGGGGTAACAGAGGTGTTTATTAAACCCAAGACTTCTATAAACACAACAGATTTGCTTCTTTCCCTTCAGCATTTTTTTAGGCAAAGAATGGCTAAGATATAAGGACTAGGTTTACTTGTTTCCTGGTCCTTTTAGTTCATGAAAGGTATCCATCACTTCAACGTGGTCCTTCCAAAATGATGTCTGTTACTCTAGTTAAATTTAGCTGAACTCTGAACATTTATTATGCACCATTTTCATTCTTAAAACCCTTTTCGAACTGCTGTGTAGTCCTAGAGCTTCCTGAAATACGGAGCTAATATTATATAGCTCCCTATTCTAAAATGTATTACCTGTATTATATTAACTACCCATTTTAGGGAGTCTAACTTGAAGACATTTAAGTTTTTCTGGCACCTGACATTTTAATTCTGAGTGTTTCTGAGTTCTGCATGTGCATGGTCAAGTGTTAACAATATTTCAGCCACTAATCATCAGAGTATTCTTCCATTGCTGGGATTTGCTAGAAAGCCTATCCCAAAACTGGAGAGTTCTAGGCTATCCAAAATTTTAGCCTGCCAAATTTAAGTCATCACTTAAAGTCATTCAATGGAGAGAGTAAAGCTGCTGTGTGCAACATGGAAATTTAATCATTTAGCCAGGGCAAAGGAGCATAAACAAGTAAACAAAGACAGCATACATCTTCATCAGTTAGATCACTCTTCCGAGAGGGCAAAATCTGAGTTTGTGGGTCCTGGACAAAAGGAATATCTGATTTTTTCATGACGTAGTCACTGGATAGTTTTGTTGGTCACTGAAGTGAAGATTCGAATCCATGACTTTCCCCAAAATGCACCCGAGTGCACTAACCACTAGGCATTCTTTCCTCATATTTTTTTGATTCTAATGAACTGTTAAAAAGTATAAGAAAAAAATGAACTTCTTCAGAAGAAATGTTGATTCTCTTCATCTGTCTTCTGAGAAATGTGAGTTCAATGCTTTTGCCTGTCCTGTGTAAGCATAAAGAGGAAAGATTCACCTCCTCCCTGTTACTGAAGCAGGAGGATCAGGCACTTAATTTAAGATGTCTATGTCTCATATGTGTCTTATTCCTAGTAGAAAGGAATATGCTCCCTCCTCCTTCCAGCATTTCCCTCATTAGACTATCCCAGCAATGCCCCATTGGATTGCAAGTCCCAGCAATGCCAGGAAGCTACTGTGTTTCCTATATGGGTAGTGACGAACGAACCTTTATAAAAATATAAATCCTAGTTAGGATTTATATTTTTATAGTGTTAGGCTCATGAATAACTTTTTATTATTATTATTTTATTTTATTTTATTTTTTATTTCATTGATGTTGGCTGGGGATTTTCTTGGTTTTGTTCTTGAAATTGCTTTGGCAGCAATTGTCAAAAAATAAGTAAAACATTTTAGAATAGGATAAAAATGCCCTAAGGTAAGTGTTCAAAATTGGCAGGATGATAGCTAAGAATCTGATCAGAATTTAATTTGGCACATTAGCGTTGGTAATCAGAATTTGATTTGGGTTACAATTGAAGATCAATAATTTTTATAGTTGGTCAATATGAAGATCACAACTATGTTTAAGAGCATTCAACTATATATACTTATTCCTACATATAAACACAACCATAGTTTGAACTCTATGAATAGAGTCATCACAATCATCACAAATGATTTCTTTAAAAACGGAGGGAAGATCTAGTAATACATGAAAAATAGGTTTCATACAAAACTTCCTATAATACCCTCTTTTGAAATTATATTCTATTGTCTTTTATTCCTCACAAAACATCCTTTAATTCCTCCAAGGAAACTGAAGACTCCAAAGAAAACTAAACTAAAATATAAGATTTTTTAAATCAACACAAGTTCATGAACTGCTTTGGTTGCTCCAGATGTTTTAGCAAATCTAATAGTAATTTGAGAAATATTGCCCTTTTATCATGCTTAATTAAGTCCATAAATGTCCTTCCTTGTCTACCTGTAGTGAATGGGAAAAACAAGAAAATATTGATTGCTGAATAGAAGCTGTCCTTCAAAAAATGCCAGAAAATATCCTGCTAGTACACAGTTTTACCTTCATCTTTATCCTGAGCTCCTCCTTGGTTCTCATTCCCATTCTCCAGGTTCATTACCTAAACCACCATATTATCTTTTCTTTTTCTTTTTTTTTCCATTTCACTTAAAATATATACATAAAAAAAACAGAGTACACTTTTAACTAAAAGATCTGTGTTTAAAACTAAACAACTGAAGGTTCCCACAGACAGTCTGCTAGGAAACGCTGCAGCTCTCAGCGGCACAATGTTTTGCTGCCTCACTTGATGAGAGAAATCACATTTTGAAGAATACTTTCCACGCAAGACATTTTTCTTCCTAACCTCTTCATTCGCACCACCTGCTCCAGGAAATATATATTTTCCACATACTGCTCAAATGAACTAATCTATTTTCACTATGTGTCCTTTTTGGCAAAATATCTACAGTATTTTCCTTCATAAAGACAAATTCTGTTCTTTTGGTATTTTTCTCCTTCCTTTTTCTTTTTTATTAATAAAAAAATATGATACCTTATTTCCTCCTCAGGAAAAAAAAAAAAAAAAAAGGAAGAAAGAATACAGAAAACTAAAAAAATCACAACGAAACCTTGAGAAATTAAAAATGGAGAGCCCAAACTCCAGTTATTATAAACTGGCATAGCTCCGTTGAAAATCTGTGAATGTTTCATTGCTTAGTGTCTTGTGCAACAGTATATTTGAAGATAGCCGTATGAAAGAACTGCCATTTTCCTTCTATTCGGACTAAAGGGCCCAATTCTGTGTCAGCTAGGAAAGATAAATTCTTCTGTTTAGTCTCTGTTGAAGATGCTTAAGGGGAACTAGGTCAATAGGAGACCCAGTTTCCCAAGCAAATCTACATTTCCTATAAAGACAGAGGAATTTTGCAACGAGACTTGTGTCATATCTTCATGCTTATATGTCTGTCTATCCGTTTACTTTTTCCTAGTTTTTTTTCGAATAAAAATCCATCCAGATGTGTTGGAACCAGGCGCAGGACAAC
>NW_010588177.1:53819-95527 GCF_000705375.1 Tinamus guttatus | reverse complement strand
GAGGTCTAGAAAGGGTAGATATGCTGGGGCATGTGTAATCAATTCTTAGTGCGTATGAAGGAGCAGCTTAGCTGAGGCGGGTAGGTGGGTCTTGACAAGGGTTTTATTTCTAAATAACAGCACCCAAGCGTCTGATTTGTCTACCCTGCCTCTGATCACAGCAGTTGATGAAGTTCCTCACATTCTAACCAGCTTTGAAGCTGAAATTTATCTTGTGTTGTTGTTTGTTTAGTCTGACTAGGTCTGTACAAGGTGTTAGCCCCCTTTCATTTGTGTGGAAAGCACAAGTCCAGCTGCCGAATATGAGATTTTTCTCGGTGATTGTCTGCACTAATGTTTGCCTACCAAGAGCCTAGCTCTGCTGCCAGACTTCTGTGACACTATCCAGACAAGGCTCTCCCAGAATTGGATGAGCCTAGGAAAAAAAAAATGTTTCATGAAATCAATGCCAGCTTCAAATACCACACCATGAAGTGCTTCTACTTCTGAAGGCAGCAATCAGAAAACCTCTCCCTGGAAGAGGGCTCTGAACTAGCTCCTATTTTAAGGACCTGACACTGAGTTCTCGGTGGTAAATGACCACATTACTCCTTGGGGCCTGTGGGTGTCAAAGAAAAGATGCATGTGAGAAAAGTCACTGGCGGAAAGCAGAGCATATTTTGAACACTGGAAGTAGTTTAGTAGCCCAAGCCTGTTTCTGATTAAAATCAGAGTTCTTCAGATGAATGGAATGTAAACCACATACCAATTATTGGAATCCCATAAAGGAAACTCCCTTTTCCGTCTCTCTATCCATCCCTCCATCTGCCCACCCACACAAGTACCGCATCTCAGAAATATCTCTCTTTAGAAATGATGGAAAAACTCAGTGACTGCTTCCTTTTCCCTTACCTCCCAGGTGCTGGACTACAGCTGAAGGGATGAAATTGCAACAAAACCACTTAAATACTTATCGAAAAAATAGTCCTACTAATTAAAAGGATAGTATTTCCTGGCATCTAGACAAAATACACAAAGCTGAATCTTGAGGTCTTCCTCAAGCAAACTTCTGTGGGAATGCGGCTGTGTGGGGACTGCAGGATCAAGCCTTAGAATTAAACCTGCTCAAAATGAAAGCTTTAGGTCAGTGCACTATATAGAAGAAAAATATACTTCCTGAAAAATAAGTGCTGTTTTTTTTTTCCCCCAAGATTTTTCATTAAATTGCATTCCCATTGCACTTTTTCTTGAGACTCTTTTAAGACATTAATCATAGTAATTAACTCCCCATCACATTCATGAGGCTAGAGAGGTTTCTGCTGGGTCAGCTGTGCACTGCATGTATTACAGTATCTACTTTACAGATGGTAAAACCAAAGCACAGAAGTTCAGAGGCAGCAAATCAATGCCAGAGTAGGGTAGAGTCCCACTCCCAGCTCTAACCACAAGACACGCTGTCTCTCCTGCGTATACATTAATCCCAAACATACTTCTTAAGTGAGCAGATCCTCCCCTCTACCAGCAAAGGCAATATGGTGGTTTCAGTGAATATGCTCTACATCTATGACCCTACTTAAGGAATAGATCCATGATAAGGGTAATGTTATGGCATGTTTTTTATGTTGCTACCATAATTGCAGGACAAGTCAGTTTGAATGCAGCAGGCAGCACTTGAACAGCTGGAAGAAGTTAATAATTTGGGTAAGAGTTGGTTCCAAAGTGGCATTATGGTCCAGTTCACTGTAACTGTTTTCTGATACTCTGCTGGCCTCTAGAGGGATAACTTACACATGGGCTAAAGCATTAACCCAGCGAGTTTAAGCACTACAGCATCATCTTATATCTTTCTTGCCAGGCAAGTCGTTTCTCTTTGCAAGGCTTATAAGGAGCGAGGCTTAGTAGCTCTTAGGAAGCACTTTTCTTCTCTGATTTTCCTTCTGTCTGGGCAGTAGATTCAAGGTATTTTTCTCTTGCTTGAAGAAGGGTGGTAGATCCTGGCAATAATCACCTCTGAACCACTGAAGTGAGAAGCCACCTCCACGTCCTGCTTCTCTATTTGCTGTGTTCCCTGCTTCATTCCCAGATTCCATTTTTTTATTCAGGGTAAATGTATTACATCTTAAAGTACACTGAATATGAAGGTTGACAGTTTGCTGCCCAAAGCAGGTAATGGGTTGTAAGCAGTAGCTGTTACTTTGTGGCTTTGTTCATTATTAAGGAGGCATTTTCCTAGTGCTTCGGCATTGCTTTCCGTAACTTCAAAGCATAGGTGTGTGTCTTGGTATCTTTGCAGCCTGAGTTATGCACCAAATTGATATGTACTTTTTATCCAAAACCACCAGCAAACACCCTCCAGTTTCCCAGCTCCTTCTTAGCCCATTGCTTCTGCTCCTGATGGCCTGTTCCCTCCCAGTCTCTCTTGTCTCCTGCTCTCTCTGTTACTGCTCTGTTGATAGTTTTCCATTTGGAATCAAGTTCATTTGCTGGACCTCAACCCAAATTTATCCGTAATTCCTTTGTGCTTACTAATATAATCATGGAATAGGCTTCTCTGTTTCTCTGTGAAGTAGCTATCAGGAGCTTCCAATATACAGAAAATCCTTGTATCCCGGTACCAAATGCTGTCTTACCATTTAAATTTTCATACCCATTGACCAACTCTCACACGAAGTCTCTCTGCAGAGAGGCAGTCAGGTGCACGCCCTGAGGCTGCTCCCCCTAAGGAGAAAAGGAGCACCCGGAAGAAGCGGCAGGTGATCCTGCTGCATGAATCACTGCTGCAGGCCATGGAGGCACCGATATGTAGACCGGACCCCTTATCCAGAGAGGTCTGCTGCTTGCCAGGGGCTCGAATAAGGGATATGACAGAGAGGCTCCCAAGGCTAGTCCAGGAGTCTGACTATTACCCACTGGTACTGTTTCACATGGGCACAAATGATGCCATGGGGAAACTGAGGGATATCAAGCATGACTTCAGAGCCCTAGGGATGGCCGTCAAAAGTATGGGAGCCCAGGTAGTGTTCTCCTCTATCCTCCCAACAAGGGGAATGGATTCAAGGAGGAGAAGGCAGATATCGCAGATTAACAAGTGGCTGGGCTGCTCACACATCTCTCTGCCAAAAGGCTGGCCAACCAGGTTATGTGGGCTTTAAACTAGGCAAGAAGGGGAAGGGGAGTGTCACACAGACAGGGCAATCAGTACCATACAGCCAAGGTCAGATTGCTTCCAGCGGAAGTATGGTAGTGGGGACGTGAGGATAGGATATGATCACAGAGGGTCCTCTTTCACCCCTCCTGGGGAACGTGCAGGCTTGATTACTTCCCTGAAATGCCTGTACACCAATGCATGAAGCATGGGGAATAAGCAGGATGAACTGGAGATCTGTGTGCGGTCCCAGCGTCGTGATCTCATTGGAATCACAGAGACAGGGTGGGATAGCTCACACAACTGGAGTGCTGCCATGGAAGGCTGTGTGCTCTTTAGGAAGGACAGGCTGGAAGGAGAGGTGGTGGAGTTGCTCTTTATGTGAGAGAGCAACTGGAATGCAGGAGCTCACCCTGGGAGCGGGTGATGAGCGAGCTGAGAGCTTGTGGGTAAGGATTAGAGGGCAGGCTAATGTGGGAGACACTGTGGTGGGTGTCTGCTACAGGCCACCTGACCAGGATGAGGAGGTTGATGCGGCCTTCTATAGTCGGATGGATATTGCCTCAGTAAATATTTTTGTAATATCTTTGGTTTAAAGGTATTTGCTTTGTACTTAAAGCCTTCAGTGTTTTTGAGTGTGTTCTTTTGTAGGACCTTCCCCGCAGTCACCTCTACCTCCAGAATCTTAAATACTGAGCCTCAACACTCAGTGGTGGGACAAGGCAATAAGAAAATTTTAATCAATTACTAAAAGATTACCAGAGCAGTTTGATTGCAGTACTAATGAACAACCTAGTGGCACTTACTAAACAAGGAAGATGTATTTCCTGCAAAGGAAGAGCTGCCATATGCATTTTAATCAACTATTATTTTGCTGTACCTTTTATAAATAAATAGATGCAATCTGTGTTTCTTTTAACTTTTTTATTTCTGTATGTATGGACAAGGAAAAATGCTTTCAAGTGCATGTATAGTATAAATATGCATTGTGTATAGTCATCTTCTCTACTATAGTTGAAGTGGTTCTGTCTGGATTATAGTGGAATTCGTTTTTCATTCATTATTCATACAATACAGTTCATCCCATATTGTAGTGGAAAAGACTTAGTTTAATTCATTGTTCATGTCATGTTTCAGAAGTTCTTCTTACTTGGACTTCTTAGCAAAAATGCAAAAGCTCCATTCTTATTCTCACAGTCTTTATGGTAATATTCCTCAGAATAACTTAAAAGGTGATTTAGATTCATACTAGCTAAAAGAAAGAGCTTTCCAGAGAACATAATGCTAAGCGTCAAAATCGACCAAGGAAGAAAGAAAAATTCTGTCCATGCTTACAAAGAGCAACTCAATTCCAATCCTTCCTCCTTATCTACAGAGAAAATATTAATTCTTCTGAATTGGCTGGTTGAAATTCTGATTATGCGAGGTCATTCAGACATAGTTCTTGTGTAAGAATTTAAGCAATGATGAGAATGTTCTCATTCAGATCTTCACTTGAGTAATTTTCCTTCAGCAAATAAAGTAGTAATTTAAAACCGATTCATCTGGAGAAATACCTGTAAAAATAGTCCTGGTCCTAGCTTTCTACAGGCTTCATGTTAGCTTAATCATATACTATACTAATGGTAAAACTGCATGACTTAGTTGCTCTGTGAAGCTTCATTTTCTTTCCTTTTGGAATGCAAGAAGAAAAAAAGAAGTTTACAAAGAGCAATAGCATTCAAAATGCATATTTATGCATTAGAAAGTGTCCTACTTTTAAAAATCTTGGATTGACTTCTGAAAATCGGTTTCCCTTACATAATTTGCACGATCATGTAGATACATGTTGCTATCCATAGAACTCAATTTTTCAGAAGTCAGTTTAATGTTTTTAAAACTTCAAAAGTCTTACAGGTAACAACAGGTATCTTCTTACATAAGGGAACATAAAAAGAAGATTACAAAAACCTGTAAACTACTTCCAGTTAAAACAGCAGCTGGTTTGGAAAGGAATATCCATCTGTGCAATAACCTGTACAGACTAATATTGCAGGGGTTACTGAGGAGCAAATACACAGTAGTGGAAGAGGACTAAGAAAAACAAATACCGTGGCAAGAGAACAAGCGATTCTCCGGCCATGCAGGGCGCAATTCCTGAAATGGTTCCTGTAGAAGGGAAGCAATACCTCAGGGAAAACTAGGACTGGGCTCAAAAAAAATCACTTCACATCCAGGAGAATTTATTGTTTTTTCTCTTGGAATCTCAGCCTATTTTAAGAATATGAAGTACTGTAAGAAATATTTGAAGTATACTGGAAGAAGGATATGAAGTACTGGTATACGAAATATTGGGAGACCAAGGTCTCTGGGAAAGAAGATGCCAGGGAGGCTTGGGAGCATGCGCAAACCTAAAAGTCAAGCAGAGGAGGCTGATAAATTAGAGAAATTTGGGTTGTGGCTCCATAGTTAAAATTCTGTTTTGTTTCATTTTCCCTTCTGATTAAAGGAGAAATTCAGCATCATTGTTGCGTGTAAGAAATACAATGTGTCTATTCATTATTTGAGGGATATTATAAATTTGGATGAGACACATTGTATTTTTTACACGCAACAACGATGTGTGTAAATCCAAATTTATAATATCTCTCAAATAATGAATAATTATCTACAGCATTTGTGATTTGTTTGCAAATACCTCGAGAAATTTAATATTCAGGCTTTTTAATGTTCTGAATGATGTTACTTACAGAGTAAAACAAGAGTTCTTAGAGTGTAGAAATGTTTAAGTATGCTGAAACGTTATGTGCAAAGAAACTTGAGTGCTTTTTAGGCTAAATAGTGTCATAGAGTCATTAAGGTTGGAAGGGACCTCTAGAGATCATCTAGTCCAACCCTCCTGCACATGCAGGGTCACCTAGAGCATGTGGCACAGGGTGGCCTCCAGGCGGGTTTTGAAGATCTCCAGAGGAGACTCCACAACCTCTCTGGGCAGCCTGTTGCAGTGCTCTGTCATCCTCAGTGTCAAGAAATTTTTCCTTAAGTTCCTGTAGAAATTTTGGCGGCCATTACCTCTAGTTCTGTTGGTGGCCACCACTGAGAAGAGGCCTGCCACATCCTCTTCACTCCTTCCCTTGAGGTGCTTATAGACACTGATTAGATCCCCTATCAGGCCCAGTTCCTTCAGCCTGTCCTTACAGGGCAGATGTTCCAGGCCCCTGATCATCCTTGTGGCCCTGCGCTGGACTCTCTCCAGCAGCTCCACATCCCTCTTGTACTGGGGAGCCCAGAACTGGACACAATACTCCAGATGTGGCCTCACCAGGGCTGAGTAGAGGGGCAGGATCACCTCCCTCGACCTGCTGGAGACGCTCCTCTTAATGCACCCCAGGATCCCATTGGCCTTCTTGGCTACGAGGGCACACTGCTGCCTCATGGTCAACTTGTCGTCCACCATGACACCCAGGTGAAGGCATCATATGAAGGTATTGGTCCTCATATCTTGTTCCAAACAGACTTAGTGCTACGTTTCTCCTGAATCAGCCTCCAAAACTGAGTCAGTTCTCTCAGTTGTGGTTTTCTGGCTGAAGGTGACATGTGCTGCCTCCCTTCATTTAAAGGTTTCTGGGTGTCAGAAGTTCAGACTGAGTTTTAAATATGCCTCATGTGGAAGATGGAAGAATATCACTAAAACCTACACACTATACACACTACTTTTATTTTGCTTTATGTTAAGTGCCTATATAAGCATCAGTATTCTTCTGCTCCAGTTTTAACTGCTCTTTGAAGAATGAAAAATCTTTCAGAAAACCACAAAGAAGAGCTTAGGTGGCTTCTGTCTTGAGAATTTTTAAATTTAACTTTTTTTTAATTCACTTTTTTTCTGAGATTCATTTATTTCAGATTATTTTTTTTCTTGTGTTAAGCATGTTTGTATTTTTTTTCCCTTAGGATTTTGGTAACTTCCATAACTTTAATAACAGTTCAAGGAGATTTTTTTTTAATAATTGAAAGTCCTTCCTCCTTAAATATATTAATACTCCTCTCTGCCATAATTTCCTCCTTTGTAAAACAGGCGTAATTGTATTGATGTATTTTTGAAGTGCTCTGTGAAAAGTTGTATGATATTGTTTTCGCTATAAAAATAATTAGATGTTGTTATTACCCTTGCAATTTGAAGATAAATCCATTTTTTTGACCTTAGCACAAATTCAGTGGAGGAAGTATCTGGACTAGGGAGCAGCAGTGCAAGACATAATGCTAATGTGCATTAACTCCAAGGTTTGGAATGTTCTTATCCAGGGTTTTGGTTAAGACCTGTCTGTAGTCTCTTCGAATCTTAAGCAATGACAATAACATTGTATTTATTCTTTTTGTTCTTGGATACTTTCCAGAAGTGGAGCAAAATCTTGCCTCTAAAGCAAGCACCAGAAATCATTGTATAATTTGGATTTTTTCAGTAGTTTACAAATTTGGGTGTATTGTATAGATTGTATTCTAATCTAAACTCCATAAACTCCAGACACGCCTTGGGGGAAAAAAAAAAAAAAAAGGAAAGAAATCACGTGATTGATTAGATGCCTCACATCTAGGCCAGGGCTCAGAGCCTGCACCAGGGCATTCTCAGGGAGATAGGAACAGTTTCATCCCAGCTCCCTGCCTTAGCCTTTGCCATGGAGGAGATCCAGAATCAGCTACTCACTGCTTTGGGAGCTCTGATCTGTTTCCATACTCTGGTAAAATGCATCCTATTTCTGAAATATATTTTCCCACATATTTGGAATGCTTTGCCTCAGACTTTCTTTCGGTCGCAGGGAGAATGGGCAGGTAAAGGAAATTTCCTCACATTTTTCTTCTTGTAACAGAGTGATGAACTGTTATGTTACTAATTGGGACCTGTTATGTTACTAATTGGGACCTGTTATGTTACTAATCATTACTGATTGGGTTTTCTTTACATTTTCTTACCCTATTCATCCAGGAAATAACATCCCTTCCAATAAGCATGGTTTGCCGCTTTTTCTTTTTTCTTTTTTTTTCATCTCTCCTAGTAACTTTGAGTTAAAAGACAGAAGATTTTTCACACAGGGAGTAAGAAAGTAACTGATCTGATAAAAGCTAACACACCTAATGAATAGAAGTGAATTCCTTCCCCATTCCTACTTATGTGTTTTTTTTTTTTTCCCTCCTCTCTCTCACTGCTGGAAATGCTTTAGTTTTGATGACATTGCCGATATCCTCACTTTCCTGATATATGAAGCAACTAGTTTCTGTTTAGCATATGGTCCCCTCTCCCCAAAGCAAATTTTCTTCATTCCTGGTGACTTTGCTCCAGTCTGTTTTCCTGAAATGGTGTCCTATCCTTAATTGTATCATTAATGAGGCAAATCTACTTTTGCCTAGAAACTTCAAAGGCTTCCACCTGGGAGTTCTATTTTGAAGATATTACGAGTTCTCATAAAATGTTTAACAAACATCTTCCATTAATGTTGATATTTTTCGCAGGCCTGTTAGATTACTGTAGTGAAGTAGGAATGAAAAGTTACTGCATTTTCTACTGCAATCAGTGGGGGCATCTTAACAAGAGACTTCTATCAATACTCTTGTACTTCTTGCCCTCACCCTAGAGCACTGAACTAACTGGATTTAATAAGCACTGAGTAAGCACATTTCACAGCGGACTAACCAAAGAGCGAAATGCACTCTTTGGCAGAAGTGGTGTCTAAAGGCCAAATATTTCTGAAATAACATGTAGGCCCTGTTTTAATTTAAGTGAGGAACAAGTCTCAGATCTGTGCATGAAGAGTGAGCCACTGAGGGGAAGTATCTATTCAAAGATCTTTTTTCCACTGAAGTTTGAGAGACTGTTGCTTCCTTCAGTGGACTCGCCTTTTATGCTCTGTCCTTTTGAAAATGTGCAGTATGCTGGATACATTGAAATCATAGGTTTGAATGATTCACTGCATGATAAGGGACATGAGAAGCTGAGAATCACAGTAACTGAATCTGGCGGGTAGAAATTTATTTCCCAACAGACATTTGCTTTGTTTTTGCCAGTTTTCTAGGCACATAAAAAAAGCACAGTTTTTTTTTCAGATAAAGACTCGTAATCCTGTTTGCTCTGAAAACTTACCAGGTTTACCTTGGAATTGCCTTTGTGTTTTCCTATTGTATTTCTTCCTCATAGTGATAACTAATGCTTTCTTTCTGTATTTCCTCTTTGGTATTTGTTTGCATAACTTCTAGGATTCAGGGTGCTTTACATATGCCAATACTTGGTTGCTTTCCCAGACACAAAATCCAGAAGTAGACTGTGAGTAGGAAAACTCTGGAAGAAGAGCATTTCATAGGTGGTGGTAAATTTGCTGTGTTGTTTTCTTACAGACAGATTTCTTGTGAGGGAAAGATCATCAGAAGGAAATATCATTAGCTTCAGGGACCAATTAGTCGTTACATCCTGCCATTCTAGCATTCTATCTTACGAAATCAAGGCTTTTAAAATTATGCATGCGTAAGAAATTTTTACCATACTGTAGAAAATTTGCTTGTCGCTGTGTTTCACCATATTGAAAATGAGAAAAATAATTGGCTACTGTGCTAGCTGGAGACGGATTTGCTAATATTAGTAAGATGTTTGAAGAGGAAAAATGCTAAATGATAAAACCTGTTAGCAAAAAGAAATAAAATTTAAGAAAAAGTTGGTTCTATGCTTTAAGAGTACCATTTAGGTAGTAACAGTCAAGAAATTTAGATGATGAAGACTAAAGAATCCAGAAAAGAAAACACTAAAGCAGAGCTACAAATGTAATCTCTCTCTTTTTTTTTTTTTTTTTTTTCTTTGTCTAGTGGTCACAGGAGCAGGAGATGGCCTTGGAAAAGCATATTGCTTTGAGGTAAGATAGATTACTTGCCCTATGCTATTCATTTAATTAAACCCACGCTCCTCAGCGAACCTCTGGAAGTTAGTGAGGTTATCCTAGCATGAAGAGCAGGTGTGAAATACGTGGTACTAACCCATGTCACTCTGCCTGCATAGAGTAACACTGATGAAATCCTGAAAGGCCAAATGGTACTTCTTCTCAGAGGAAAATCATTCCTGCCCCAGTACTCATGTCAGACCAAGAAGATCAAATGGAAACCCTGAGTACTCCGAAAGATTTTGTGTTGTCTGTCCAGAGCAGGAAGTCTCCTGAGTTGGATATTTTATCTAGTCTACCACTGCTCTGCTGCATGCCTTTCTACAGCCCTGTCTAGCAGTAAACTTATAAAATGCAGCCTTCTGTAGCCCCAATGATTGCAGAGAAAAGCTCAACAGGTGTGTCTGAAGCCACAAACAAAAGGGAGACCTATGCAAATGAAAACCAACTTTAAGTTATGAAAATTATAACAAAGGCTAAAAGTATGAAAAAGAATCAGTAGCCTTAAGAGTGGGAAGAATGCAAAGGGAGGAAGGGTGAAGCCGAGAGCTGCCATCAGCTGCATCAGAGGGTGCTCTGACTGCCACTGCACAGGCAACAATGCAGCCCCTTCCTGCACCCCCATCAATGCCCAGGACAGGGGCCTCTCACATTGTCCTCGCTGCTGGGGAAAGCAACTGCTCCCACGAGGTTTTCTCTTTGATGTCTTCATTCAGAAGTGCCTGTCTCTCTAGAAGATGCACATCAGTGAAACACAAGTTATTGCCTTCAGTGCTGAGATGACTAGGTGAAAATTAGCAGCCTCTAATTGTTAGCATTTAGATTAGATGCTATCCTTTCTGCTAATAAATTATATATAAAATATATGTCAGAAGAAAGGAGTTTACTTTTGAATTAATTGACATGAATTTGAAACCAAATCTTTTAAAGCACATGCATTAATTACTTCAAGTGCCTACCTCAGGATTTAGATTCTTGAAAGTGGCTTTTGGAATAAGCGCCATTGAAAGTGTGTAGAATGTAGGAAGCACAACAACAAATGCCAAATATTATAATTTAACATTCAACATTCATTATAGTTACGATAAAGATCACAAGCTCTTCTGTGGGAGAAAAGGGAAAATGTTTCCTCTGTTTTCTCATTGAACTGCTCCAGTCATCAACAAATGGAAAGGACTTGAGGAATGAACAGGTTGGGAAAGCATAGGTGAGAGGAGGAGAGAATTTAGCATAAATGCTTAATTGTATCTTAAAACTACACCTTTGAGTGTAGCCACTTGCACATGCAGGTTGCTCAACTAACTTTTTATGTGAGCACCTGGTTATAATTTATCCAGGTTTTCATCAAGATTGCAGGTGCCTATGAGTGTCTAGACCAGAATCTCTGTCATTATTCTGCTTCCTTGATATTTGGGTGGCACAAAATTATGTCCCATCAGAAGCCAGAAAGGCTGCTTTACATCATGAAAAAGAATTTTAAAAAACAGTATGTTTTCTTGAAAAACTTGGCTGGAAGTGGCAAGTTTTTGTGGAACATTTTTAAATTGTTTTTGGCTTTGCTTGGTGATGGAGAGCCATTCTCTATCTGTGCTGAGATCTACCTTCCTCCCTAGGTAGCTGCTTTGATTTAAGCTCTGCTCAGCCACTGTGCTGTGGTGCAGATCCCCAGGCCACACTGCGTGAGCTCATAGCTTGGCACCTTCGTCTTGCTGGCGTAGGTCAGAGCACACACTTGTGTGTGGTTCATGGATAAATAAATATGACCCTGCTGTGGCTTTTTAATGTCCTTGTGCCCTTGGAGTTTCTGGCTCCCCTCTGCTGTCCTACTGCTCTGGCGTCAGGACACAAACGCTCGGATGTTCCTCTGGCTCACGTCCCTCTGGTGTCAGGGGCTGGTGTGAGGGCAGATTTGTGGTGCGCGTGTTGTTTCTCAGCCACAAGACTGGAGGTAGTTCCAGTGCCTCTGGAGCCTGTGCTTGGCACCAAGAGATGGATTTCTGTGGTAGCCTGAGCCCAGAAGAGGGCTGGTGACTCACAGACTCCATTCTCGTTGGGAGTTCAGATTATGGAGAAGAGTTCCTGGCTTTTGGAAAGCCAGAGTAAAGCAGCTTTCTTTGTTCTGTGTTTTATGGGGAAATCCCAGTAGGTGGCTCCTTGGGTACAGAGCAGGCAGAGGTCCAGGCGAAGAACTTTATAATTATTTACTGATTCAGTAACCTTCTTTCTAGCTTTGTAGTTAGTGCAAAGCTTATCATGCTCAGTAGCTGGCTGAGCCTGCGTGAAGAGCCAGTTAGCTGCGAGGTGTTTCAGAAAAACATATGCTTTGTCGCCTTAAGGACACAGATTCTTTCAGAGCAAATTACTGTCTCTGTAGTTTCCTGGACTTCTGATGATAAGAAAGCTCGCAAACACCTTGAGCTTATTCTCTTCTGGGTGGAAGACCAGGCCCCCATAAAGACAGCATCAGTATTTCTAGCACAGCAGGGTGATTTTAAAGGTCAACTGTGATCTCAGGGTAGTGGGATGTTCTCTCTAACTTGCTATACAAATTACAGAAGACAAATTTCTGTTAGATCTGGTCGATTAGTTTTTGGTCTGACGGAGTCACCAGGCTTCTAACAAGGCACAAAAATAAGTTGCCTGTGAGCGTGCTGCTGGTCTGTCACATCTCAGAGCTCTTAGGGAGGTTAAAGCTGTTGGTGTTTCATGGTACTGCTGCAGTCTCAATAGGTCTGTTTTTTCCTGAGGTAATAACCACAGATCTACTTCAGTGGCTATCACTGGCTTTGTACCTTAAGCTTAGTGGGCTTATGGAAGAGGTCATGCCATACTCTGAGATTTACAGTTTATCATGTTCAGACTTCTCCTCTGATATCAAGACATAAGCAGGTCACTCACATTGAACACTGTCTCTTTTCCTGGAATTTTGCACAGTATTACCTGCAATGTAATGCAAGCTAAATGTTATTTGTGTTATCCTGCTGCAGTTACATCTGTATTATAATTTATCCACCTGATCCTGAATTTATTGTATCCTGCAGATATTGTATATTGCACCTTGCTGCGCAGGTGGAGGTTACCACAAAATTGCAGAATCTGTCTGTTTTGTGGCTAGATCCTGGTCTGCTGGACCAGAGATATTTAAGAGGTCTAAATCACAGAGAATTCACAGATCTGAAACCCAGGGAAAGAAAATTAAAGAAGCACTGAGACAATATCAGTGCAATTTCAAAAAAAAAGAGAGAAAAAAATCACATACGATAGGTAGAAATGTAAAAACTACATCTTCCATAAAACATTATTACTGGTTCTGTGTTATCAAATTGTGTATATCTGAATATCTGTGTAGACTATTAGCAATTTGTGAGTGAAACTGCAGTAGTTACATGCATGGTTTGAATCCAAAAATATGTCTTGCATGTAACTTCAGTTGCTTGCAAGCTTACTGAGAAATGTGCAGTGATTTTTTTCATTAGTTTAGTGTTTATTCAAGTCTTTGAACAGCTTTGCAAGATCCTGCTTGCCTTTTTTATTTATTTTTCATTTTTTTAGCCAATTTCTAAATGCTGAGTTGTCATTACTCGTTATGGCTGAAGGCAGTAATACTCTTACATTGCAGCAGCCTCAGAAGCATTTTAATCCTCTGCCACTGGGCGTCAGGATTTCCTAACACATGTGAGTTCACCCTGCAGAGAGCTGGGAGCTGGTGCTCTTATCTGTGGTGGAAATTCCATTCTCCAAGGTCAAAGCCTTTGTGTGGTAGCAAAATTCTTTGTGCTAAGGAGTCTACACTAAAAGTTACTTTTATCTAGAATGCAGTTGTCTTAAAGCTGACTTAATTGTTAGTGTGGATGGCCAGGAAATCGCAATGCTTTCTGCTTGCCTGGAAGATGCATTTGAATCTCCTGGTAGTCAAAAAGACCTGTGAAAAGGATGCTTGTCTTTTATGTGAATGAGCAAGCAAAAGAATTTAGCTTCTTTTGCCATAAAAAAAGACTGCTATGACCATTTGTTTTTGTAGCAACAAATAGTTCTGGTTAGCCTGGTATATGGGAGTAAAGGGAAGTGCATTTCTCTCACTGGATGATTAACAATTTTTACAAATTGCCACAAGGATCTGGCTTTAGCTACGAGACAATCTTAGGTCTTGGAAGAAGAATATTTCCCATAGTTTTTTAGAAGGGGAATTTTCCACCAGATGAGACAAAAATACAGTTGAGATGTTGTTAAGGAGCCCAGGAAGAAAAAAAAAAAAAGACCACTGCCTTATTTTTATTTATTTATTTACTTAATGCAACTAATATTTGCTCTTGGGTCTACATGCTAAAAAATTAAAATGATCTCCATCTGAACATCCCTAAGTTACAAATAGGAACAAGCAACCATGGAAGCAGAGACCACATCTCCATTGGCTTCCAGATGGATTGGAAACAGCTAGAGCCAAGCTCATTGTGGACAAAGGGAAATTTGCCAGTGTGTAGATAATTAGAATTCTCTTCCGGAGTACTTCAAATGCAGCCCTTAAAATGAGCTTCCGAAACTCCAGAGAGTTTGAGTGTTTGCATGTCTCTTTGGAGCACCGGGCAGTTATGTAAGAGGGTCTCCAAAAGCAGAGAATAGTGAGCACGGTCTTTGTGCCGAAAATGCAAATGGTCGTGGCTGATACATTTAATAGACAGTCCACCCCTCATACTCTCGATGTAGCCAATTTTTAAACAAAGGTCCTTATTTCTTAACATTCTTTTCTTTGTTTCAGAAGAGCTCAATAGGACAAACTATTTCCCTCAAATAGGTTTAAGGAGAAAGCATTGCGGGGAGTCAGCGGCAGCAGTGAATGGGTGTTCAGTGTGTGGGCTTCACCGGCCCTTTCTTGTTCTAAGCAAACCTGGTTACTTTCAGATGAAGTTGGCTTTATCCTTTGTGCTCATTTAACTTTCTTTCTTATTGCTCCCATGGGCATTTTTCTAGTTTCAGCTCTATCTTTTTTTACTTTGTGTGCAGAACTCAGTTTGGCTGCTGCTTGTTAATAACCTAGGTTCACAAGCTGGGGGCATATTTCTCTCTCAAGGCTTGCCTTAAACTCAAACTGATGGGAATGAGAGGCCAAAGGAAAAAGGGCCTTCTCTGTTTGTTCTGCATTTGTTCTGCACATGGTAATACGAAAGCGACTATAAATGGACTGTTGTGTTAAATAGTATTCACAGCTGTAAACTGCAACTCTTGCCAACATCTTTGTGGATGTATCTTTGTGTGATTGTATTTTGAATTTTCATGCATAGACTTCTTCATCTTTTCTCCTTTCCCCCTTCCTTTTTTTTTCCCTTTAATACAACAAACACTTAAAAATAGCTATCTATCTGATCTATATGAGACTTTTTTTCTATAAAAATCATGATTAAATCCATTTTCTTTCAAACACTTTCATGTCTTCAATGTATTTAATCCACTTCTTAGAGGAAGAAAAGAAAAAAAACAAAAGAGGGTGGAGAGCAGTCTTGTAAAATGACTAGGAAGTCATCAACATATTTGGCTTTCCCTTTCCAAGTAAAAATCCCTTTTTTTCTGGGAAATGTCAGATTGTCTTCACTGCCTGTAGACATTCTTTTGCTTAAAAAGCGATTCATTTGAAAAGATAATGTATTTTGGGCCGTATTTTTGGGGATTATGGACTGTTTAGACAACAGTCCAGTATATTTTTTCTTGCAAAAGTCCAGGACTATATAGAGAAGGAGATGTTTAGACAGACTGTAAGAACTCTTCTTAAAATTTGGCATGGTTTTCACATTTCCTGTTTGCTCATTAGGCAGGTGATGGGTGAGTGAAAGCAATTACAAAATATCCATTATTGCTTTTATCATAAAACGGGAAAATTTTATAGGGATTCTCATCACCTATTTTTCTCTAACGACTTCTATTTTCCTCTATTGTAGCTGGCAAAACGTGGACTAAATATAGTTATGATAAGCAGAACTCTTGAAAAACTTCAGAGAGTAGCCACTGAAGTAGGTAAGCGCTTGCCTCAAACTTACCTTCATATTTAGCAGACTGGCAAAGCCCCCAGGGACCTGAGTCTATTTCCTCAGTTTGCTGGCACTGTGCAGTGCACAGCGTGGCCCCAGGTACAGCTGCAGCCCCAGGTACGACCGCAGTGCTACAAATTATTCGTTGCAATACTCCCTTGCTTGAGCCTCTCCAAATGACTCATGGACAGCTTTGAAAATACAGGCTGCAATTCCAACAGTGGAATAGGTTAGAGGCAAAAATGGAGGCAGGTTCCTGATTGGCTTCTCCTATCCGTAAAAACTGTAAATGCAGACAACTGAGATGTTATAGTAAGCTTGCCTAAAAAAGCTGGCATAGTCACCTTGTGACTGGCAAAGAAACGATACCTTTAGGCTAGTTCTTATAAGCTGAAAAAAGTAAGTCACCTAAGAAAATAAGCATAAATGATATAGAAAAAAAAGAGGAGTAAATGAATACTTGATAGCTTTTTCTCCATAAGGTTTACAAGTTATGCCTATTTTGGGGTAAAGCAGCTAAATAGCATGTCTTTGGAGTTAATATCCCCTCTTTTATCTTTGAAGGGGAATAGTTTAAGAAATGGCTTTTTTAAATCCATGGAGATTTGAGGTTGGGATCCCTGTATGAGTCAAAGGAGTTTATACCCTGAACTGACTTTAAAGACTTCTATAATCAAGGTTATCCTTCCCACTCTCTCTCTGTCAATCCACCCGGTGTTTGATTCATGTATTGTCCTGTTAAGTGTCTGTCACCTCACTGCAACAGGATACCCATCTGCAGAGAGAGCAGTGCATCTCTCAGGGATAGAGGGGAGGGATAGAGAGCAAAGAAACTTTAAGAGAGCAAAGAAATCTGTAATTTCTGAACCTGAAGCTGCTGAATCAAGTCCTAATATCCTAAATTTTCTGCCCATTTCCCTCTGTCTGTGCTAACAACATACCTGTTTTCCCTCGAAAAGCAAGTGGTTTCAGTGGGGAAAGCACAAGCTCTCTGTGAGCAGTCTCTATAAGCGGCCATATCCATTAGGCCAGTGTGACTGTAGCCTACATTAGCTCCTCTTAAGTAAACAGTCATAAAAAAATAACTTCCACGGGAATTAGGCCAGCTACAGTGTCATTGTTGCCTTTCTTTGCAGCTAAATATTAAAGAATTTAAACAACAAAATCCTCTAAAAAGGCTAAGGAGTTTTCATGGTTTCTTTGTGTTGTAAATTATAATCAGAACCAAAGAATGAAAACACCAAGATTCATGAGACTGACACAACTAAGTAAAGAGAAGAAGTGGTGGAGGGCTGGAAAGATAACATACTGTAAATTCCACCGTACTGTGATTTATTTAAGGCCATCCGCTGGCCCCCTTCCTAATTGAGGCCCTCCTGTACTGAGCTCTGTAGCTCACACATAGCAGGAGCCTGACCCTGTCCTGAAAGGTATTGCTCAAATGGCCTGTCCTGCGAGCGCTCCTGCGTGTCCTGCGAGCGGGGCCTGTGGGGAAGCCCCGTGGACTTCAGCAGGGTTCTTCAGGTAATCTCTGGTGTGCAGAGTCAGGCAGTGAGACCGCAGGAGCGCGGTGATGCTGTTGGGGCATCTGAGCCCTGTTCAGATGGGTTGTGGGCACAAAGAGCTTCCCCCAGAGTCTGCCCAAGCTGGGGCAAATCCCAGCGAGCTCTTCCCATTGTTTTCCATGGGTTTTGGCTGAAGCCCAGAGTGACTCGTGATGTTTCTTGTGTCAGGTTGGAAATGACAACATAACAACAAGTAGACGGCACAAAGAAAATGAAGGAGAGGAAGACGGAGTGAGGAAAAGCTCAGAGTATATGATCTTGGAGGCCATTAAATCAGCAGGGAGCTCTGGATCAGGCTTTTAAATGTGTGCTTATGTCAAAGCTTTTGAAATGTCCGCCTGATTTCAGCTTGCAAATGTTTTCGTAGTTAAGCTAGGCAGTCATCAGAAAAGAAGAAAGAAGCTAAGCATCAGGAAAGAGAGAAAGGTTAAACTTACTGTGATGTTATGTGAGTAAATAAAAATTGGAAGCCAAAGCTTAAGCAAAAATTTTACCAGAACAATGTTCTAAATTTTCTGTTTTTTTTTTTTTCTCTTTAAACTGCTTAAACAAACAGTGCCTCAGTCTGAGCAGTTATCATTATCCCTAACTAATGTGCAAGGAGATTAAGACATAGAGAGCTTTAGACAAAAAAAATGTGCTTTAGGCAACATAAATAAATTGTAGGATTGGGCAGTTATTCGTGTTTTCTCTTCTTTAACTTTTACACCATATATATTTATTATTATTATTTTCCCAATAGGTTAGACATCATTAATTAATTGACTTGCCTCTCTCTCCAACCTGGTAATATTATTTGCGTAATCAGTGTGTTGCCTTCTGTTTTGATACAGAAGAATACAAAAGAAAGGAGATTGAAGTGTGGATAAGTCCAGAGATCTCAGAGTTTGGCTTTCAAACAGGCCAGTGAATCGTAGGTGATCCAGAGAACATGTCTCAAAACTGGAATTAGGAATGGGCAGAAATCCACAATAAGAAAAGCATTTCTCCAAAGGAACATTGGAATTGAAAGCAAGATTTCCTCCCATTCTGGCAAGAAGGGTTTTCAAAATGTGAGATGAAAGGTAACAAAGCCCTACAGCAAGCAGACAGACACACTCTGGTATACTTCTTGCAGTTTGTGTTACGGTATGTAGCAATATGTATTATTGATCAATCCATAAAAACGTGAGATTAGCAACAGAAGTTAGCAGTGGGACATTAGCTGCACTCCCTGCACTTCTGCATGCACCTTCTCAGCAAGCTGAGCGGAGCAGGTCAATCCTGACTGAAGAGTTGCATACGATGACGTGTTGATGCAAGCAAGGTTTGTAGGGTTTAGCTGTTATATTACTACACTAAACAGATGAGAAAATGCCACTGCTGTAAGATACATAAGTTATTCACAGTGAGCTTTCTTCGCACTAGGAAGAGTGAGAAGTTTCTAGGAAGAAAGTGTTTGATCCTCAGAAAGTAGTAGGAATAGTGCAGATACTTTGGTTTAGACTAGCGTGTACTCCACGAGTTTGGGTTTGGTAATACAGTAACTAGTTTTATCAACCTTTGCTGCAGAAATCATGCCCATTAATATGAAATGATAGAATTAATATCAAAACCACTCTACTGAGTGGTCTGGAAACAAATCTGTTTAATTCCCGCTAAGACCTGTAAAAGTGGTAATTCATCTAAATGCTCTTAAACCTAGAAGGTCAGTTTCCAGTTTGTTTTGCTTCTTTCTCCATTCCTTGTTCCCTGAGCAGAGAGCAGGCCGAGATGCCTGCACCCGGTAAAGCACTTGGCACATCCTTCCTTTTCCCTCCAAGGTTACCTGTTGGTAAACTGTAGTTTAACAGTAACTGCAGTACGGCTGATGCCTACTGGTGAGACATTATTACTTGGCATTGTTTTTGCAATATCCAAGTACAAAACCAAGAGATTAAGGGCCTTAACTAATGTTTCTGAGTACTCTAGTGGTTAACAGTATTTCCTCTTCTTTTATTCTTTTTTTTTTTTGTCTCTTCACTGAGTTTTTCTGAGTATTTTCTATCGTCTTCTTCTCTTTTATATTTTTACCATCTTTCTTTAGTTCATCTCTGTTTTCCTATTATTTCTGAAGAGTTTTTACCTGTATTTCTGAGTAAATACTTTTTCAAGAAAACTAGAGCCAGAATTAGTGCTTTATAATACTATAGAACTTTTACATGTATTCCCAGTCATAAATCTTGTTTTTAACAACAATTTCTGCAGGTAAAATGGCTTACTCAGCTGCTTATTTTGCCCCGCTCTCTGCAAATTTCATCTGAATATGGATGCCATCTTAGTCTGAGTTCTCTTCATATTCAAATTCTACTATAGTTACTTCAGAAACTTCTCTTATTCCTCCACAGAACAGTTCCTGAACCACTCAGGCCTTCATTATTTTGCTACCTCAAGTTTTTGGATGACCTTTGTAACTCTCTAAGCCTGAAAGAAGCGTTTCTGGCAGAGTGTATGCTCTAACCAACTTTGTGCTTCAGCCTGATTTATTTTCTTCTTGGTAAATTTCAAAAGGGAGCATATTATCCTATCTGACAAGCAGGATTCCCAAATGGTCTGAGGTCAAAAGGAGTTAGATGTATCCTTCTTAATGACACATTTTATAACACATCAGATTAAACACCTCAATTCAAGTTTTAAATTTTCATTATATTAATCTTCCCTTCATTAAAAAGAAGCATATAACCTGTGCTCATGTTTGAAAACCCAGGCTCTTTGCTTCTGGCACACTTAGAACTTTCTAAAAAGGTTGAAATGGCTTATGCCTTCAAAGGCTGTCATAAATCTCTGTCACAGAGAGAGAAACATTGCAAAGGGTTTTTTCTTTGGCACTTTCCTTTATGGAATTATTATCATTTTCTAAAGAGCTATCCTTGGATAATTCATTTATCAGCATGATAGTTTTATTGTTTTTTAATATATTGTTTCATTCTTAAATGAGACAGAGCAAAGCCATCTGGAGTACTTGTTTGTTGGCTGACAGCGCTGGTTGCAGCGGTGCAGTTCTGTGCAGACACGGGGACACGGGAAGGCCAAATGTTTTGTTTGATCCTGATTTTTATGTTACTGTAGTTTTGGCTGCCCTTCTGGTTGCCCGCAAAAAAGATGGCCACAACATTACTGCACTTTTTAAGACCATCTCATTTTGTTTATAGAGCTCTTTGAATCCAAAGGTCATATAGGCGCCTGCTCCAGCTGTTGCTCTGTTCTTTTCCTTCCCTGCATTTATGCTCACAATGTCCTTATTCTTTGTAGTGATATCATTCCCCCAGCCTGGGACCACTAGGGGGTCATTTGCCACTAGAGTTGCTTTTATAGGTTGAAGGTTCAAAGGGTACCTTTTCGTCCCTTTCATACACACAACCGCAGCCTGGAAAGACACAGGGAAAAGGGCACTTCTTTCCCCTCACCCCTGTCACGGAGACAGATGTCTTCTAAAATTGCACATAAGATGCAACCCGCTTTTCAGACCTGGAGCCAGAGAGTCTGCCGTTCCTCAGGCTGCTTGTGTTACGGGTCTAGTGAGAGGCAGAGGAGGCTCCTGGTGTATCCATGTGGCGAGGAGGGAACAGCTCCCACATCTGCCCCCTGCCCTCCAGCATGGGCCCTGTTTTGGTGCAAGCTGGCCCGCTGGACCCGAAACCGGAGCTGGCCTCATGCCAGCCTCACTGCCATGCAGGAGTCATTGCAGGGAATAACTGGTCTTTTCCTAAATCCAAATGTACTCCAGGAGGTATGAGGCCAGATCTCTGCATGGAGATCATTGCATCGGAATTGCACCCGGGGCAGCTCGCTCTCCTGCCTGTATGAAACTAGAGACAAAATCAAGCTCTGAGCAAACACAGGGTTTCCCGAGCAGGGCTCCCAGGCAGACTTCCTGCTATCCCTGTGTGCCTGAACTCCTGCAGCTCCCAGCCTGTTTGCATTCAGATCATCTACTGATGTTTCCAAGCTTCCCTTTGCCACTTTTTTCAGCAAAATTCATCTGGATTTCAGGCTGCCCATAAAACTTTAAGGCAGGTTTAGTAGCCAGATTTTACAACATGGACCTCTAGTTAGAGGAGACCTCATTGAGCCCCTTTAAAGGAGAACCTCACCGTTAAAGAGGAATAAATTAGAGTCTCCTCCACTTTTTTTTTTTTCTCAAGAAAACTCATTGAAAATATGGACAGCAGTAAACTGCCTGCTGTTAAAAATGGTAATGTACAGTTGGGCTCCGTTCCTGCATAGCAATGATAGTGGAAAAATCATACATTTCCCTTTCCCTTCTGTGTAAATTACCTTGTAAAATGGAAGTTATGCCCTCCCTTAAATGCCTTTTAGTCCTGCAGAATCCTGGGGAAGGCCCGGTCTACAGAAGTACAAATCTAAAAATATGGGAGAAGTAGTTTGAAAAGGAGGCAGAAGATACTGCCTCACGATGCCTCTTTTCCCCTCCCCCTGCACAAAAACATAAGCTCTGCTTATTCAAATGGGTGTATTATAGGAAAACACTTTGAAGCAATTCTGCACACTTGTTCACTTGTCGAACATGCTGACAGCAGTCTTTTGTAAGTATTAGGATAACGTGGTGAAGAAGTTCTGTATTGGTTATTCCTTTTTTTTTTTTCTTACTTGAGAACCAAATGTTCAAGTTTTGTGAGGGAGTATCCATCAATTTCAGGGCAAAATTTGATCCTTTATTAGTCAGGCCATTCCCTGAAAGAACTTGTTACAATGAGGGTGTTTTTCTTGTTACCTTTTCTACAATGGGCATTATTACATGGGACATCTGATTATTTCCCTCATTCCCTCAGTTGCAGTTCTCTCTCCCACTGTAGATGTAGAGGGTTTTTTTTTTTTTCTTAATTACAGAGCAGACCACAGGTCAAAAGGTGAAGATTATACAAGCTGATTTCACTAAAGATTCAGTGTATGAGAATATTGAAGAAAGTCTTGAAGGCCTGGAAATTGGTGTTTTGGGTGAGTCACTAAAAGAAGCCATCATGCGGCTGAAGGGTGTTTTGCATCTGTGGTTTATTCTATAGAGAACTGCATAAAATGATGCATGCCATAAAAACTTGTTATACTTCGCAGGCACTGCTAAAGCCAAGCATGCCTACTGCTTTTAAGCTTTGTTTGTTATGAGAAAGTTTCAAAAGTGAATTATAATTCTCCAAGGGCTTCCCATTTCTCTGCCCTGTACGTGCCTTCTTTCCTGTGAGATCTCCTCTGCTGCTTTACAAGCAGCACTAGTTAGTGGGGTGACTTCTTCCCCTGCGTAGCATCAGGGAATTAGTTTTCACTCCTGGTTGTTTTCCAGCTGTGTGCAGTTCTTACATTCAGTCTGAAATGAGCCTGTGGCTAACCCTAATTTGTGTGAGCCACATAGGAACAATGAAAACTTTTTTGTTGTTGTTGGTATAGAAAACTGTCCATTCAACAGTGAAACAAACAAACAAATAGAAACCAAACAACCAAGCAAAAGAAGAAACAGGCCCGAGCTGTGGAAACAGACTGTTTTTCCATTCCCTGAAGTCAGTGCAGATAACATCAGTACGAATGAGACCGAGTGCTAGACAGCATCCCCCCTCACACACAGCTTATTAACTTCTGACTCTTGTGGAGAACCTGTTTGTTTAACTAGCTCAAATACGTACTTTGTCTAGATGTGGTTCTTATCATTGTGTTTCCCTTGATTAGTTAACAATGTTGGAATGCTTCATAATCCTCTTCCGTGCCGCTTCCTTAACGGACCAGACGTAGATGAGGTAGGATTACTCTGTGGTTTCCTACTTGCACTATAACAATTAGGAAGTGCAATTCCACTTAATGAGGGACAGGTTCTACCCCTGTTACAATCAGCGCATGCTTAACTGTGCAACTGAGTGGGGAAAGCACTGGGCCTGAAGGAGCATGGTTTGTTTTGTTTCATTTTTTAATGTTCAGAAGAGCTTGCGAGAGAAACAGAGTGGTAGATGTCAGCTAAATTGGTGCAGACGTTTAAGAACGGATCAGAGCGTGCAGCTGGCCAGGATGTTGCAGAGATCAGCAGCCTCTCTGGCTCGCTGATCATAGGTAATATAATGGGGTCCAGCCCGGTCACAGCCACAGCTTAAGTGTTGGGTTCTTACTAATATCATTAGAACCTCCTTTCTTTGAAACACCATTATTAAGTATGTGAAAACTGGAAAAACAAACAACAACAACAAAAACTAACCAAAAACTAGTTTGAATGAAGTTTACTATTGTGGGAAGTAGACTATAGTGCAAAAGTTTTATAGGATTAAAGACTTAATCAAGATTCTCTTTGCCTTGTTGTTTACCTATATGAACATAATTGTGGACAAAGCTCAGATCTTCTGAGCATCTCAATTTTTTTTTTTGCTGGCACCCACCACAGGACCCGTGAAATCTACATGCCGCAGCCTGGCACAGACTGTAGCCCTTGAGCAGGCTGCTCCCCTCGAGCAGCAGTGCGGGCACCAGGTGGAGAGAGGCTCCGTGCACGCTGAGCGCCCCGGGCTCCGCGCGGCCCGGGAGCTGTGGCGCGGGCTGCACGCGGCCCCGCTGCGAGGGCAGCGGCCTCCAGGCCTTGCCATGTGCGAAGACTTGGCTGGGCCAAGCTGCACGCAGAATCAAAGCAATATGAAACCGAGGGGGTTGAATGGCATGGCTGGGAAAAGGAAACAAAGCACAACAAAAACAAAAGAAGATGATGAAGGGGCTGGAGCATCTATCATATGGGGAAAGACTAAGCGAGCTGGGCCGCCTTAGCCTGGAGAAGAAAAGGCTGAGAGGAGATTTGATCAACACGTACAAGTACCTGAGGGGTGAATGTAGGGAGAATGGGGCCAGGCTCTTCTCGGGGTGCCCAGTGACAGGACAAGGGGTAATGAGTACAGACTGAAACACAGGAAGTTCCATCTCCATGTGAGGAAGAACTTTCCTGTGAGGGTGACAGAGCCCTGGAACAGGCTGCCCAGAGAGGCTGTGGAGTCTCCTTCTCTGGAGATCTTCCAAACCTGCCTGGATGCCACCCTGTGCCACGTGCTCTGGGTGTCCCTGCTGGAGCAGGGGGGTTGGACTAGATGATCTTTAGAGGTCCCTTCCAACCTTAACCTTTCTGGGATTCTGTAATCCACCATCAGCTAAGGTACCTTGGAGTACCTCACAGTTGGCGAAAATCCAAATCAAAATTAGCAGCTGAAAGACTAAATGCTTTGCTAGATGCAGGCTTTTTGTTGGAATTTCTACACATGTTATCTAGATAGGATACCAGTCTGTTGTTAACTATGTGCTTATTGTTTTCTTGCTTCTTGCAGAGTCTTATCAACTGCAACATTATTTCTGTTACAAAGGTATGTGCCACAGACCTATATAATCCATAACATTTTTTGATTGGAAAACAAAACAAAACAAAACAACAACAACAACAACAAACAATGTAGCTCCATGCGGAGTGACCAATTAGCTCTCAGGTGTTTTTTCATTTTATTTATTCTCACATAGTCACTTATGACAGCTGTAAATAGTCAGCTTTATTTTAGGGAAGGCTTGGCAGAATTGATTCTTTTGCCTGGGAAATACTTGCTGGAAATTGTTTAACACAGTTGCTTCAAGACAGAGTGTTACATAGCAGCTGAAACATTTTCCAAAACCCGTTGATTTAAATAAATGGGGAGATTCTGTTACAAAATCGAAATCTGTAGAAGATACTCAGTGGCATTTTTGGTACAGGAAGAACACTTTTAGATATAACTCTGCCTGCAAAAATGTTTTTGCATCAATACGGGACAGAAACTTAAGGATTTGAATGCCAATTCTGTTTCACTGCTCCTCATTGTTAATTTTGTTGACTCCTTGCTTAAAAGAACAGTTAATGTTTTGCATTTTCCACCTTTGATTAAAATTTGTGTAACTCTACTGTTTGCAACCAGCATGTTAACATGAACGAGAGAAGAACACTTTGTCGTTCATCTGTAATGTCTTTCTAAACACAGTATAAAAATTATCACCAGAAGTTCTTCTTGCCTTAGCTAGTAAACTTTACCTCCCAAATTTGCATTTCTGCTTAATGACTTGAGATTATAAATCACAGAATACCTGTCAATTAAAACACATCAAGTGATTTTTGGGGAACATTCTGTTCATAGGTTTTATTCTAGTTACACATGGAAAGAACAGAAACATCTGCAATACTTAGTGCTACAGGTACCTCTCCCACACAAGCAGGCCTGCAACAAACACTTAGTGCCAATGCCAGTCATGCTCCCAAGAGCATTTCAAATGGCTAGATCCAAGTTACCTTGTAATCTTTTGTTGGCTGGATACCTGGAAGGGTCCTGCCCACTGCTCCGTGCTCTCTTCAGGTGACCAACCTCCAGGTATTTCTGGCTCTCACAGAAGTCAGTGGGAATTTCAGCATTTCAGCGCAGGCAGGGCCTTCTTCAATGTTTTCCTCTACTTTGTGAATTCCCTTCTATTCAAGCTGTCATGACGAGCTTTTACCCTCTCTTTTTGTTTTACTATCCTTTCTGAAAATGAAGCTTGTGAACCTTACCCTGCTCTTACTTATCCCTTGTGCAATGACACTTCCAGAAAACAAAACAAACAAAAAAAAAGCAGAAAAATCCCAAATAAACCAAAAGAACAAAAACCAAGCCACCAACCCCAAGAAACAGGGAATTAACAGAGATTGAATTAAGCTGAACCATTCATTTGCACTGCTTTTTATTACTACCCTTTGCAATTTTTCAAATGCAGGCATTTATGCACTATGACTGTTTACAGCAAATCAATAATCTGAGTATAAATTGCCAAAGGGCTAAAGCCTAATGTCAGCAACACTCCTCGAGTAAAACAACCAGCAGCAGACTTCATACCTAAAATGGATTTACCCGTGCTGTAAAAATATATAAATATGATTAAGCCTGCTGTTAAAATAAGAATGGATGACAAAATATTTAGCATAAATATGATCCTAACACTATTTTACTAGGAGAAAAAGAAGTTGGCTTTTCATGATTTTACTGATCTTCATGAGTCAAGTAGAGTGAGAAGTGAAACCTGCTTTCTCATTAAGTTTCTATTAAATGTGGAAGATGCAGGAATTCAGATGCTGTTAAGAACTTTTTGAATTTTCACTGCTTAGCAGATGAACCTTTGGAATTCTTGGCAACAATTCAGCCATCTGGCAGGCCATGGATATCTCTAATTCTTTCCCCAAAGGTTGTCTGAGTTGTACACATATTCCTGGGTCTTTAGCAAATGCAAAATCTTGTGAAAAAAAAAATCATGAATCAAAAGCTAGAGCCAGAAGTAGGAATATTTTGATATAACTCTTAACTTACTTGTCTTACAGATGACACAAATAATTTTGAAACAAATGGAGCTACGGTAAAAATCTCTCTCTCTCTCTAAATACATATATGTATAATTTCGATATTTTTTCTTACTCTATAACTTTCACTAGTTTTCAGTTGTTACTTTCAGTTTGCTCAGTGATAGCTGTGCCTTTTCATGATTACCCTCTCTGCTTTATGGTATGTCAGATTTATTATTGTTGATGTTAGTGCTGTGTGAATGAATGACAGGAATTGCCATGAGGCATCAATCAACTGTAGAACAAAAGAAAATACAAAATATGTAACCTTTTTCCAAGAAAAACATGCATGTGTTGCAGAAATAAAGTTGCATGTGTTGGGCCTAGCTAGGCATGCAGTTGCATATGAAAATATTTTAATGCTTAGTGGTAGCTGTGCTCTGAGTAATACTGTTCAAATATAGGTACCTATATTTCTTCAGAGAGATTAGTTCAGCTGTGTAAATATGTATTTCTTTCCTCTGTTTAATACAATGTGTATTTTGACATGGGAGTTACTGAACTAGCAGTGAAACTCTTCAGAGGGAGTTTTTAGAAAACATTGTTACTAATGCACATTAGAGGAGGGTATATGCTTTTTTCTGGGCAACAGAATAAGCTTTTACTGTTTATTTCTCTCCTGGTTGTTGCTGAATGCATCATTTTTATGAATTTGTATTGGGAGCTGTGGATAGGGAAACTGAAGAAACAGTTGCAAGAAGCAGGAAAAAGAATGTTCTGGTTAACGAGCAAAGGAGACCTACTGATTCCTTAGGAGCATGAAGTCTTTCCTTGCCCGGCAGTTCTTGCTCTGTTGGACGTACAATAGTGTGTGCAATGTTCCCATGCTTCTGGCTGCACTGGGCATTTAAATTTCCCGTATGACATAATTCCAAGTTGTTTGGGGCACTTAACTAAACCACAAAGATCAAGTCTTTTGAGAATGTAGTCTACTATATAGTGAGAGAGCTCTGTCTTCTGGGGGGAAAACAAGTTGTGTTCAGCTTGCACATTTTTACTGTAGTGTTCTCAAGTATAATTGAATGTAACCATATTTAAATTAAATTTCAGACAAAAAGGTCTTATTCTGAATCTGTCTTCTGGTCTGGGTACTTTCCCTTGTCCTTTATACACAATGTACTCAGCTTCTAAGGTAAGTTTTTCACATTGTTTTATAAAGAAATGTCAATCAAATGTTTGCTCCAATGCTTATGTCAGCAACACAGGGTCAGGTTCCCAGGTGGCATGAGTCAATGTTGCTCCCCTGAAATAATGGATCAATGGGAATTTGCACTAACTGAGCACTGGGGCTATACCACTGAAATCCAGCTGAAGGTATGGCTTGTAATGAGGATATTTTTGCCTCTAATTTAACACTATTTTACCAATAATCACAACATGACTTGATTCAGAGCTGTGATGGCTTTTATTGGAATGGCTTATGTGTTTTACTCAAAACTTTAGATTGATTAGTTTTAGTTATGGAATTAAGAGAAAAATCACTGGTTGTTGGGTGCTGAGTCACCTGACTTCAAATATTTCATTTAGAATTCCTGAATTAAAACCCAAGAGCTTATCAGAATAAGGAATTCCTGCTTTTCACTGAAACTCCCAAAATGTTCCACTCAGATCAGATTTACTTCTAACAAAAAAACTCTTAAAGAATGGTATTTGCTTGAACATAGATAGAACTCAGCTTTATTTAAAAACAAAACAAAACAAAAAAGGCCAAAAAAAATCTGATTTACTGTTTACCTGTTCTCCTTTTAAAATAAATTTCTCATAGTACTCAATAGTACATTCAAACCATACAATTTTAGTTCTTTAATTCCAAAGTGAGGTGGTAGATTGGTTGTCATCTTCTGACTTTTCTTTTTCTTGAATGTCTGTTTTTGAGCACTTTTTAAAATGCACTTCTTTTTATAATGCCCTAAAAGGAAGCTATTTATCTTATCAACATAATATTGTTTCATGATATATCATGAGGCCATTGGTGTCCTAAATTGCAAGACTTGGCAAAAGATGGCTAAGAAATGCCAACAGGTTTTCCTCTTAATATGGCATTTTTGTGGAGAAAACTTTTGGAAATATCAACCTTGAAGGCTCAAGCTTCAGAAATCAACAAATGTGTGGATGAGGTACTTAGGGACATGGTTTAACAGGCATAGTGTAGAAGGGTTTATGGTTGGACTCGATGATCTTGAAGGTCTTTTCCAATCTATGATTCCATGAAATCAAATAAGCTCCTCATGGTGTTTCTACTCGCATGACAATGTGCCCAAATCCTCAAATACATTACTTCTTTAAAAATCTTTGTAGGCTAAGGCATTAGCTGGATTTCACTTTCTTCTTTACTATAACATAAGCCTTGGACTGTAAGGATATGTTCAGCCAAAGCACATGTAACAGTGCCAAGGGCTAGTATAAAGGGGACTCTGGTATTTATGTTTCTGCATTTTCATGAAATATGACAAAAGTTTCAGCACAACCTGCATAGGACTTGCTCCAAGTCTGCCTTGAGCTGGTGCCGGGCTATGTCTTTTCAATTGCAGATAGATTCAATCCTGCTATTGCTAAGGCAGGACAGCAGAGTGTCTTGAAAAGATCATTTATAGGTTTTTCACCACTTTTACTGTGATTTAAGTTGTATGATGCTTGGTCATATTTGGTAAAGACTATGTATGCACATACTTGTGAATAAAATACAAACACTGTACTAAGATAATTCTTTTTTTCTTTCTTTCTTTTTCTCTCCCTAGGCTTTTATATGCACTTTTTCAAAAGCACTGCAAGCAGAATATAAGGAAAAGGGAATTATCATACAGGTGAAGCTATATCTTACCATATTTGCCTTCATTTTAATGAATATTGTCTGGGATGCTCAAACCTGCAGTGGGTAGCCACCTGTAGTGAAGGTGCTTCTGCCAAAGCTTTCTCTTCTCCTTCTCTGGACCTATGGTCTTTTCTCCTTATTCTATTGTAGTATCAGGTCACTGCACGTGCCTATTATAGCTCATCAGATGCGAGGGTATTCTTCTGCACAGTGAAATGCAAGAGTTTATCAAATTGTTTGATTCTATTGCAATTGTTTGATTCCTTTTTTTATTATTTATTTTAGGTAGTGTCTCCTTACGGTGTTTCTACTCCAATGACAATGTACCAAAAACCTGGTCTTATCACAAAGAGGCCAGAGGAGTTTGTTAATGAATCACTGGATTATGTCACCTTTGGAGATGAGATTTTTGGATGCTTAGCCCATGAAATATTGGTAATTGAATTTGATAGTTAGCAGATGGGTCCTAAAAGTGGAACCAAGGCCGACTGGCAGTAAGGATCTTTTTACTGACTTCAAAAACCTTAAGATGAGGCTTCAGATGAGAAATTATGACTAGATTGTTAAGGTGCCCAGGTGCTGATAATGTAATAATGAACTATGAAGGGAGGAGGATGCTAGTAACAGGCATTGTCTCTCAGTGAAGTGTGGCTTTCTGTGCTTTTGTATCTCGAGCAGAGCTCAAAGCTGTTCTCTTGTTAGTCTCTCTCCTTTCTTCAGCTGCCTGTTTTCATGACCCTGTTAGTAAATGAATTTGAGACCCCTTCCCCATTACAGAAATTGACCTGCAGATTCAAGCTATTAGTGACGGAATATTAGTGCTGAAAGGAAAGGACAAAACAAACAAACAAACAAACTGACTCTGTTATCCCATAAACTTCATCTTCCTAGGAAACTAGGCTAAGAAAATAGAATAAGTATTTTTATATGTCAGCTACAATGATGACCGCTAAATAAAAGCACTCGGAAGAGAACAAATCTACTGAAAACTGAGCAAAAAGAACATTTCCCTCCAACATTCATACTAAAAGTATCAAGTAGCATTTTTTTCATTTCCTATTTTTTACGACCTTGTGAACACTGAGTTAGTATCTTTCCAGAGGCTTCTGTAACCTTTTGTCTTTTGTATCGCTTTTGCTTGGTTGTTTTGAAGGCGTGCATCCTGCAGCTCATCCCTCTGTGGGTACTCCACAGCGACAGATTTCAAGAAGTCGTCCTGAACACATTTACCAGCTACCTGAAGAAGAACTGGAGGAAGCCCTGAAAGAGAAGTTTCTGGGAGAAGACCTGTGATCAGCAACCACAGTGGGATGCATCTTGCAATGCCTGCCTGTGTGTGTGTGTAAATAACCCTGTCCAGATCATTACCAAGGCTAATTTGATCCAGTTAATCTTTTGAGCATATTCATTAGCTTCCCTCTTCAAAACAACAAAAATGGCATGAGATATTCCAGTGACTTCTATGGGCTCTACATAGGTTCTAAGAAACACTGCTGCTGCTGCTGTTACTATTTTAACATAAGCTTAGAGGCCACAGATACCTGCACTTATTTGATAATCAGAAATAAAACATTTGCTTTACTTCCAAGTTTGTTCATAGTGTATTTTTGTTTTCAGAAAGTCCTTTGTCTTTGATTTCTTCTGAGAAGAAAAAAAAAAGCAAGGAGATTTACAAGAAATAAAAAAATAGTAGGAAGCTTTCAGGGGGAATGTATACACAGAGGTTTGGGAAGTCTGCAGCCGTAAAAAATATATTACTGTCAAGATCATATGATTGTACTTTTCCCCTATTATATTAGATGCGACCTGGAGGAGGCAGAAGAATCAGCAAAAGATAAGCAGTTATTCTCTTTTCTTGGATGAAACCAGAAGGCAACAGTAGATAACTATTTAAATTAGGAAGTTCAATGTATCTAATGAAAGTAGTCTTATTTCTGCATTCCAAGAAGCTTTTTGTAAAGTTGCATTAAGATAGCAGAGGCTTTATTAGAAAAGTATATATTGGTGTTTGCTGGTCTGATGTGACCTGACAAAATCTCTGCAATAATTGCTATATAATGGGGGTCAATTGCTAATAATAATTTACTGACTTCAGAAATTCCTGCATACTATATTAAATCTAATGGCAAGTATGGAATCTAGTAGCAAATATAGGTGACACCACATAGACTTCTAACACAGGATTTTAAGTCTCAACTTTCTCTAGATGCCTTGTTATTATAATTCTCGCAAGAAACAATTAAGGACTGTGATGAGATCTCTGAATTAAAATCTTAAAAATGACTGTAAAATAATATGTACTTTTCCAGTTATATAAGCATTTTTGGTGCAGATTAACCAAAAACAAACCCCACATGGACCACCCAGTTCTTATATTTATTCATGTCAGAATTGAGGATGAAGGGAGAAATAGGCCACTTGCAGGCAGGCATTGCTAAATGCCAGAATTAAAAAGGCTAGCTTTACCCTTAAAATCAGGAGATTTTAATATCTAGTAAGTACCTTTCTGTTTGGTCGTTTCTGAACCTTTGAAATTTGCATGGCCAATACTTTCTCTATGGCCATGAAATCTACCATTTACTTTATAAATATATAACAACATAAGCTCCAATTCTTGCACAGTGACAAGATTGTAGAACTTGGTGTTTTAAGGGAAAAGTCTGGGAGGCAAGCCCCTGCTTGGTACCTTCCTCTAAAATTACCCTGAGAATATCCCCTGCAGTTACCTCTGCAGGAGAGGAAGCTTAATACATGTCACTTCTGGCACCCAGAAGAACTTTGTTTAGAACACTGGAAGTTTCCAATCCACATCCAATTTGTGCATGTAGAAGGATACATATTTCAAGATCATTCTGCTGTTTTTAAGGAAGAAACGTGGAAAATATTCTTCTTGGGTATTTTGAATCATCATCAGAAATAAAAGCAGTGGGTACAGTTCTGTGGTTCAGGAACAAAATTAGCATTGACTCTTAGAGTGTAAAATCAGTTCAGTCCTTTCAAAATGTTGCCTGATTCATTTCTCTTGGGTTGTGTCTTGTCATAAAACCATTGCATTTTCCGCTTTGGAACAGGAAAATATTTATTTCCATGCTTGTAAAAACACCTGAAAAACTCTCTTGTGTTACATGCTCATTGCATCTCGTAGCCTTTTTAATTAAATGGCCTCTACATATTGCTTGCATTTCATAGCCTTATATAAAATACCTTTAAAGTAAAACTACTACTGATTATTACCACCCCATGTAGAAAACATCTGGAAGTGAAAATGAGACATCTGTGTTGCTCATTTTAACACTGTTGATTTGGAAAACAAGGAATAGGAACGGTTCGTTCATCATTTCACAAGGATGGTTTTGGAGTGATTATATCCTCTCATATGTGATATTTGTGCAGCTGTTCGACAACTAACGAGGGAAATAATATATGACAAATATTACATTTGGGCCAAAAGCTGAAGTCAGTGGGGGCAAAGCCTCATCCAGTTCTAGCCGTAGGTGTGGAAAGCGGGGCTTGTGTTTGCCACCGGTGCACATTCCTCACGCGGGTCACCCACCTCTGCTTTTTGCCTCCCTGCAGTGATAACACACTTCGATGTTGAGAGATTCACACCGTCATACCTGCTATGCAGGGACCCAGCCCAGGAGATGTCACATTGGCCTGAGCAGCAGCGAGCGAGCAGGGATGGCCCCTTTCCCCATGAAGGGGAAGGACAGCTCACTTCATGGCTGAACCCACCAACAGCGCATTGGGGCTGGCAGAGCAGCACCACTTCCACATCAATTCCTCAGAAAAAAGGGGGAACAGCAAGGAAATGTCAGTGTTTGCGTGTTGACACCCCAGTCTCTGCTGCTGCCTCCCTCCATGGAAGCACTGCCCATTGTGAGGTGGGTCAGCAGGCCGCTGCCCCAGTGCAGTGCATGGGCGTCGTGGGGAGGTCACAAAATGGCGGCGTGCTGTGAGCTGGGCCTGGAGGGACTCCCCTTGGAGGGATTTCCCACTTTTGCAACATGTAGGCCAGGGTACAAACTTTATTATTATTATTATTAATTATTATTATTATTATTTTAGTGTTACTCTTTACTGAATAAACAAACTTGTGAGCTAAAACAATTTATCACCCTGAAATGGAAGCATGAAATTTTTGCTTTAGGCAGGTTTTTAAGCTAGTCCCATGTGCAGGCAAAGAGACAGTACTTTTAATTAAAAACAAAAAAAAAAAGAACAAAAAAGAAAAGAAATGCAATTAGTCCACCTTCAAGACTTCTAGATTAAGGAAAACAGAAACTCTGCAACGCAGGGCCACCTTTAACAATACACTTCACTCTATCGGTGAATTGCATCAGTAACTGAGTCAAAGTCCTACTTTTAGAAAATATTGGAGCTGCAAATCTGTCTAGACAAGCAATTTACAGCATGGAAGAAGAAAAAAATCAAACCCATTGAATCCTAATGTTGTAAACAGTCTGTTATCAGGGCTGGTATTAGAGACAGGGCCCTACTGTTCCCCGGGACCACCCACAGGAGAAAGAATTTGATGTGGCAGCTTGCCTGAAAAATTTATTTACGATACACTGGTATGTGGTAGGAGCATGCAGGAGCTGTCGAAGTGAGGTGAGCTTTGCCGAGGGAGCAGCTGAGGGACCGGCAGAGGCGGCCGTGGTTCTCCAGGAGACATCCATCCTCTGAAACGTGGCGGAAAGGCAGCGAACAAGGCTGCACGTGATCCACCAGGATGTCCTGCCGCGTCGTTCCCGTTTCAAGGATCACAGATGAGTGATAACCTTGTGCAAAGGGCCAGCTGCCTCTGCTCTCTTGCGAGGACCCTCCCTGGCTGTGAGGGCGCTTGCAGAGGCCCTTCAGCCGTGGTAGCATATTCCTTCATGCATTTGGGTTCCTGGGGGTGAAGGCAGAGTTCAATATCACGCCTAGGAGTTTGGTGGAGTGAGGCAGACCATCAGTCACTGTCCGTGGCTGCAGCAGAAGCATGGCAGACATCTGGAGTAAGCTGCCCCCTGACGCCCCCCTGCATCTCCTGGGACAGCCGGGAGACAATGAGAGCTTTCTCAACCCTGTCTTCAATCTTGGATGTTAAAGCTAAGTAAGTACCTGAAATCCACACTTAGGCACTTGTGTATCCGTTTTAGAGCAGTGTGTGTGATTTACAGTCAAAACACTGGCCTGCTTACTCAGCAACTTGAGAAAGGAGACAGAAAACAAATAACCAACATTTTCTGCTTTGATTTGGATGCATTTTAACCTTCCGAAATGAACAAAACCTAGAATAACTGTAGCATAAACACCAACACACACATATTTATTTATATATTTGTATAGATAGTTTTCAACCCAAAACTACCAAAACTTCTGAAGCTTCAGATCTGAGGCATGTGAACATTTGTCAGGAGAAGCTTAGCAAATGGACCAAAGAAGAAACAACCTGTGAAATAGTTCTGCTTCTCCAGAATGTTATTTTTTGGTTGCCTAAAAAGAATGCTGAATTAAAACATTTTTGGCTGGTGTTACTGCCTACTTGCACAGTGAAGGAAAGCACAGGAAAGGCAGCTGGCCCAGGAGGACTATTACATTCCTCTTGCTCCTTCTCTTTCCTCTACCACTCCACACACTTTGGAGTGAATGGTGCAGAGAGAAGGCACGGGGGGGCAAGGTCAAACGTGGCTTTACACACTCAGGTCCCAAATGGATAGTCTTGCTGGCATAAGGGGAGAGTGTGAAATCCAGTGGCAGTAGACCTGGTGGGGTTCCTACCCCCCTGAAGCAAGGAGGAACCCCAGAGAACTAGGGCTGTTACTCCCTGAGAACTTCTTGAAAATATATGAGTGTTTCCCAGGGAGTCTTTCTGACTGATGAAAATTGAGAAATTCTGTGTAATAAGCCAATAATGATGCTGCTGGCGAGGGCAGACCTGTTTTGGTGCAAGCAGAGACCTTGCTGAAATGCCGCTGTGACGGCAAAGGAATCATTGTGCCCGTGTGAAACCTTGCTACACTGTAAGCACAGCGACAGCCTGTGCAGGGGAAATGCCGCCAGCAGATAGCTACATGAAAACCGAATATATACTTGTCACTCCTCTGGTCACTGTCTTCAAACAAACGGGTGGCCTGGGGAAAGAAACAAGCATATTCTTGCAAAAACGCCTGTTAAAAAAATATTCAAAGGCAGAATGGCCTGCGATAGACTAAAGAGGGTCTGGTGCCTGAGCTGGACCATTCAGAGCATGGTGATTTGGACTGTGCTCGTTATGTGATCAGAGGTGCTCACCTAGGTCTCTGGTCATCTGTGCCCATGTGTGCAGATAAGAATATGCATCCCATGTCAGAGATAGTGAGATGTAAAGCCTGTGAAATTGTAAGAAGTGAAGGCTTTTTAACACACGTGTAAAGAATACTGGCTAGTGATATCACTACTGAGTCACTTTTAGCATGTGATAACACAGCAGGTGCTGGAAATGTAATTCTTGTCCTCAGGGATGTACAACCCATAATAATTGCTTGAAAAAGAAAGATGCAGCATAAGGTGGTATTGAAACTGCTTCGGTGTCTGTGAACAGGTCGATCTGACTTCTGCTAGCATGCTCTAAAGGGTAGTGAATTATCATGGAGACTGCAACAGAGGAAAGATTCCCTTTGACTTTGGGGGCTTTGACTCAATCCATAATGAAACAGAATGGCTGCAGGAAGAGAGCCAAGCCTGGATATTGGATTTCAAGCAAAAGTTGCTCAGTGTTAATAGGGTATTTGAGATAGCACGATTTTTCATTAGGGAAGTGAATAGAAACATTAAGCAGACCAGTTGATCTGTTGCTGTATATTGAGCTGCTGTTACTAGAACTAAGAGAGCAACGCATCAAACCTGAAATGCCAGATTAGACTGGGCCAGACTGCTGATCCATTCGGGGATCTGTGAGAGTGAGTGCAGACGGGCTCCGGTCCCTTTGGATAGACCTGAGCACGACAGGGATGCTTTCCGCTGGGGCTCGAGCAGGTGAAGCTGATGAGTGCTTCAGGGATGTCTTGTGGATGTTTCGAGGTGCACTCCTTTATACTTGTCTTGTGCCATACTGAAAAATAGAAACACAGTCCTGTGCCTGAAAATCCATCTTGTGCAGCCATAAATCAAGTGGTGGCTTGACCACTAAGGGGTGCTGCAGGCGCATGTAATGTAAACGCATGCAGCAACATTACTGCAGCTTAGGTATGGAAAATACAAATTGCATTGTATCTTAAATCTGCATAAATTAAAGTTATTAAGGAACACAATCGAAACCTGACTTAATCCAACGAAAAGCAGAACTGTTCAGGGTTAGGAGGACAAGTTAGGTCTTCAGGTTTTATGCAGTTTAAAAGTGATGTCAAGACATGCAGATATCTGAACACACAGTACCACAGGGGGGCAGTATGTCCTCAAAATGGGTCTCTGACAGATTTCCCTATTATTTTATCCTTTTTTTTTTTTTCTGTCATCTTGGTAAGTCATAGTAAGCGGCATACATTCATTTAATTTATCTCTCCAAGAGTAAATACAGTTTATAAAAAAACCCACAAAACACAAAAACAGATCTTGGGTGTTTTCCTTGGGCGAAAGCAGAATTAAGGCCAAGTAAGAACATCAGAGTCTGTAATCTTTGTTCTCAACCCAGCTGTGCACAGAATGCAGCAAATTTCAGTTCCGTGCTAAGCTGGAAAGCCCAAAAGTCCAGCAGCAAGCCCTGCCTTTCATACACCTCTCAACAACGTGCTGTCCACATTAATAACTTCCAAAAAGCCAACTGGGCATGCTCATACAAAAAGCCCACTGATGTCAACACAGTATTGAAGACGGATCAACACCACAGGAGATCAGCCCATAGCAGCACACCTGGTTCTGGTTTATGTCTGCTCTGCTTGCAGACTTTGGTCTAAACCCCTGTGTTGTTCTGTTCCTATCTACAGGCTAACATATGGCCGGGAGACAGATCATCTGACGGTTTTATGGGCTCTTATCTTTCACTGTGCTCCACCCAGGCAGAAATGCTTCTAGATCTTGCTCTGGGAGCGCAAACAATGGTATAAGTGATGTTAGGTAAATAAAATATCTTTTTGCCTTTGAAGGACATGAAAGAATGTTGTATACCATCTTGCTGATCAAAGGTGGTTATATTGCCCTTTTTGTTACAGATACAGACCTGTATTCATCTAATACCTACAGCATGTAAGGCTGCTTTAATCTGGCTCTCAAATTTCTTATTTTGTCTGGCTGTGGTCTGCCTTGACCAGTAAAGTTTCATATGGAAGTGTAACTAAGTGTTTTCTCTCCTATATTATTCTAGTTTGGGTTTTCACCTGCATCCTTTCTAATCCATTCCATTTCCTACTACTAGCCTGTGGATATCAGTGGAACAATACTGGTGATTTCTGATTACATTAAACATATTGATTGAAACAGAATAGAAATCCCTCATATGCTGTCAGAATGGCATTCGTCCTCCCGCATTGCGGGACAGCACCAAAGGAATCCAAGTGTGAGAAGTAGAGACAAGAAGCAGTTTGAAAAAAAAAAAAAAAAAAGAACTTTGCATAAGCATCTGCAAAGTTGCCTGCAGGCTGTTCTAAGAAAAGGCAGGACAAGGACCTTGGAACAAGTTTTCATGCTGCCTACACCAGTCAGGCTGCACAGTCAACCCCAAAACTTTCAGTATCAGTTTTAGAGCACTTGATCCTAAATAACCCTGAACTGACTTTCGGAAAATGTAAATGGAGTTCTGGGTCCCAATGAGAGCTACAAGACAAGCAAAGCTTGTAACATGAGTTGGTGTTAGTAATTTGAAGATGTAATATCGGTTTTAAATGTGTAAGACCTGGTTCCCTAATATTTTGGTGTAAAACATACAAATCAGCTTACGCAAGTGCAGGATCCCATCCCAGTGGACTTAGAGGAAGGGAAGGTTTCCTGCAGCTAGGGCTACACCTGCTGCTTCTCTTGCACTTCCTTGAACTGGAGTGGATCTTTTCGGGAAATAGCTTCTTGACTTCCATAATTTGCCTTGGTCCTTGTATTGGACCAATATCTCACTATTTATTTGGAAAATTAAAGTGCCTTGAAGATAAATTCATGTTTTCCTAACATGAATGCAACACATACAACCTTTAATTGAGATCCTGTGATTGATTAGTTTCTCTCTCCTGTATTTTCCAGCAGCTAAGTGTATTGTCTGTGTGGATAAGGGGCCACGGCTGAAGGGAGATGTGCATGGCAGAATGGCATCCAGTGGAGAGAGGGAGAGAAGCTGGAGGTAGCTGGGGAGAGGGACAAGAGAGTTAAAGTAAGAGGATAGTGAGTGGACCTGGATCCAAAAGGGGCTTGGAAAGATGAATGAAAAATGAGAGGTGTGGACAAAGCCTAAGCTGGGATCATCAAAGGCTGGGAACTGGGGACAGAAGGAAGGAGAATGTGTCACAGCTGAAGGAATAAAGATATAAAGAGAGGAAAATGAAGATGAGAAAAAGCGTCATTCATTTGCATTGACATTGATGCCCAAGTGGATGGAGTTTCTGCTAGAGGAGAGGCTAGAGAAGCAGTGTCAATCAAGAACATACATTTCTGGCTCCTGTGCTTTAAGAGCAAACAAAATCTGTAAACACTTCAGTTATTGTTGCCTGGCCTGTAGCCTCTCTTTATACTGTTCACTTTCTCCATTTTTCAGAGCTGTGCTTTTGCAAAGCCCCTGTGACAGTCCACCCTGGGCACTCTTCCTTTCCCTAGGGGCATGAAGCTCTACCCTGCTGCACAGCTTGAAGAGTGTGCGTCCATCCCGTGGCCAAAACACGTGTTTGTCCCCTTCCTTCTCTCCAGTTTTGGAGCCCCTGAATTGAGCTATCTGGATATACAGCTCCGATAAATTTAGGGCAGTTCCAGGTTTAGCTCTGTCTTCTAATTTTGAAGGCTTATGGTAACTGAAACATGCTTTTAAATGTATTTCTTTACATTTTACAATACTTTACATTTTACAATACATTTTACAATACTTACAGCCCTTTTCTAGGGTTCTTTTCCTCAAGGACCATGTAGTACAGCCCTAATTCTTAATTAAAACTCATAATTTCTTGATTAGCAGCTTCTCCAGACTCTGCTGATTAGAAGCTTCTGAAGGCATTTTATGTATATCACTCTTGGCCACTTGCACCCAGATACAAAGTGTGAGCTGCTCAGAAAGAGTCAACAAAGCACATTCTGCTGCATTTCCAGAGCAGCAACAGTTTTGAAAAGGGCAGTGTTTAAAGATGCAGTGCTCACAAAGAAACAGCAGAAGCTGCTGACACAAATGTTTGCAGAAGTTTCTAACTATCCTCACATGTTGATTTTATAGACCAAGGCTTTAAAAGACGGTTTTCTTCCCCTAAGCCCCACCCCCATCATAAATCAATGAATAGATCAATAAATAAGTAACAGAATATCTCCGCTGCCGGTTCACAGTCGATGCCAGTTTCTCCTCCTGTTCTCCTTGGCCGAGCTGAATGAATGGCACTGGGTGGGTGGCCTGTACATTGATAATCACCTTGATTTCCAGAGCTGCCTGTTGCTAAACCATGTCACTGATCCCATCTGGATTACAGAAACCCATCTTGCTGCTGAAATCACAGAGGATTTCAGTAAAAGTTGAATAATATTCTCTAAATATTGAATAACTGTGTGTAGTCCTGGCAGTGCTTGCAGCATAGGCATATGGCAAGCACATGAACAACATGTTGTACTCTGAATCTATTGTTTGTCTCCAGCACAGTTTCAGTCCAGACAAATCCACTGCTAATAAATGACTTGTGATGGGTTGTTGGGAGAGAGAGACGTTATAGTAGAGGAGCCCCTCCTTTCCCCCACCCTGGGATAATATTAAATCAATTTTAAATAGATGTTGTACACAAACAATAGCTTCTTTTAGTGTAAGAGAGCCTGGCAGAAAGAAAGAAAACTGTATGCTCTAATGAAAATGAAGCAAAGTTTGTCAGGAGAGGTGAAGTCTTTTGTTACATTCACTGTTATGCCTGGAAAACAACAGGCAGTCCTTCAGGCACGTAAGTTCTTCTTCATGTCTTAATGCAATAAGACATATTGCCTCTTCTGACAAACCTTGACTGCTTTTATCCTTATATCATCACAACTATATCAACACAACCATTAGTATAATGAATTCATATGTCTGTAGCCAAGAGACACAGGCACACATTTGTTAGCTGAAATGCTCAGATTTTACTTTATTTTTTCTAAAAATACCTTCTCAATGAAAAGTTTTCCTCAATCAGCTCTTGCTTTTATTCTTTTGATCACTTGTTATGTTACCAGCTTTACAGTAAAAATTAAAACCAATGTGTTTTAAAGTTTTTCTTTATAACTGTAAATCTAGGTATTTTCCAGTGGAGATGCAGGCCTTACTTAAAACTGCAATAGGTTTGCTTTTCTTAATTGCCTTTTAAGGCCTCTGCAGGGACAGCCTTGAGCTCCCAAGCCCTTCCAGGGGCATATTCTTAACACAGGTTAAACATGAGGTACCTCACTGCCCTTTTGCTGAAGGAAAAGCTTCAGGCCACAACACGCTCCGTGGTAGGATGCGGGTGTTCACAAATGCATCAAGGGATAAATAGTTTGCCAGTGTGTTTTCACATCCTTTTTACATCCAGCTGGTGCATCCATGCCTACGCCGAAAGTGGCTGGTGCCTGCTGCAAAGCTGATCCTGCGTGTGCACTTAGCCTTCCCCTCTTTTCCTGCTCCTCTTCAGCCTTCCTTTCTGTCACAGTCTGTCTCTTCCCTCTCCAGGAAAGCAACGCAGAGAGCAGACAGGGCCCCTCGCAGGACCTGAGGTGCTGCCCTCTGGGCCTGGGCACCCGCAGGGCCAGCCCCACTCCTCTCCACCCCTGCTGAG
>NW_010588177.1:34603-53806 GCF_000705375.1 Tinamus guttatus | reverse complement strand
TGGGGCTGCCCGGGCCTGGCGAGAGGGAGAGGGAGAGACCCTCCGCCTGCTTGAACCTGGAAAACAGCGTTATTTCACCTCCAGAAACTATTTTCTCTGGTGTTTGTGGTGGCCTAATTTGGAAGGCAGGCAGAGTCCCCCCCTCCACAGTGGTGTCCAAGGGGCTTTCAGCCAGCTGGTGACCATCACATTGGGTCCAGCAGCCCCACATTCAGCACCCAAGCAGGGCCTCAGCTTGGAGGTCAGGGTAGCCCCTGGCGAGGCCTGAGCAGTTCCACGTGAGTCCTCTTCTGGACATCCACATAGGCACACATGTTGCTGGGGGACCAGACCTTTCAGCATTCACAGGAGTAAAGTATGTGTGAAACATATGTCATATCTCCCCACACACACACGCATGACGTGAATGCTCTGAGGCTGTCAGGTCGTTTATAATGCTCTTTGGTTTTTATTGCTAAGCAGACACAAAATTACTCATGTACACATCTTGCATATTCACAAATTATTTTCAGCTGTTACAAAGTAATAAATACTCTCAAGCACCTGGCTGTAATGGCATTGCAATTCTTATACCTCCCATTTGCCTTCCTCCCATCATTTCTTTAGAAGTAAAATATTGATCCATAGGGTTTCATATGTGTGACTTCTTTATTTTTCCTTTGATGGAAGAAAATGAACAGACACTTCTGGATATAATATAGGCTTATCGAATATGTCTTGAGCTCAGAGATAACAATACTGCAGAAGTAGTTGGGCTGCTACGCTGTGAAACTCAGCTCTTTTCTGTCGCTGCCGCAATGATACCTCTGATCTGATAATGAGCTGCAGGAACCATGTGCCTGCTTTGTCTGTGTGGCACCATTCACATTCCTGGCACTTCCCTCCCCCAGCCATAAAGCCCAAACCCGTTACCACTGAGACCACAGGAGCTCTGAAAGGCCGTCACGGCACAGACTGCACGGCAGGGAGAAAGTGTTTTAGAGGAAAATTCTGGCAAAAGCGAAGGCATAAGATGCAGTGGCAGCCCGAGCTGTTTTGTTTGAAGCACTCGGCGCTTGTGCTGCTGGCTCCCAAGGAGGAGCCTCTTCCCTATAAGACCACACATAGAGCGGAGCAAGCAGGGCAGCACGTATCAAACGCCGGGTTCAGAAAGAGCGGGGCTGCAGCTGCGGTTCTGCCGTGCGTGTGCGGGGAAGCTGCCGTGGCTGCCGCTGCTCCCGCCCGCGGGATGCGGAGCCTCCCCGCACAGCGCAAGGCCAGGGAGGTGCAGGTGGTTTTGTCTGCGGTTTCCGCACAGAGCTCCACATGCTGCTCGCTGGCTGGTCCAGGGACGGGAAATAACGCGCGTTGATTTCAGCAAATATTTTCCATGGTGCTATTCCAAATACGTGTGAGATTTGCAGATGAGAACAGCAGCAGACCTGCTATTTTGCTGCCCAGTGAATGCATGTTTCTGCACAGTGCCTTGCCAGCAAAATGGCTGATAAATACCATTTCTCCCTGAGGTGTGTTCCTAACCGCTTCCCCTCTGCAGCCAGCTGTGTGGTGCCCTGACATCAATTTGTAGTTGTGGGAGTTCACTACCACATAGGGAGCAATTGTTGCCTTTCAAGACTCTGCTCTTTTTCTTTTGAGACCATTAGCCTTTCCTATCAAGTCCAAACACTGGAAAAAATGGAGAGAATAAATCCTACAATGATGCAATTTACAAAGCATGAAGCTTTAGGATATTAAGATATATTGAGAAGGATCCTCACTTTGTCAGGCTCACTCATGTTCTCTGCTTTGACCGTGGCTTATGCTAATCAACGTGAAGTTTTCTTGACTTAGGGGGGAAAAAACAACAATGTGAAGCATAAAGGACACATGATCAGGAAAATACTTTCTCTGGTGCCTGGGGAAATAAGACAGCAATAAGGAAAACATGTCTTTTTTGATCTTGGTAGTTTAGAATATTTTATGCTTGTAGAAGCAAGACTATCTTTTAGTCTCCATTTAGATATATTTCAAAAATATACTAAAATGTTTAGTTTCTTAGATCGTGTCCGTGTTATGTCCTGACACAGATAAGCATTTCGGAAATGGCATTTAAAGTATAATGTGAGATGAAACATAATTCTTCAGATTTATGAGCATGACTTACAGTGAATGATGGTCTGGCAGAAAGGTCCTGGCAGGGAGGATTACAGTGGATTTTAATGAGACTTGGGAATGTAATGAGAGCACTTTGGATGCCTGTATATTTTGGTATCTGCTCCTCTTTCACATGTGCCAGGACTTTCACTGCAGCATAAGAATTGTGGCCGAATGGCCACTGCTTCGTATTCATTACTCCAGGGTTTTTGCTACTAGATTGTCTCTCGGGGACAGAAGGGCCCTTTTACCAGGTGGCCCCCATCTTAAGGACAAGCTAATGATAAGATGTTTTAAGGGATGCGAGGCAGAGAAATCACTACTCCAGTTATTTTTTCAGAAGTGCACAAGATATCATTGCCTGGAGAGGTGTTGAGGTTCTGACTTTTTTGCCGTGTTGTATTTCTTTTTGAAAAAGAGCAAAAGGAAAAGAACAGGAATGAGAGCAAAAGTACAAAGGATTGCCATTTTGCACAGTTCACTCTGACAAGGACTCTGTCATGTCATTGATGGCTCGCACCACTCAGACATTTTCCTAGACTTTTCCTTATAATATGAGTTAGTCCATCTAGACAGCTATTTTCACAGCAGACAGCAGTGGTCAGGGTTAAGCAGAACTTCCCTCAAGTGCAATCTTTTCATTGCTCTTCCAAGATTTAACTTAAGCACGGGACTCTAAGGCCCTCTGAAGGTAGCCCTGCCCCATCAGAGTTGAGTCTCCTCACAGCAAGGGAGTGAGCAATGAAAGGAACACACACATAGAGTATATTTGAGAATATATTTTGGTGAGCAAAGTCTTCTCACTTCTTTGCATCTGGTGAGAGATCCCTCCGTGCAGGCCGGTGGATGCCACTGGGGACAGGAGTCCCAGGTGACACGCTGGTGAAAGCGCTGGTTGTGCCTGCTGGCCTCCCACTGCTGCCGGCTTTGCTCCATGCCTACACAGAAGGGCTTTCTGGTAACGTAACTATGAGGCAGAGAAGGAGATACCCTGGTCATCACCAGCCGCTCCTCTAAAAGCTATTTTGACATTAATAATAATTAAACTGAAAAATTCTTCTTCCTTTTTCTTTATTTTTTGAGGGAGTGGAGAGAAGGAGGGGAATGATTTGTGGGGAGGGGGTTGCAGTGCTAAACCCAGGCTGCGCCTTTTGTTTTTCCAGTACATGAAAGACAAGAAAGCTTCTTAGAACAGAGCTTAATCTGTGGAGAAATGGGGAACTCAGCTCACCCACTTCATAAAGAAACCTCGAAGGAAACTTTCCTTGTTAAAATTCCTCTTGTTAAAAAGCTGTGAAGTCATAAAATTTTACCGAACAATGGCTTTCCATACAAAAGGGCTCTTCAGTCAATAGTTCCCTTCTAAGCTGTTCCAAATCACCCTGGCTTCAATAAGCTCAGCTCCTCAGACAATCAGTGCAGGAAACACTGTGGCTTTTGCTCTGCCTCTCTTGTGTGCAATTTTGTCATGTTTTTTCACATACTTTCGTTATTGTGACTATTAGATGGGATGCAGAAGAGATGGATTTTTAAAATAGTTTGCAGGGGGGCATGGCCTACCTCTTGACATCTTTATCATTGTGGTATAAACGGGACTCACATTTACTAAGGCAGGAAAGGGTCTTGCAGTAGGGTGGTGATTTAAAAAGGACTATCTGAGCTCTGTGAAGCAGGCAAGTGATTTGCAGTCCAATTTGGTTCTTTAGGTTAGCTTTACTTATTTACCTAATGAACATCTATGATGAATTCCCAAAATATAGCACAAGATTTTCTGCAGAAAGTACTGTTCTTGAATTTCCTTCAACACAAAAGAAAAACAATGTAATGGCTTGAAGTTTCAGTCCTTCTTTCCTTTATCAGAGGGTCAAGGAAATAGAAATACAGTGGAAAAGAAATGTATTCCTGCTTTATGCAGTCCAAGCCTTGCTTTCTCAAACAGAAGGTACATGTACGGTGCATTGGGCACCACACATTCTTGCTCTTTCTTGCTAAGAGTATAGCTGGACATTCATCTGTGCGTAGTTTTCTTCCCTAAAGTGTTCTGGCCTGATTTGGACTCCTTGTTTCAAGAGCTTTCATGAAAGATGTTTGTATTCCTGTAGTCCACCTGTGGGAGCAACTGAGTTTTCACATCCCAGGCAAACTGAGAAGTTGGAAAAGCACTGCTGACGAGGAAAGACAAGGCATTTTCTTTAATCCCCCAAAAAAGGTTTGATTTACATCTTTCATTGCAAAGATATACATATATGCACATACATATATATCTATATATGTATGTATATTAAGTTAAAGCTGGATAAATTTCCAAATAGAATGTCTCTTCAAAATGACAAAATGAAGTTTTGGAATTTAAAACATATAAAGGACTTCTGGCTTTTCTCTGTGTGGCTAAAACAGCTTGATAAACACCATGAATTCCAGCTTACTTGTTACAAAGTAAACATCAGCAAAAAAGAACACCAGAAATGTAGTTCATCCTCTCTCTCTCTCTCTCTCTCACTACATTTATTTCTATATTTATTTAGGTTTAATGGATTTTAAGGCCCAGAGGGACCGTTATTGTCATTTATGCCGACCCTCTATGTAATACAGGCCATATAATTCCTTGGAAAGAATCCTGCATAACTTCCAATACTCGGTTCCCCTTATTTGGAGAATTTTTATATACATAGAAATGCTATGAGAATTTTGTTGAATCTGATGATGCCCAGTTTCTGCCAAAAGTTTGCAATATAGAATGTCAAAATAGATGTGCATGGCTTAGCAAACAAGAAAGTGCTTTCTGATAGCTGGAATGGGTGGGTTGTATCTCTGGCTGCAAATGCCTGAAAAAATAATACACATTTGCTAATCCTGTAAAACCATAACAGTCATCAGTAGCACAACAGTGGTGAGCTCAGATGATTGAAATTCAATATAATCAAAATTCAGATTACCCAGATATCAGAGATGTCCTTCAGTTTTAAAACTCATGTGGAATTTGATTTTATTTGAAATTGTGACTCTTGGGTTGTCCTGGATGTACTTGGGCAGTTGGAATTTATCGGCATTTTTTTTTTTCAGCAGACTTTCCACCACATTAAAATCTTCAGAGTGAGGGCTGACGGCTCATTTTTACAGTCACATATTCTCATGCTTGAGCGGCAGTTTGTGTATTAACATGATGTAGCTTCATTTTGTTCTAAATATTCTAGGATTAAGGCATTAAGGATCTTCTTATTACATGGGAGAGCTGTTCATCATCTCTGTCAGTATCTGCTCACTGTTTTTTAGTCAGATTTTCCACTCTAGCTCTAGAACAAGTTGTCAGGGTGACACACTTTGGCCAGCATGCTGCCTGGCACATTTCTGAGAAGCGCAGTGGCCAGGCACCAGAGGACTGCAGAGGCCCGTCGATGGATCTGCGCTGTGAAGCGAGCAGCGATACGCTGGAGGCCAGCACTCGTCTCCAGATCACCCCTCGTGTGACAGATGCTAATCTGTCACTCCTAGCAGTATGCACTCGCTGTAGGCAGGAAACTATAGTTTACTAGAGTGTAAATGAATTCTGAGCATTGGTGGTCTACCTCTTTCTTTCTCAAGGCGGGGTGTTGATAAAGGGCTCCAGGAAATGTGTTCCTCTGGCTATGCTAACTTGCAGGTAAGATAAACTTCAAGGTTTGTGAACAACAGGGTTCCTGCTGTTTACTCATGTGGTCACTTTGAAAAGGGCCAGAATTTACCAACTAGAGCATGTGCCAGTAGGCAGTGGATCAGATTTGGTCATAGCTTTTCAGATAATCTCAGTGTCTACTCCCTGTGGAGACATTTCGTTTCCTTAGTAGAAAAGTCTGTTTAAAAATCTGGACTAACTGCTGCTTCTTCCTCAGGGAAAATCTGATACTCTGATTTTTTTTTTTTTTTCTAACGGGTGAATGGGTTTATTAATGAAATCTAGAAGTGCTTATTTGCTGTAGTTCAAGTACCTGGCCACTTAAGTGTAACCATGTAATGTTCAGAGAAAATATACTCCAGCGACCAAAGAAAGGCAGAAAAGATGCCCTTCATCCTTTTTTGAGGGAGCAGTAGCTGGGTTCTTCCATGGTGCACTGTGAGCTGCACAGCACAGCAAATTGCAACGAAGGAAAGAGAAATGGCAGTAGCAGTGCAGTGTCACAAATGTTCTTGCAGCAGCAGTTTCATCTCTCAGTGTGTGGCGTTAAACCCTGCCTGCAGGGATAGATGCAGGGTTATGTCTCCTGGCAGACACTTTGGTTACGCTTATGGTCGACCTGGAGACTAGAATAGGTACAACCAGGGATTAGTTGTCAACCAGGTGCTGTAGAAGAAAAGATAACAAGCAAATGGTGTTCAGCCAAGACAGCCAAGAGAAACTGTGTCTGCTTATAAATCTAAGTTTCCTTATGGTTCATGTGGAATAGAAAGACACTCTTTATTCTGAGGCCAATTTTGGATAAGCCAGATACAAGAAATAGTGGAATACCGCATTTTGATCAACTTCATGCAGCAAGTATTCTTTTGTGGATGTGTGGTTAATCTGTGTATGTAGGTTTTTATGTAGCAGTAACATTTATACTGAATTAGTTTACGGGAAGTGTTTCCTCAGCTTGTGCCCTCATTGTCTCACCAATGTCTCCACATGGAGAAGGGACAGAGCCTGGGAAGGATCCACACAGATACATCTTCTTCTGCCTGGTACTGTGAAGCAGTGGAAGTGAGCTGCTGTCAAACAGACAGCGGTATTTAAGAAGTAGGTATTTTACAAGCACATGACTTATTTTCATGGCCTAGGTGGAGTGCAGAGAATCATCTTGTTCTGTCCCCAGTCCTGCTATTATCTTTCCTAATTGTTCAAACAGTCCTGTTCATACCATTTAAACTCATGCTATTCATTTGTAAAGAATTAGGCGTGCAATTGCAGTTTCACTTTCGCGCAGAGAAGTCAGTGCCCTCCTCACACCAACTGCGCCAGCCACCTCAGGAGACTGCGATCACTACGTGAATGACCTGTGAAGCTCCAGGTTGCTGCAAGTATTCACAGCTTGCGTACCATTTCATGGGAAAGGCAGAGTGAGAATTAGCTTCTTGGACAACGGTCTCTTGATGCCACTTTCAGAACTTGTTTTCACCGATCCCCTGGGTAATACAGAGAGCACATGGTCGCTGGTTCTGGTCTAGCTGCATTCCAGCACTTCCTGAGCATGCCTACTTTGAGAATGAGCATTAGTTTCCTATTTCTCACATGAATAAGGAACAGAAGGAGATCTTTGCATGTGGCTTGCTATTAGGCCAAGGCTAACCAGGCAAGAATGACTTAGAGAGAGTGTAAAGTAGTAGAGCATTAGTACTAGAGTAGTAGAATAGTAGGTACCCCAAGCTAACTAGGAGCCGCAAGGGCCTAAGTCACTGCTGTTGATCTCAACCTAGGAATTGAGGATGGAAAGAGCAATGTTAAAAAGCAAGCATAAACATTTTGGGACCAAGGAGAAAACAGAAGAAGGTATTCCAGTTAAAAGGGAAAGGTGAAAAAAAAGTGTTTTGATGTGATCCCTAACTGAGATTCACGTTTTCAAATATCAACCTAAATACTGACTAACGCTTTCTTTGGTCATTGAAGAGAAAAAGTTTTGGGGCATTGATCGTCTTGTCTCATTGCAGATATCTACATAGGTCACAAAAATTTCTCCCAGGAAGGAGGAAGACTCAGGGCTTGTGTCAGCTCTCGTTGGCAAGAAAGATGGATTTTCTATCCCCTATTCTCATATACATTGGGGCGCTTTCACCAGAGAAGTGGCTCACTCATGGCCTAGTGTCTTCTTTCAGGAACATTCAGCTTTAACCTAAGATTGTGTTTCACAGGAAACATTTTGCAGGAGATTAACAGGAATTACCTGAATCATCTCCTTGGTTTCCTGATCTTGGTCCTCTTCTGAGGGTGTCTCAGGCATGTGATAGGACCCAGAAAAAGTGGCATGCTCTCTCACATTGTGCTCGAGGGTCAGAAGAATATTTTGGCTTGGGTCTGGAGGCGCTCATACCACCCATTAGGGGTCCTGGACAAGAAAATGCTCCCACCACTCTCTTCTTTTAAACTTAGCATCTGGAGCACCTCTGCTGGTCACAGCTAGCAGAAGGGGAAAAGCTTTCAAGCAGGAAAGTCCCAAGCCGTTTAGGGCTGTGTAGGTCGAAACCAACACCTTTATTTCAATCTGGAAAAGCAGCAGGCGAGCAGCAGAGATCACAGAGCGCTGGTGTCACACGTTGCCATGCTGAGGAGCTGTCAGCAGAAATCCCAGTAAAGGCTCACTAGACAAACAACAGACACAAAAAAGTTTGTTTTGCTTCATTTCAGCTGTGTTCTGGGGTTACCAGCCTCTGCAGAATGACAACGACAATGTACATTTTTATAGTCCAGCAGAGTTCAGAGCCCTGGTAGGAAAGCAAAGCACTGCTTGGTCAGCTCCACACAGGCACAACAGTTCAAGGGTTCGTGTTTATTCCCCTCTCAGTTAAGCTGTTTTCCCAAGAACGCCTTTGTTGCTTTTTTGCCGTAAAACAAAAGGTCAGGTTTGATGTTGCTCCTAGAAATGTTCTTGTTGTTGTGTTTGTTTGCATAACCTCCTTCTCCTTCCACGCGGTGGGGAACGCGCCGCGATGGGGAACGCACCGCACTGCTCCGTGCCAGCTGGTACCGGACAGCGAGCGGAGTGACAGCCCCGAAAGGGGGGCCAGGGGAGCACGGGGAGAAGGAAATAAAGGGAAAAGGAGCGGAGTGTTGCCTCCGGCCATTTGCAAACAGCTTGTGAGAGCCTCGCATCACACACATTGCCGAGTAGCCTGTGACGTCTCTGAACACACAAGCTGTCATTTCCTCGCCGGGAGTCCGCGCTGCTAGAGCCTTTCAGTCGATGTGGGTGGGCGCTTCAGAAGACGAACTGTCTCATCCCATTCAGGAACTGCCCTCTGTCACTGCACTCACGGCACGCTGGATGTTTGTTGTCTAAGTAAATAAACTGGCCCATGTCTCCGGCTAGCTGTGAATGCGCTGTCCTCCCACCACCACCCTTTCCCGGACACCCCAGGGGAGGAAAAAAAAAAAAAGAAAGAGCCAAAAGCAACAGCAAAATGAAAAAGTTCACAGAGAGCGCCAATGCCACCCACTAAGACCCAAGCTACAAATAATCGGTGACCAAATGGTGTCATTAGAGGCCCCGGCATCCTGTCAGCGCTCGGCCTTCCGATGAGAAGTCCATCGTGGAGGTGATTTTGAAACGATCTCTCCTGCCTATTTCAAAAAGAAGATTCTGTGAAACTGCTGTCATGGAGTACTTTAGTATTATTTATTTCTTCAAATTAACCTTTCACATTTCAAGTCAGTGCTCAGTTTCAGCGATACTGAAGGAATATTGTTTGCTGGCCTGTTGCCAGACACACTCACAGTCTCTAGTCTAAAAAGACTAGTGAGGCTGTGTTTGGTGAGGGAGGGAGATGCAGAACCTTGAATCTGCACCTGTTTTGTCAAGAGTGCACAAATAAGACTGTAAATCAGTATAATTTGTGCTTTACTTCCTCCCCACCTCCTCTTTTTCTTATTTACACGTCATTCTACAGCAGGGAGAGATGAACAGATGTCTGTTACAATAGACATCCTCTCTGGAGCTAGCAGGAGCTTTTCGCACTGGCTGGCAGGGCAGATCAGGCATATAGTTTATATATTCATGCATGCATTGAGGAATTTGTGGCTATTCACATCCCCCAGATTTAGACACCTGATTAACTAAATCAGCTGCCTAGCCATCCTCAACTCCATATATAGTCAGTGAGGAAAAAAAAAAAAAAAAAGAAATAATCTACCAGGTTATCCAAAACGCTTCCAGTACCTCCTTTTTGAAATTGCCTTCTGCATTATTTTTTCTCTCTAACTTTTCTCTCTCTCTCCTGATCTCTACTGCCTGTACAGGGAGACCAGGAAAGTTGGCTGAGGCTATGCCAGTGATTTCACAAAATGAAATAACTTTTATTCCCATGCTGATCCTTGTGCCCATTTGCCACCTGAGAGCAGATTTGCTAGCAGAAACATGACATCTGGTGAAATGCGCAGTTCATTAAGGGAAAAATACTGCAGGGTGTCAGAGACCTCAAGCTTTTGCTCTAGTGGCTCTTCCCCAGCCCCAACCAATCTCAAGTTTTGGGAGTGGAGTGATGAGCCTCAACCACAACGGGAGATAAGGCTTAGATGAACTCTGTCACTAGGTACATCTTGCAAATAACGACCATGGCTAGGCGTTTTTTTTCTGAAGGATGCATAAGTGGCAATGAGAAGTGCTTGATTCACTGAAGATGTTATAAATCCTCAGCTAGCTACAGTTAATGATTTTTCAAGTTTCTTAATGCAGTAGCTCATGAACAATTTGAAAAAGTCTCTTGTAGTGATTAACAACATCTCACTCAAAAATGCAATCAGGGCAATCAGAGTAAGCCTTGGGCAGGCTGGAGTAGCTCAACACCTGGATTATATAGAGAGCCAGTGGCAAAGAGAGGTTCCTGGAAATGTCTGGAGCCCGGGCAAATCATGTTGTGCCTCACTGCTGCATCACTTGCCTCTCCTATTCCCAAACGGCCCAAAATTCAACACCAAGAGAGAGAAACTCAGACCTGAGTTACACCAGAGTTCAGCAGAGTTTGATGCCATATGTACTCCACCAGTTTGCAGCTGCAACTCTTATAAACAAGCAAACAAAAAAAAACAAAACTTGCACAAAAAAAAAACCAAATCAAAGCAAAAAGACAAAAACACAACCCTTATGTCTAAGACATACTTTTATCCTTCCAGTCCACTTCTTTATTCTCCTATATTCTTCAACAGGTGTTTTGGTAATACTGAGGTTTACCAGTTTTTCAGTTTTTCAGAAAGACAATATAAAATAAAACCAGATTAATTTCAACTTTAGGAAACCCCATAGGAAAGCAAAGAGAGTGACAGCAGTGTCATGAGTGCTCAATAGCAGCATCTTTAATGGTGCTCCTCAGGGCCTACTTTGAACTTTGCAAGATCCAAGTTGTATATTTCATTATGAAACTAAAGCACATCCTGCATTTGCCAATGATTCCAGTAAATCTTAGACAAGCTTTGAAATCACAGGAAGGAAAGGCCCGTTGCTCTTAGGGAAAAATAAAGTGGTTTCATGAGATCACATTTCTCCTTCCTGCCTCCCTTCAAATCAAGCAAAGTTTAATATTTCGGTTGCATTGACCTTGACTGAAAAAAAAAATCAAAGCAAAAAAGATCCAAAAAAAGAGAAGTTTCATTTAATGTCTCAAAATGCCAAAAGAACTTCCTAACCTTAACAAAGGCACTAAGCAAATTCCAGATCTCAGATTCCCGCATGCAGAGAAAATCTTCAAGTGATAGGCTAAGCCACTATTACACTATTGGCATAATAAAATGAGTGTAAAAAAGGGAGAGCATACTAACTAATACGACCCAAAGTGCTTTAAAGTATTTTTGAATAACACTGGCTATGGGAGTCAGGTCTTCACAGCTCTGATCACAAATAACTGAATTAAACATCCCTCCCTTTGGAAGAGGCAACCACTTGGTTTGATTTCAAGGTAGCCATAATCCTTCCTTATAAGAAATTCTCCAAATATGTCATTTATCAAGCTCTGAATGCTCAGTGTCTTTGCAAAGAGACCACGCATGCGTAGATATGTCTGTAAGCGTTTGAGTGGATGCCTGTGGATCAGGTTCCAGCTGCAGAACTTGTATTTTTAACTTTGCTCTAAGCTTCAGCTGAGTTGCCCTGGGAATGGCAGGGTGCTGTCGCTGATCACTCACCCACTCTCTCTGAGTCCCTTTGGCGTGAGGAGACCCTGCTGCTCGTGGAGGCCACATCCTCACCATGGAAGTGGTGAGAGCTTCTGGCCCCCTCCCTGCCAAGTTCCTGCCTTGGTGCAGATTGGGGTTTCCTCTCCCAAGCAAGAACAGGGACATGTCTTCCTTCTACCTTCTCCCATCAAGGGAGAAGGGAGCTTTCCCTTCTCCCTTCTCTTTCCTGTAGTGTTTTTCCATCAGGTTCAGCTCTGTTTTCAGGAAAGACTCAGCAAGGGAGCCATGTGTATCACGCGTCTTGTGTGATAGCCCAGTGTGATAGCCCAGTGTGATAGCCCAGTGTGCCCGTGTGTCCCCTGGCCTAGCGAGCGCAGGCCCATGGCAGAGCAGGCAGCCAGCAAGGCTGCTCTGTGCACAACCAACTGAACAAACACCGTGTGGACTGGCTTAGAAACACAGGACCTCTTCAATGCTGCGTTCACGCTGTTGCTTTTTAGGGCAGAGCTGCAAGTGAAGGCAGTGGTAATGGTGGTGAATACTGATGAGATAACACATAGTTTTTTCCCAGACAAATTTTAGGATTGTCACTCACAGAAACATTTTCCTTTAGTTAAACCCCAGACTACATTCATACTGCAAATATCTTAGTTTTCTTCTTGTACAGTTTCTGATGAAAAAGCAAGGCTATGCTTATGTTGCTGTAAGAAGTATAGTAATGAAGAAGCATAATAATATTCTGGGCCGGGAATTACTTTTTCTGTGGTTTGCCCCATGCATGCAGAGGAAGCTTGCGTTCTTCCGCACACACATGTGCACACACGCACACACAGAAGGAGCACCTCTCCTCTTCCCTTTACACAGTCCGAAAGGAAGTTTTATAGAAAAACAAATCAGCACAGAATCCATTTCTGTGGAAATCACAGTCTGTGAGTCCATTTCAGTTTAATTAACACTACACTAGTCACAAATGCAAACAGGTTCCCAAGTATGCAGTTTGGCTGCGCTCCGCTCTGTGGATTCAAGTTTGACTCTTTGTTTTGTTCTAGCAGAACAAAGAAAGCAAAGAACAATGTGACCCTGACCCTTCTTTACCCCTTCATACACAAATGATCTCTTTTAACATTCAGATGAGCTGTGACATGAAGAGGACCCATGAGAACAAACACCTGTCATTTCTCTAGGCAGCACTTTGACGAGACCTTGCCTATCTAGTTTTTAAACAACTTTTATTTTCCTGTTGTTGTTTTTTTGAAAAAGATGCCAACACTTTCATTCTCATGGCCTGAAACTCAATGTGATCGCACACAATGCACATTCCCTTCCTACCCTACCACACAAATACACTCCACCTGCAACCTCTCAGCAATTTGCCTTCTCTGGAGACCGATGAGATGGCCTCAAAGATGGAGATGCTGCATGTCAGCTGCAAACTTCCCCTGAGAGTGTTGGCGTATGCGTGTCTGGACTGAGGAGGATGAATCCACAGGCTCCCTGTGCATCTCGCCCCATCCATGTCTGGACACCGGAGAGGACAGAGGTTTTAGAAAGGTGTAGAGACTGCCCAGACACAGCGGGTGGTGAGGGAATACCTCACAGGCATGGGCCAGGGTGGCCCTCTGGTTTCTCCCACGTGCCTATGTTTGTAATGATAACGATGGGGACATCATTAGGCCTGGCTCCCGTGAGAGCTCTGGCGACGGCATTGCTGGTGCATGTGGGCAGCGCGAAGGGTGGATTTCCCTGTGCGCTCGGCCTGGGATGCAGCAGTCCTTCTTCTCCATCTGCTTCGGCAACGCTGACAGTGAGGTAAAGGCAGAGCTGCCCACCTGGGCTCTGATGATGCCAGAAGTTGCCATATGGCTGACCAGATATTTTGTGGAGAGTTTAGAGGTTGCTGTTTTTTCTTCCAAGTCCTGTTCCCTTCCTAGCTGTACAGAGTAAAGGAGACTTTCATCTGGCTTACATTATAAAAAGCTCAGTAATAGGGAGAGAAGCTTGTTAACTGTCAAATATATTATTTTTACACAGGAATAATATTATATTATTCCTCACTGACATTTGTCTAATCTGTTTTTAAAACCTTTCAGCTCTTGGGACTTCATGAACCTTACCATTAGAAATGCTATCTTAAAACCAGATGTGAATCTCTCTTGCTGCAATTTATGCCTAGTTGTATCCTATCACTCTTGGACATTGAGAACAGATTGTTAAAAGGAAAGATGTTACACTGGATGAAAATACTGCCCTGCTAAATGCTGCAGCTCTGTGTCTCTCTGTAAAAGGGTGACTAGGCTCTGAACTGTCTTTGAATTTCTGCTAACCATCCCACTGCTTGCTGAGCATAGCAGCAAGAGAGCCACTCAAAGCAACTATGTCAAAACAGCTATTGGTGCTTAATATCCTGTCAAAGGCTTAAGCTACATAAAAGATGGACCACCTCTGCAAGAAAATTCAAGAGTCGAATTCCCACAGAAACCAGACATGTCATTGAGATCAATGGGAACTTGGTACTAAGCACTTACGAGCCTCTGAGTACCAGTTAGTATTCTTCCGAGCCACAGTCTCAGTGTGAGAGTTTTACTTTGTTTTTCTACTTGAAAAAAAATAATTTTTTGACATTTTTCCCATTGCCTTGGTTCTCAACAAGAGATGCAAGCAGGTTAGGTAATGCAGCAACGAAATATTTATCGCATTGCATAAGCCAAGTTAGAACTTTCCCTTCAAGTAAACAAATGCATTTTCAGAATATTTAGATGCAGCTCACCACTGACTCTGACACCAGACTGAGTTCTTGCCCACAGTGTAACAGAGGAAAAAGATTTCTTTCACAGTTTACAGTAACAGCCTCCTTCCCGCTGCAAACAAGCAAGTTCCTGGCCTGGGAACTTCCCCAGGGCCTGGGCTCTGTACTGAAGTGAGCTCTCCAATCATATTGAAGACATAGGAGAGCAAATATCCATCCACACTCTCTACCTAGTGCTGCATAGGAAATTTGGAGGGGAGGCTGTTTGTTCATGGGTTATAGCGGCTCTTCTGAAGACTTTTTCCCTCGTGGTGGGCTCAAACACCAAATATTGCATAATGTTTGACAGTAGTGCATGACCCCAAGGAAAATCTGCATGTTTCCAGTGAGAGTTACTGCCCCTCTAGCAAAAGTATTCCTAGATTCACATTTAAAATTTTGAGATTTGTCTATACTTATTGCTCTAAATAAGTTTTCCCTAAAAAACTCATTCTCCATAATGTTTACTGTCATTGTGAATGTGCTCCCAATTGTTTATAAATTAAAAAAGAGGGCAGCAGCTTTGGCAGTGTTTGCCCCGGTTCTGTTTTCAGTTCATATTTTCTGCTTTTTTGCATTTTTCTGCTCCTCACAGGAGAATGTTTATGTATATCAACCCCGTTTTCTAAGCCTCAGCACCGAGTACTGAGCCTAAGCCTCAGTTACAGAGATATTAGTAACATTAAAGAGGTTTAAAACTATGCATTATATTACCATTGTCATATAATTCAGCAACTCATATGAGTGGCAGTCAAGGGGACTCCTTTCTTCATGTTGCAAACTGGAAAAAGAATGACACTGATGACTGCACCTTCAGCCTTCTGAAGCTGAGAGGATGCATGTGTCCTTGGTTTGTGCAAAACCGCTGTTCCCTAGTTGACTTCTGAAGTGATGTTTGAGCACTGAACATTGCAAAGTGCAGTGCACTTTGCACTGGCATAACTGTGTTAGAGACCAAGGGAGCCTCTGATTCTTATTCTTTTTCAGTAAAAAAAAAAAAAAAAGGGTTTGGATAAGACTTTCTGTGAGCTTTGAACAGAGGTTGAGGTGACACTGTTCCTTTCTTTGAAAGGAGATCGTCTTCAGAGTACTAAAAGGCAGACTTTGAGGCGCTTGAGACTCAAAAGGTATCGCAGACACCCCGGCCTGTGTTTTCAAATGTCCACTGGAGTACGGCTGAGTGACATCCAATGTTCCTGGGGATAATGGGCAGCAGATCCTGGGTGGTGGCAAGAGCAATATATACATTCCATCAGAAATCTAAAACATGTAAACAGACAGACAGAAATTGTCAGAGGGATGTGAGAAACTTGAAAATTAACAACAAATGCAAGGAGAAGAAGTCCAGAACAAATGCACTGATGTTTTTCACAACCATGGAGGAGTTTAATCCACTGGTTTAAAAAACATATGGTATACTAAACATTAGATGGGTAACAGGCTGAGGGCTCCTTGGCAGTAGCCCAATGGAAATATAAACACAAAGCATTTTGCTTCATTGTGTTTCTTTAAATATTTACTTTCTGTGTTTTTCCAGGATACGGTTTTTCATCCCATATGCATAACAAGCTACCTTTCCAAAAGCAGACTTGAGAGGCATCACGCTCAGGCCCAGCAGCTTTGTTCTAGTGGCTCTTTGTTAGGATTTAGCCTCTTTCCTGAAGGAAAGACAGCCGTAACGGGTTCCTCCATCTCCTTGCCCCACCAAAGAAAAGTTCCTAAGTGCCCCCACTAGTTTTTGTAGCCTTCTTGGCAAAGACTGTAACTAAGGATTGAATGGATCTGGAAAGCAGCTGCTGTTTGTTCCTCCCCTTATACATGGATTGGGACATCTAGAAAGCATGACTTAAGCATGGCTTAAACTCCATGGCTCTGTGGAACGGGAAATTGGATACACATCCCCACTTCACTGTCGTACTGCCCTTTCAGTCCCAGAGACAGCTCACGTGGTGCTCAGCCCTGTGAAACACATGGAAAAGGACAGGGAAACTGGAAGAGGCAGTAAAGCTGCAGGCACCTCTGCCAGCATATTCATTTCTGATTTGAAGCACCCTAATTTGTAGGTCCTGCTGTGTGGGCTCTCAGTTTTGGGAGGAAGACAAAACTGATGTTTGTGTGTGCTGGTTATGCCATGAGGAATGAGATTGCCGGGGGTAAGCTGAGGGAGGGCTGTGGAGGGACGATGGGTTAGGTCACCGTGAGAGGTGATAACATTGACAAGAAGGTCAGGAATCCACACAAGGTTCCTCTTTTCAGTCCTGAGCCTCCATAGCTTTTGTTTCCATTTGCTTTCCCAAAATGCTTCATGTGTGGTGGAATTCACCAGCTTTGCATGTGATTGGCCACAACTTCTTTCTCATTGGCTTCCTTGCCTCCCGCCAAACATCTGGCAGGAATAAAAGCATTTTTTCAAGATTTTTTCTCATCAAGGAGGGCTGCCATGAGCCGTAGTTAACACATGCATCTGGCAATCTAGGGCAGAGAAAGGGAAATCATTTTGCCATACTTTTTTCCCCACTTTTTAATATTTATTTATTTGTATATATGTTTTTGTGAATAGTGTAGGGCATCATCCTTTCTCTCCACTAAGGAGGTGCCCTATGTCTGCAAGCATGTACTTGCCTTCTATGTCCCTCAGCAGAGGCCCTGAGCGTGTGGTCTAGGGAAGAGGTTTTTCTGACAGAGCAACCAACCAATCAAAAATGTCTGTTGTGAGGCATGAAAGAGGATTGCTGAAAACCTGTTTTTTGGTCAAAATTCAGGCAACTTCTTTGAGTTAGGTCTATTTTTGTCCTATATCTAGGGCAGAAGTGCTGTTCATGAGGCACACCTGGCTCAGCTTCTGGCAGGCCAGCTCTGGTAGTGCTGACCATGACGCACAGGCAGCAGTGCTCAGTCTCACCAACCTGTTTTAACAGAAACCGACAGGTGCCTCAGGCATGGACCAGGTCTTTGGCTCTGTTCCCACACACTTCCATGTAGTAATGTAAGCGTATCTATCTCCCGAGATGCAGGATTTGCTGGCAAAAGTTTTTAATTCAAGACACGCCGTGAATGCCTGTGGATGTAACAGACATGGCAGTTCTGAACAGTCCTTCTTAATGTAATGGACAGAGGCAAATCTGGGCTGAGCCTACGTATGGAAAATAGTGTGATGAAGAACATTAATTTTGTCCACCAAATGGCAAAGTGTTTTTTCACATTCCTCTGCATGGCTAGCAGACATTTTTCAGTGCAACACAAATCACTTTGTATACATGTTTTCTTATTTTCTAGGGAGGCTCTAGGAGACTCAAACAACATTTAACAAATTTAGATATTACTCTGTCAGTTGAGCAAGAAAATACTGCTGGTGCCAAGACTGGAAAACAAATGAATGACAAACATTTGGATAAATATTTTTGTTGTTATTTATTCCAGCATTCCTGATGCATCTTACATTTTGCAAGGGGGGAAAAAGCTAATTAAGAGGACTACTACAGAAATATTTAACTCCATGTGGAGAGGAGGAGAGAGGATTATTCTTCTCCATTCTCCACTTCATCTGTATCGTATAAAAATGGCAAGATAATCTAGCCCTTTATTTTTTAAATTGCAGAAGGCATAGTGAAAGTGATTTCGCTGATGGGAAACTAAGCATTTTTCAGACACAGATGGAAGAAGTAGGAAGAAATATTTCTCAGCAACATCCATAGAATACTCATTTACCAGCATCACCATTTTTAATAGCATTACTTTGATTTTATGATCATATTTCTCTCAAATTCTTTGTTCATTTCCAAAGCATGTCATAATTCATAACAATTATTTATGACAGGAGGAAAAATATTCTAAAACATGATAGTTTGCTTATAATGTTGCCATTTTGCTTTAAAATTGTATTTGAGCTAGTAAAGCATTTTGAATAGAACATTTTATACAAATAATGGAAAAGGAAAATCAAATGTATCTCTATTAGTGATATCTTAGAATCATAGAATCACAGAATGCTTAAGGTTGGAAGGGACCTCTAGAGATCATCTAGTCCAACCCCGCTGCACACGCAGGGTCACCTAGAGCACGTGGCACAGGACTGCGTCCAAGCGGGTTTGGAAGATCTCCAGAGAAGGAGACTCCACAACCTCTCTGGGCAGCCTGTTCCAGTGCTCTGTCACCCTCACTGTTAAAAAATTTTTCCTTAAGTTCCTGTGGAACTTTTGATGCTTCAGTTTGTGGCCATTTCCTCTAGTTCTGTCGGTGGCCACCAGTGAAAAGAGGCCAGCACCATCCTCTGCACTGCCTCCCTTGAGGTACTTATAGACACTGATCAGGTCCCCTCTCAGCCTTCTCTTCTCCAGGCTGAACAGGCCCAGCTCCCTCAGCCTCTCCTCATAGGGCAGATGTTCCAGGCCCCTGATCATCCTTGTGGCCCTGCGCTGGACTCTCTCCAGCAGCTCCACATCCCCCTTGTACTGTG
>NW_010588177.1:22483-34526 GCF_000705375.1 Tinamus guttatus | reverse complement strand
CCACCATGACACCCAGGTCCCTCTCTGCAGAGCTGCTCTCCAGAAGGTCGGTCCCCAGCCTGTACTGGTGTCTGGGGTTATTCCTCCCCAGGTGCAGAACCTTGCACTTGGCCTTGTTGAATTTCATGAGGTTTTTCACCGCCCAGTTGTCCAGTCTGTCCAGGTCCCTCTGGATGGCAGCGCAGCCCTCTGGGATATCAGCTACTCCTCCCAGCTTGGTACCATCAGCAAACTTGCTGAGGGAGCACTCTGTGCCTCCATCCAGGTCATTGATGAATAAATTGGACAGGATTGGACCATGTACTGACCCCTGGGGGACCCCTCTAGCTACAGGCCTCCAACTGGACTCTGCACCACTGATCACCACCCTTTGAGCTCTGCCATGCAGCCAGTTCCTAATCCACCTCACTGTGCACTCATCTATCCCACACTTCTGGATCTTGCCCAGGAGGATGTTGTGAGGGACGGTGTCAAAAGCCTGGGTGAAGTCAAGATAGAAGATAGACGACATCCACCGCTCTCCCCTCATCTATCCAGCTGGTCATTCCATATTCCATATGTCTCAATATGTATCAATTATTCTGCTTCTGACTAGAATACTTACCATATTCTAAATTTTAGGTCTCCTGCAGAAATTTGGCTTAAAATTTTCAGTTTGCCTTGTTACTGGCAATGTTTTCAAATCTCTTTTATTTTAATATATTTTTTAAAAGAAGAAAAAAAATTCTTAACTCTTCTTAGGGTTAATCTGAAGTAGCTAAATGAATTCTCCAAAGGTCCCCTCTTTCACTGGTAGCATCTGAGAGAACTAGAAGAGTGGTTCAAAATAAGACAGAGACCTCATGTGTCTGGGACCTCAGCAAGGTCTAGGCAAATGAGGATGCTTGATCCAGTTACCTATCAGTGTCTGTCATTTGATCAGGGACTTGGCAAACTGCTTGGTTCATGACAGCCCTTCTTGGTGAGAGATTGTGCCAGCCCAGTCTCTACTGAGACCACATCACCACAACTAGAAGGACCTGCTACCACCACAGCTGGACATCCCGGCAATGTGGTGAGGGATTGACTTTATGGAGGCAGGAGCAACTCATTGCTCAGGGTCAAGTCTTTGGAGCAGGACCAAGCCTTCGGAGCAGGACCAAACCATTTCTGGCTGTGGGTTATTGGGCTACCACTCATATTCATGTGTGGATCCTCTGCTGAAACACTCATTTATAACACATGAACCCTCTGTAGCCAGTGCTAGAGATGTACAAACAAGTTTGGCATTAAGTATTTGGCCCATGAGGCATTACCACACTACCAAATGGCACTTTTTTTCTTTTATTCTCACTAAAATGATGTCATGTCTATACCCTCCAAGTAATGAAACTGTTGGAGAAGATATTCGAAGATATTCAAAATTTGGCTGTCATTTGGTGATGTGAATAAACAATATATATGTATTTTTTTAAAAAAAGTATAAACTGTTTACTCAGAGCTTATTTTGAACACATCTCTACAGGACTTATTGAGTCATTATTTATACATCTATGGATGCTGTAACTACAAATCCAAACCAAAATCCAGTATGACTCTATGATGTGCCAATGTTGCAACTTTTAGCACAATTAAATGCCCCTTTTTTCTTCTTCTTTTTTTTTTTTTTTTTCTGGTTGTCGCTGGGATGTATTTGGACCATATGCAGGGACCTAACTGCAACCTAAATATAAACCCTATAAGCACTGAAATGAGGAAGGGTTGAAGAATGTGCCAATAAGCATGAGCAAACTAAGCACTGTCAGAAGGACAAGGAATAGCAGAAAAGTTTACAGAAACAACCTCATCTACTTTTTCCCATAATAAATTGAGTCATTTCTCTCAGGCTGCCATCCACTTCTTCCATCCTTTTCCATGGGAAACTGTCTCTGAGAAATGGATTTTTCTTAAAGCAAGTTATAAAAGCCATCAAGGAAATCATTTCACTCTTAGCCATCACTGACTGGCAGTTGCTTTTCTCTGGGTAGCTCCTGAAGCGTTTGTATATGCTGTTTGCATGCTGGTGTTGCCAAACCATCTGCATTCTGATACAGGCAGCTTGTGAATGTCAGGCTAATTAGCCAAGGCTAATGTCTGGTTTCCTGTAGAGAGCTTTTGTGGAGTAATTACCTTCCTCGAGGTCAAACTGCTGTAATTACAGGTCTTTAACTAATCGAGATAAACAGCCCTTGAATTCTTGCAGTGACTAAGCCGATCACTCTAAGGAACTTTTATCTTGACCAACAACAATACAGAGTATTATGACAGGTGATAGCAGTGTTTTTTTTTTTTTTTTTTTTTTAATATGAGATCTAAATAATCACAGCTTTCACTAAAACCATATAAATTATTGACATCTATGAAATGCTTTGCCTAAGAGCAAAGTCGTTGCCAGGCATTTTTTTTTTCAAGGTATTTTTTTTTCATTCATATTTAAATAAGCCAGAAAGTAGGTATTTTCACGGAATCATATAGGACAGAGAAAGAAGAGGAGAGAAAAATTGTTTTCACACTAATTTCTCACTTTTTGCCTCTTTCAATTCATTTAGCTTAATTGTAATATTAAATTGTTCTTTGAAGCAAAGTATCTTAAAATAGCGACCTTACAAACTTATTTTTAATGTTTACATGCTTTCCTTCCTCTGTGTTTATTTCCTTTTTGCAGCTCTACCTGAGGCTCAGATATTTTGGATAGGAAGATTAGCAAATGCTTCTCCAAGAAGATTAGCAAATGCTTCTCCAATTAACTGTTCTGTTCCTAAGGCTGATTCTCTGCAAGATTCCCTCTTTGGATACTGTTATTTGCCACATTTCCCCTTCCAGCTACACCTCAGTAAATAAAACCTCTAATATAAAATCCTAATATAATCTAATACAAAATCAAAAATAAAACAAACACACAAAAATCCCTCTTCTAATATACCTCAGGCCTGGACTGATGAAGAAAGGGAAACTGAGTGGAGAAGGAAACTGGTGGAGGCTTAAACCCCACTGTGTTCTGTAGCTTCAGCTCAGCTTTGGAGGGTCTAACAAGTTTGGGTATCATTTTCACTTATATTAGCAATTCCTATGCTTCTAGAAGCACATGCAAGTTAAGTCTGGATTTCTGCCACAGATCAAAACCAATATTTAGGAATGGTCTTCATAGCAATCCAACCTAACAGCCTACTACCCTGCAGGGAAGAAAAGAATACCCATAATATTGCTACTACATTTTTTTTTAAGATCTAATGACTAAAATTTGCACATTTCTTTCTTTCTTTTTTTTTCAAGGGTAAAACATAATTAAAATATTGCAGTAAACCAACAAATGCCTAGAATACACAATTATCAACTTTAGCTTGTTAAATTGTGACCAGCCAATATTCAATGTCATATACCACAAGGGAATAGGTATAAGGAATAAGACTAGCAGAAATTCTGTAGTCATGTATGTAAAGTGAAAAGAAACAGCACATTTAAAGTTAATTTTACATATGTCACCCTCATTGTGAATCTACTGTTCTTGCTTATGGTAACCTCTGTCTCATGCTGAGTCCATATGTAATCATTAGCTATGTTAACACTGACATAACAACAACAGTAAGACATACAAGACCACTAATGGATCATTGAGCTCCATTACTAATAAAGAAGCTCTTCATTTACAACCCTTAGGAAGATTCACATAGGAACATATTCCCATAGGAATATGGTATTTTATTCAGACTCTTTTGCTTGACTCTTTGCTCATGAGGAGCTATGGAAATGTCATTGAACTCAACTCAAACACCCAAGCATTTACCATGCTGGCATCGAACCAAGGCCTTTCCCTTGCCCTGACCAGAAAAATCTTGCACAAGAAAGCATGGTGAGTTCAAGGGATTTACAAAACACTGGTGAGAGTAGGTGATAGGTATCCTTACAGTGTTGAGTTATTTTCACGGCGGGGATTTCATCTGAGCAACTAGAGAAGGTCTACAATGTGAGCATCTGCCTCTGAGCTAGTCACTCCAGTCTCTTTTTATAGTCTATAGCTATCAAATCTACATAATCATTGTGTAGTAGGGAATGATTAATTCCATTTAAAATGGATTCTAAAATAGCTGTGATATTTCTGCCAGTGTGCCTGTATTTCTCCATCATCTCTAAAATGATCATAGAGATTACACTGTCAACATATATGGGGAGGTAATAGTGGTGGAAGAGAAGAATTCCCTCTCTTTTATCAGGCCTGCCTTCCCACATTCGAAAAAAAAATCCCCTATGCCTGTTTTTTTTGTAGCTTCCACGTTCAGTGAGATACTGGGGAAGTTCCTTCATTTACACACAAGCTCTGCTGCAGTACTAGCACAGCAATGCAGCTTCACATGGGGGACATATTATAACCACATCGCTTTAAAGCTCGCTGAACTTGCCAGCACAGGCTCTGTGCCTTTTTAATGTGCATTGTTCAGCAGCAGCCACCCTGTTCCAGCCTTTCACAAGCTATGCAATGTGGTGACTCCTCTGCTCTCTTTCCCCTTCCATATACGCTCTCAGTCATTGGCATTATGTTCAAAACAAAAGTATTCAAGAAATTAAAACCAGAGTGAAATCCTCAAGGCCAGGATTGAGAACCCAGTTGTAAATGAAACATCCAGTTGCCTTCATACTGTTAAAGCAGTGCAATGGTAAACAGGAGTTCTTATTTACAGGGCGATTCTTGTGCCAGGGTAGACTTGGGGCACATGCACAGCGATCCAGTTTGTGTAGGATATAAAGCGCTAAAATGTTGCAACCTTAGGCACATGCAGGAGTTAGAGCCCCTGCAACAAGCTGCTTGGGACTCTTAAAAAGGCAGGGATCCTAGGAAGCTGGCGAAGCAGAGGAAACAATCCTGTGGCATCCATGTTAGCCAGAAATGGGCTTGATTATGAAGACCAGCCCAGAGCAGGATTTTTGCGCATGACAAATCTGAGTCATCCGCAGCAGAAAATTTCTCTTGTCCTTTGGTGACCACGGTTAGTGCAATTGTAAGAGCAAAATTAATTCCAGCATTTTCCGGAGTGAAGGCAAATTCCCAGAATATTTAATCTGGAAACAGCCACAAAGCTCATACTGGGACTGAATATAGTCTTTGATTTCTACCCATCCGCCTGCTGGCAAAACCAAGAGCCCCACCAAATGTGTAGAGAGATGAATATCACACACTATTTGGGGTTTCTTCTTTCAATCTGCCTGTGCCAATTCCAAGGAAAACGTATGAGTCTATTGTTCTCTGGAGAGGCCTGGGAAAACAGAGCACGGTTACGGCAACACGTTAGTGCTGAGATGAACAGGAATTGATTCTTTACATCTGCACCGGTCTTCGGGAATGCATCAGCTCTATTTCTCCTTTCTCACTTTTCCATCTCTCAGAGGTAAAGGGAGACTTTGGTCACTTTTAGAAATTTAGATGGAAATTGTTATATGTGAAAAGTATTATTTATAGAAGAAAAATATGATGATTTTCTTTCTGGAAGTAGGAAAAAGTGCTTTTCTTTGGTACTGAAACAACTGTCCAAGCAGTTCATTTATAGACTGATTGATGCACACACTTATTGACAGTTCACAGTTGAAGAAAACACTGGAAAAAAGGTCATTAATTAATGGACATGAAAATTTAAAGGTCAATTTAAAAGGCGAATATATGTGCATTTGAAATTATTAGTTTGAGTCATATTTGCATTTACTTTTGTATTGTACCAAATATTTCTCTTTTAAGAAGGAACATGAGGGTAAAACTCTCCACATTTGGAACTTTTTAAAAACCACTTAAAGTTAGTTATTTTTCTTTTCAGTGAAAAGATAGCTATAGCATGTGCCTCTTCCCACTAATAAGCTATTCTTTTGAGGATATTTTTGTGTTAGCAGGGTATTTTCCTGCATTCCATACTAAAATATTAATTTAAATGTATAGCTTTTTAAATTAATTCTTTTAATTAAAAATAAGAACGTATATCACAATGTTGAGAGGGAAGCAAATATTTGTAGACAAAGTAGTAAATGAGTTACCCTAATGCCCACAGTTCAGTGTGTCTAGTGAACTGTAAAATTATGAGAGTCTTTCCTGAGTATTTTAATGCTCTGAAACATTTTGCTCTTAGCTAGTGAGTTGTGAAAAATAAGCTTGCTGCCTTTTGTGGCCACTACTGAATGAGCTACACATTTATTATGCGTAGAATCACACCTGCCAGAATGAAACTCACCACAGAGAGTGGTTGAAACCTTTCCAGCGTTAGTCCAAAGATCCTCTCAACTGCGGGAATGACAAAATTTGTGACTGAGCATCCAGTCGTTCCTCAACGGGACAGTAATGAAAGGCCCCAAACCAGGGACAATACTGAGCGGAAGGTGCTGCTCCGTCTGGGGTAGCCAGAGCCTGCCTCCAGCGGGCAGGCTGGAGCGAGGAGAGGAAGGAAAACAGTGTTGACACAAGGATCCTACCATAGCATTTTCACAGTAGCTTAGCATAGGGAAGAGGAAGACAGTTTCCAAGAAATATCTCACTCTCTGTGTGGGCCAGCCCAGCACCACACACAACTTTATTGCATAGGGCTGCAAAGTTCAAAGGAAGCTCTGGGAAAGGGGAACTGTGGCTCACAGTGCTGAGCCCAATCTGCTGCACCACACATGGCTAAAGTACACACTATCAGTAATCAAGGGAAGGACCTCCCTGAAGCACAAATGGCAGTGGGGGTACCCTTCTATAAATATCCTGAGAAATAGCAGAGTTTCCCTTTCCAGTTGCCTGAGTTACTCCACCTCCTTTGATAGCTTGCAAATGTTCCCTTGGTTTTAGTAGTTACCACCGTCGCGTGCACTGTAGATCAAAAACAAGTGCATGGGAAAAGGGAGCTAAGCACAAAAGGCATGAGTTGAATTGCATGCGGTAGGAGCTGTTTTGGGGTTGTGGCTGTGTCCTTTTTTTTCCATTCTCCCAAACTCTTTCCTGTTTAACTTACATTCTGATTTCCTACATTTAGTCAGAGCAGCCTAATGCAAACTGCAGCTCTCAGCCCCAAGGAATTAAAACCATACCCAAAGCTGATAGAGGGCAAGTTTAATCTGGCCCTTTTGCTGCATACTGCAAGGAAACAGAATCCTGCAGGGTTCTGACTTCCCAAGCTGACTTGATACCAGCTGCAAAGCTTGCTGACATCTTAGTGATCTTCGTGGAGCATCATATTCCATTCTGAGGTCTGGATCTGGTTGATGATGACCATTCTCCATGAGAGAATTTAGCCTGATACCAGGATTCGTGTCCAGCAGCCTACTGCAAATTTAGATTTATTTAAGATGATACAAAGCACCAGTAAAGCTCGAAATAAACACAGGTTGGCTGAACCTGTGCTATTAAGACAAAGAAATAATACCAAGTTCTACAGGAACTAATATCTTTTTTCCATTATTTAAAGACAGCAAGAAAAAAATAGTAACTACAGTGAATCTATAGCATCAAATTTAAATCACATGCTCACACGATATAAAAATGAAAAACACAAGGCTAAAAAAACCCAGCAGATTATCTGAGGTCAACAGACACATACAAGTTTTACAACTTGTGCTTTGAATGAGACTACAGGCTAGGAGACAGAAGACCTCCATGACCACAAATGCAAGACATGAAAGCATTTTTCAATGATTCTTCCATTTTGTTCCCCTCCTCCTTGCCTCTGCTGTTGCTGGTGGATGTGCTAATTCTAAGTGCTTTAACAGCTATCCTGACGTTAGCCTAAACTTACAAATAGCAGTAGGAGCTGATAGCTAGAGCATGAATGTTGACAGCATGAATGAATTTCCACACCACTGTGACTATCTGAAACCTAATGCGGGAGATTCACTTCTGAAGGTAGGCTTTTAGTCCAGCGCAGTGCTAAGAATCTACATCTCCATGAACAAAAAGAGGGAGTCAGTCAGTTAGTGCCAAAAGTGGTGTTAGTCTCCTGTGACACAAATTTAAGCCATTTAAAAGCTCAGTGATGGCTTTGCAGAAAGGTTGTTTTTTAGGAAATGTCTGTCTCCTACCTCCGATTCTAGGTCACATTTAAGTGAAGGTATTGTGGATTGTTTCAAGTCATGTGATTCATCCAGGTCAGTTTAAAAAAATCGCATGATTTTAGGGATGGACTTAGTCTGAATTCATATGTCATTTCTGTCAGGCAAAGGAGGGGAAAATAATAGAGGCTTTTTGAACAATCTTCTAGTAGGAAGATATCATATCCTTGCAACAGAACAGTAGAGTTCAGGAAATTTATGAAAGGATAATAACCCTTTCTGTATAAATAGCTCACATTTCTACACAGCCCCAGTCTTACTTAGCACAAAGATCATTTCTGCCATGGAGCATTAGATGGAAGGGTTGGATGGTGTCCTAGAGTAGAAACTCCCCCACAGGTTTGGGTCACATCTGAAATGTGAAAGGACCTGCTTCTCTGCATGGGCCAGGGGTGCAAATGTGATGAAGTCAGTCTTACTTCTGAAGTATTGGGCGCAAGAGGTGGAGACGCACCAGGACAACTGCTAACAAGTGAGGTTTCCAATATGAAAAAATAGCAAGAACGGTTTTCTCATGCTTTCTGCTATCCTAACTGAGATAATATTTTACAAGAGCAGCGATTTCAGGCTGATCTTGGATCTGCCTCTGCATCCCAGTGTAGATTTTGCCTACACATAGCCTGGCTTCAGTACTATATTACAGGAACATTTGTTGCTCTGCTTTGTATATAGTTTGCAAAAATTTCAAGCTAGTGCATATATACACTAAGGGACTGATTACTTTTTTTCCCTCTCTTAACAAGAAAAACACCCTCCTCATGTTAGAGCAAACCCTTATATATTTATTTCGTTCATATGTCCAGGGTACAAGTCATATTACATCCATTACAAAACTAGCAAACCTTTTAGGTAGGTTTCCTAAAGCATAACTGGCTTCTATTTTATATATCCACTGCTGAACAAAGCTGTAGAAGGCACAAAGACTATCTTTAAATAGCCAACAGTGCTTGAAATCGCACAGGGTCAGGCTTACTGGATTTAATGAAATGCTGTCAAAGAAAGGTTAAGGCAATGTGCAAGTGTTTGATGGACCATGAACTTACCCTTCATAAACATAGCGTGCCCCTCCATGACTTTGGCTGCATTTACACTCCTCAAATAATATTGTCCAAGGTTATTTTTGATATAGTTCTACTTGATCCATGATCTTGAAGGAAATACTGTAAAGGAACTGAAATTCTGTAATCATTTCCCCCTACTTTTATATCACTTTAATACTTAAATAAGATAGAACCGATAAAAACATTGAGGCCTTCTAAGGTTTTCTGCACGCATACTTTACAGGTTGGATCATGATATATTTTTCAGGTATAGTTACCCTTTTCCTCAATGACTCTGATGTTATCTTTATCCTGTTATGGACTCTTATCGCTGGTGGATGAAATATCAGTTGATCTCCGTGCAAGAATTACATGCTCTGTCTTTCAATAGGGTGAACTCAGCTATAACTTATAGTTTGCGAATGACCTTCTAACATGGAAACAGCATGTGGAAAGCAAGTAGAATTAAAAGGGTTATCTTTAATGCTAATAAAAGAAAATAAATTAGATATACCAAATGCTGCAGTTTGGGTTTTATAAACCTGCTTTAACTCTAACCTGACTATGAGGGGCCCTTTCTCGAAGAAAAACCTTTTTCATTGGAAAACCTTTCTACTACCATTTTGAATAAAAATATAAAATCATAGAGAAGATGTTAAGAGAGTTGCAAACTCTAGATTAAAGAACAAGATGAATCAAAGAACAGAATACTTCTTTACTTGATATTTGGATAAAAATATTCTATTCCAATTGCACTACTCCTATCTCAGTATTAATGAAAGTGGATTATTTTCACTGACCAGATGAGAAGAAATGAAATAAAACAACTACAAAGTGAACTTTTAAAAAATTCCTTTCACTTCTGCAATTACAATATATTTAGAAATTTAGGACAGGAAGAATTTATTCTATTTTTTTGTGAACATTTCTCCTTTAGGGAATTTCTGCCATTTCTTACTGCATTACTTTCTTCTTAACCTGCCAAGAACACTTTAGAACAGGAATGAACACCAGGTCAAGATGCGTTAACACTGGCACTGCCCATGACTAGTGAAGAGTCTGGGTGAGGACACAGACCTGATTTAGGAAAACGGGTCTCTTTGCACTACAGGTACCATGACCTCTGTATTACCCCAAAGAATGAAAGCTAGAATAAAAAATGGAATTGAAACCTGAATAATTAAAAAGCTAATGGCAAGTGGAGCAAGAGTCTCTGCAGTCTCTTCATCCATGGTATGAGTCTTGGATTCCTCGGATGAATGCCATGGGAGCAGCACGTGCCTGATTTTGCCCATCTCCTCCCTTCTGATGGTTTTCCTTCTTAGGCTGCTTAGTCCTTTTTCAGCTCTCTCTGCTCATGCCTTCCCTTAGTTATCTTATTCATGAGATAGCAAGGTGTTAATACCCTTTCGTTTTAGGAACATGCAGAAAAGCATTAGTAAGGAAAGCAGTAGCCATTTTTTTGCCTTCTATCATCAAAGAAAGATGAGCTTTGCTCTAGAAAACATTCAAGCATCAAGCTCAGCAACAGAGTGACTCTCAGGAATTGCCTGAACAGTGGAGACAATACGGGTGCTTTGTGGGTTTCTTATGAGCTTTTTTTTTTTTTTTTAAAAAAAAAAAAATGCTTTACTGATTAAAAGATGAATAGTACCTTTTTTTTCCCCCTTGTTTTACTCAGGGTAACAGCTCTCTCTATCTCTCTCTCACAGCCCATCAGGATAAGGGCTTATCCTTGGTGACCCCTGGATAAAGAGAGTTAGTTAATAAGCAGTAATTATTTTTGCTATGATGAGCATGAAACAACTTCAGCCTTGGAAGCTGTTAGTGTCCTATTTGGAACTCCATTTGGTGGGGAGAGTTAGTTTCAGATCTTTAATTGTGCTGCAGTACTTAAAAAGGCATAAAGGTTTCTTCCTTAGCACATCCTTCCTAATTGGATAAGATGCATATGCTTATCTTAAATTAGTGTTGGTTTTGCTACATTTTTCTTGCACTTCAATTTTGCCAAGTACACAACTTGCCATAACAGGGCTCAGCATTTGTTCTGAGTCATCCAAAAGAAATCTCTTTGAAAACAAACAAAAGCCTCCAGTGTGTTCACATGAATTTGCTTTTCCCTGTATCATTGCTAGTAATCATTTTTATTATTATTATTATTCTAATATTCTGACAATGATGAGAAGGATGGTTTTTGAGAGCCATCCAGAGAATTGTTACAGCCATTTCCCTCTGGGCTGTAATTTTCTGGGCTTTGAAAAACAAAGCAGCCTGAGATCTGCACAGCACTTAGACCTTCATGAAAATAATATTACACAGTTTTGCTTGGGAGCCGATTATCCACTTGGTTCTTTACTTCCTTTCTACATAGCTTTAGGATAATTTCCTGCCAGAGGTCCTGTTTTCTTTTCTGATAAGTCATAAAGCTGGTGTCCTGACTGCATGCTAAAATTAAATGCCTCTTTGCACTTGGGGCAAGAACTGGGGATGTTGTCCTGCTCAAATTACAGTTTGAAAAATTACATCCTACCTTCTTAAATTCCAGCCATACACTGAGCTTGGGATTTTCTTGCTGAAAATGTAATGATGCAGCGTGCTTTCAAACAGCTGCTGCTCTCCACTCCGCTCCCCTCCAGGTGGCTGCACTTCACTGATGGGTAAAGGGATTTCTGTTTACAGAAAAAGCAGCTTTTATAGTTTGTAAATGGTTTTAGGATCCTTTGGGAGGAAAGGCATGGTACAGGAATGTAAGCTATTCTGATTCTTGTTAAGAGAGGGGGACAAAAACCCATAGGAATTAAATGAAAACTAAACTCCTGTAAAAATCTCCAGGTGTGCAGTCTCTCAGAGCGGGAACACTGGGCCAATAAAATGATCAGTTGTGGTTTTAATTGCAGGGTTTTAAACTTAAAAAAAAAAAAAAAAAA
>NW_010588177.1:8771-21081 GCF_000705375.1 Tinamus guttatus | reverse complement strand
TTTAATTGCAAGTTTTTACATGTGAGAGTGAAGTTGGCTTCAAGGCAGCACTTTGGCAGCTCGACACCATTCTGAAGTAAAATGGCTTGAAAGCAACCTTTTGGTAACTGTTCAGAAAGCAAATATGACTAACAAGTACAGATTTGGAGGAAACCTGGCAAGTTTGCAAGAAGATGTGCAATTGCATAGTTGAAAAGGCAAATGCTGCTTGCATGGCTGTGCGATGTTTAGTAGTGTTTATTAAAGGCAAAAGACCAGATCAGGAATGAAAAGAGAACTAATTGGCTCAGTCATGCAGTCAGGCCCTAGTGAACTCCGAAGCAGCCCGAGGACTCCTCTGCTTTGTCGTGGCTGTCTGTGGCCATCGGGTCCCACACTAGGCAGGGGTAGCTGGGGCAGGTGCTGATATTGCTGCGCTGTTGATACAGGCCCAGAAGTCTCCTGCTCCAGAAGAAATAAGGCCGTGACCTTTAATGAAAAACCTTCCTGCCTGTGGGCTTCTTTCCATGGCAGACAAATCAGAAGGAAAGCTTCAGAGAAAGGCTCCCACTATGGAAGCAGTAGCACTAGTATCAGTATCTCATAAGTTCTCTTGGCATTTTGCCTGAAGCAAACGCAATTAGGGGTTAAAAAAAAGAAAAAAGGAAAATTGACAAGTGGCAGTCTCAAAATTTTGTCCCTTGCTCACTATTTTCAGTGCTCACATATGTTAAAAATGTAACAGTTTGATTCTTTAAATCCTCTGCAGAGAACAAATCTAAGCAGATTTAGCATAAAAGACCATGCGCCTATATGGTTAAAGGACTAAGGCTAACCAGGAGCAGGCTAGCCAAGCACTAAGCCTAGGTGGCATTATTTACTGGGTAACTAGATCTTCCAAAAAATCATTCAGCTCTGCATGCACAATTCATGGATGCAAACCAAAGGTGTTAAACTGGGTCAAAGTAGAACTGCAGAACAAGAAATTTTACACACGTTGCAAGACTGGTTGTGAGATTCTGAAAAACATTTGTATTTTTTCAAATAGCATCTTATCACATCACCTTTTAGAGAAAGTAGAGAGATACGGTCCTCAAAACAAAAAGTGAGACATTGTTTAGGGCCAAATGAAATGTTTTAGATGAATGAAAAATACATTTATTTAGCTTTCTTTTTAGCAAGGGTAACTTTTTTTCTTTTTTTTTTTCTCTGTCTTCGGTTGACCCAAAATACTTTCTTGTGTTTGAGCTACTCATTAATCTCTGAGACATGGGCCTCAGCAATGATGGGCATCTAACTACAGCATGCTGCAGGAGAGAGATAACAAGCCTGTGACCAGGTAATGTTATTACCAGCACAGGTATTGCAAGAGAATATTACTGAAGAATCAGTTCAGACACCTGAGAAGTTGCTGTGCATCAACTGGTCACTGCTAAGTGTGTGCATGCATTCCCAGCTCCTGCCAAGTGCCAAGGTAATTTGAGTTAGTTTAGCCCACAGCGGAAGGGAGAATTACTGAATTGCTCGTGTAGCAGGAAATGTTCTTTTAAAAGGTTCTTTTCCACCGCATGGTCTCAGTTTTCTCTCTCGTAATCATTTAAAATAACTGGAAGGTCATGTGAATTTCCTTTCTCTCCCGGAGAAGTCTAACCGAAGACATTGGTGCCGTGAGCACTCTCCAGCTAGCGGGTGACACAGCGCTGCTCTGTTCACTGAGGTCATGCCTGGCCCCGTCACCTAACACTGGTTAGAGCGCCCTAGATGTCCTCGGGAACCACGCAGCAGGGGTCTGTGAGCTAGGTGGGCAAGGGAACGACACAGGAGTGAGCTGGGATGTGATGTGGAGTGAGGTGCATGGTGTGAGGCCAGATGGCCGGGCCCGCACAGACGGTCCCACTGGAGCGCGGTCATGCAGAGATGGCACGTCTTTTCCCTGTTGTTTCCCCGCCACTGTGCATGTGCAGGAAGAGCTCTCGGCTTGCGGTGGCCTCCCGAGCAGGGACCAAGCAGCGTGGCCACCTCGTCCTGCCCTCGCCCGTGCGGCCACTGCATCCTCTGAGCATGTGGTGCCACATAAACAGCAAACAGCGGTATCGGTAGGTTGGTTATAAATTAAGCAAACTGTATTAAAATTGATTTCACATTGCAAGGAAAAAAGTAAATTATGAGGTGCTACAGTTGCAAACATTTTGTTTTATATGTTACTTCCAAGAAGAAAAATATTATGCCAAATGAAAAAGAGGTGTCAACCAATCAGGTCTCCTGGTGCCTGTCCCTTCCTTCAGTAATAATAGCCCTGCCGTGCTGTTTTACAAGGCAGTAAGCCAGTCACCAAGTGGAGGAACTACCAGAGTAAAGTTTTCCTGGTTTATGCCAACCAAATTATGGCCTTGTAAAACAGTGTGACAGTGCTATTACTGTACCGGTGTTACCAACTGTTTAAAATAGAGTTTTGAATACGTTTTTCAAAAATTTCCCAAAAGCTGGTCAAGTGAGGGAGTCAGCAATGCTAATGAGCAGGAGACCTCAGAGAGATGCTCATCTGCTCTTCAAAGGCCTCAGTGAAACAGGAGCTAGCATGACTCCGGGCACCATTCCTCTTGGTGAGCTCAGCTAGGATCAGACCCTGCCCTGCCAACCTTATTTGCTGCATTTTCAGCCCTTTCTCATCTTTATAGCCCGTGCAGAGTAGGAAAGACTGTTCATGAGACAGCATGGGGCACAATAATGCTGAAAAGTGGTATTTTCTGAGGCTTTCAAAGCATCTGAGCTGCCAAAGGAGGTGGTGGAGTTCAAATCCCAAGAGTGGTGATAAAGCTAACTGAGCAGGAGGGCCACCAGGAGAGAACTTAGGGAATTTCTGCTGAAAACTCTCCTAGAGGAAAAACAAAATTTCACTCAACAAAGGTCCGCTTCCTGTTGAAAATGCTGAATTTCCATTAAAAATAACAGAATGGTGTTATATGGTGTTCCTATTGCTGTTCCTATCATGGGGCCAGGTTCCCCACCAGTTTCCTCTCCCAGTGAGGGATGTTCTGGGCTCTCCTTGTGCCTTGGCAGGGTGGCTGGACACGGCTGAGCTCAGGAGACCCTTCCTTGCTACCACCAGCAGGTCAATGGAATATGGAAAAACAAGCACAGGGCATTGTATCGGTTAGCGCGGGAGAGCCCTCCAAACGCAGACGGGTGGGTGCTGCTATCCCTCTCCCTTAAGCCTGAGAGACCTGGATAGCGAGGGAGGCAGAAGAAATACCACAGCCCTCATCTGTGGAACCTGCGTCAACAGCTCTGATTTCTGCTCTTTTAGGCAAGGAAAAACAAGCTGGGAGCAAGCTGGCCTTGGAGCACAGGAAAGACAGATTTAACTTGTCTGGTATTTGTAAATATGCTGGAGAGGAAATCTCACTGTGTTTAGTGCTAGATTTTGCCTGTTTGTTGCCTCCACTAAATCGAACCCCCTACCCCGCCCCAAAATACCAGTGGGCATATGTGAGATTTTTTTAATGACATCATTACATTAAGGAATATGGCAGAGCTTCAAATAAAGAAGAAAATAAACAAGAAATCTGTTCATTTTAGTCTGGATGCATCCATAGATGACGAGAGCAAAGTAAAACTCAGATGCACAGGAACTCGGCAATGTTGTTTAAAACAAGAGCATAATCAAGGCCTGCTCACATAGTCCAAAAAAGGGTAAGAATGAACTGAGAAGCAGGGTTTCGTTCAAGGTTTCCATGTAATTATATACTTTGCATCTCTTTCAATGTAACACTTTGCTTAAGCATAAGAATGTTCTAAAAGTCTTACAATATTTCCATGCTCTGCATTTGTTGTAGCTACTCGTTAAGTCAAATTGCTATCACATGAAGTCATATGGAAAAAAAGAGAGGTTTAAGACATAACATTTTCATGATGCAAACATGAGAAATGAAGACTTTTTCATCAAACTTTCGTTCACAGTCAAAGCAAAATTCCAGCAATCATGCAGAGGCGAGCTAAAGGGAGAGATATTATTATTAATTTGAAAATGACTTTACATTCAATTGGTTAGCAAATTACAACTTGCACCAGGCTGGGCAGGGGCAAATATATCGGCTGCTGTTCATAACAAAAAATAAAAAGCATATTATTAGGCAAAAAGAGAGAAGCAGGCACCACTGCAAATGAGTAGAAGTGTCTCTCTTTGACAATGATTTACGTGGACTGTCCATATTAATTTTTTTACCAAAAAAAAAAGAAAAAAGACAAAGTAATTAAAGAAAAAGACACAATTTTTATGTGACTCCTCCTTTCTAAGCCACCTGTGTGCATGCAATGAGCGACACTTGCAGCTTGATTGATCCGTTGTTTATGCTGCTTTCATGCTGCTTTCTCCCCATGCTGCTTTTCGAACCCGAATGTCTCTTTAGTCAGTTCTCAGTGCACACAGTCATATTTCACATGCTAGCTAGACATGAAGGCTGCAACCTGAACTGCTCAGGATTCACTAAATTCTCAGCTATTTTCCTTGCCGAATCACCACTGGAGAACAGGCCTGTTGGGAAGACGGCTTCCAAGCTCCCTGGGCGAGCTCCCGGTGAGGCCAGTTTATCTTTATGCCTTATGTGAGCACGGAAGCCTTTCCAAGGGGAAAGTCAATCCCATGCTAGCTGGCGCCACTGCCCCCCACAGATGCTAACTGCTCAGCTGGGGACCAATGGCATGAGCTTTGGCTGAGTAACGAGCAGAGGAAATGGTGGAAGTGGGAAGACGCCTGGCCTGGGTGTCAGAATGATAGCAAAAGTCACCGGATTTGAGGAGCAGCAAGATGAAAGGAAAAATATGGGAACTCTATATTTGTGCGTATACACATTTTGCAGAAGGGGTAGCTTGTGTAACTGATAGAGTTAAAATATTGGCAGCGTGTTCCTGTTGGGGAACAACAGCTGTAGCAACAGCAAGAGCAACAGCAGCAGTCACCCTCCGGCCTCGCACCTGGGGTGGTCAGTAGTCAGGCCTTTCTCCTGTTCATCTCATTACAGTGTGACCAAAATACGTAACTGCAGAAAGGCTCTTTCCCCTCCCTAGTGCATATTACTTGTTATCCAGCACAGGACAGCAGAAGGGGGAGGCAGTAACAGCTGCAGGAGCAAAAGTTAAGTGTGAGGGTGAAGCAGAGTTTCTGTAAGGTGAGTACCTATCTCTGACATTTTATACCATAACGCACCAACATGGACAAATGTTGGAGTGAAAGACAACGGTACCCTGCATGGGCGAGCTGGAGGTTAAGTTCAGAAGCGAGACCAGCTTCCTGAGAAGGCAAAAGCTGCAAAGAAATTGCAGATTGCCCATTACTCCTACGCTCCTGTACAGGGAGGAGAGGGCTACTGGAGACCCTGAGCCACAGGACCTCGAAACCTCCAGTGAGGCACATGAGGGAAATGAGAAACAGACACAGACACCTTCCTTTCCCACCTTCCTCTGAACACCACGCAAAATGCCACTGGTGAACTTTGGGCATTCCCGTGGTGCAAATTCATGAATATCATCAGAAGGTCTCCAGTGTGGGAAGAGCACCTAGATGTTTTGCTTTCCTACATTTTAATATGCCTCTTCCTGCCTTTTTTACCTAGTCTGCCAAAATTCCTTTAGCATTTTAGCAAAAGTTTCACACTAAAAGGTCATAACATATCTCAAAAGTTTAGTCACATTTTCCTTGAAAAATAAAAAGTGTGTTATTTTCCACTGCATTATTAGCGGATTTACTGACTGAGAATAGGGGTGGGGATTATACCCCGGGCTCGGGACACTCACTCTTGCATTTTTCATGGGCCCAGCACAGTCAGTGCTAGAAAGCCTGGCTAGAGGCTCAGCTGATGTTTTGCGCTCACCTTTCCTTTCTCTAGTTGTGCAAAAAAGGAGCTTGTGCACCTAAACTACACCATGAAATGCATGTGTTGCAGGGCAGCCTCCCTCACTATTTGCTTCTGAAACCGGCTCCGCTCCGGATAATCTTCACCACCCACTTTCCCAACTGCACTGAGATTTTCCCACCTGTACAATTACTTCTTTGTAAAATGCTTCAAGGCCTCCTGTGCCACAGCTAGGTATTTATAACATCACAGTTGGTTTGTTTTCAGATGGAGTGACTCCATCTTAGACGGCATTTCTTCAAAGCAGTGAAGTATTTTTCCTTTTTATCCCTGGAATGTATAAGCACAGTGGATTGCAAATTTAAAAAAATCCCAAAGAGTAATTTTATTAGCTGCTGAAATACATTAGTGTTTCTGGACTTTGAACTATGCATACAATAATAGCCTTTCCTGAGAGTGGAATTTCTGACAGTGTTTTTTTTTTTGTTTTTTTTTTTTTCAATGTTACATTATCTTTGTATTGCTTTAGCCCTAGAATTTAGCAACAGTCCATAAATAGCTTTTTCTTAGTCTATGTTTGTGTGAAAGGGCAGTAAATATGGCTAGCATTCAGGTCCGAGTTACTGCTCTGTGGTGGTGAATCAGATGTGGATGTTGTTAGACAGTATCAAGAGAGGAGCCAAGCCCGTGACCTAATTCTTGATGGTTGCCATTGTACCTGGAAGGCCTGCAAGGAGTCATGGAGACCTGCATTCACAGTGAGGGAGGTTAACGGTGGCTTCGCCAATTTTTCTTGGTTGGCAACTGTTTGTGTAATGCTTTTATACGTAATGCTTACTGCTTGCAGACATCCAATCTAGGGCTGTAATAGTGACATTTACAGAGAGCAAAATGATTGCAAGCTAGGGCAGAATTTATCTTCATTCACAAATGTATGTTAAGTACTGAGGCACTGAATGCCCTTTACTTCTGTTGACTGTGAAGCAAGCTCAGATGTACTCACTGTACCAAAGTACTGGATTTTCCTCATAAAAGCTTCACTGAGTTATATATCAACAGTCTTTCATTGAAAGACAGTCTCTGAGTGCCCAAGACTAGGAAGAAACACCTGCAATGACAGGGAAGATGTTGATTAAGTAGCCTCTTCATTATCTTTTCCTCAGAAACACAGAGAGGTAGGACATTTATGTAAAAACTATTGTATTTGCAAAATTAGGGGACAAAAGTAGGAAAAAAAAAGAGGAAATGAGAGAGTAAAAAAAGACATTCTTTTGTCTTTTTTTCTCTAACATTTAGACAGATCTAAGTGTTACCTGCTATTAACTGAATTTGAAAGCTGAATGCAATGACTATTTCCCAACATTGATCAAAATTATGATTAATGGGAAGTTCTACTCAAAACTAAATGCAGACCACTGAATCTGGAAAGTTGAAAGAAATCTATAGTATAGTCTCCATCACCACGATTATGTGGTCCTTCATCTGGAAGTATTGATAAATATTCTTAGAATTTTATTGCATGTTTCCTTTGAATTGAATGTCACAAACAGAATTCTCCAAACCACAGAGGAGCTGAGCACTGCTGTTATCAATTTTGCTTCCCCAAGGCGTGCTGTGAGAAGAAAGCTGGCCGGCCAGACCTAACCAACCACCCTATCCTTGAGTAGCTCCATCTGCATCAAGCCAAATCTGCTGATGTTGCTTGATCTCTATAGGCATAGGCCATTCAGTCAATAAGTTGTATGGAGGCAGGAGGCAGAAGCTGGATGCCTGCACGGTGCCAGCATTCACACACATAAATAGTGCCCCACTTAATAGTGTGTCAGTAGCAGACACCAAGGTTGTAGGGTATAAATTCAGCCAAACTCTTCTGCTTGTACAGAAACTTCAACACCTGCTTAGGCCCACGGAAGCCACAGGAGCCACTTGGGAGTTTAAAGTATGCATGGAACTCCTCTGTTAATCAATGAAGGAGGATTTCAAAAATGAAACTCTATCACTGGAACTTGTGGAAACAGATACTGGATCTTCACATTCTGGTGTTGATTCTACTTTCATAGTCTTATACTGTTTCTGATTCTTCAATGGCACATTTTAAATCTTAGTCATATTAATTTTCAATCTCACAGGATAGATATCTTGAGCTATTGATGCATTTTACATGCCCTTATTTTGAACTCAGAGTTCAAAGGCAAGGTAATCTTAAATTCTTTGAATATTTACCTTCCCTCCAAATAACTAACAATAAAAGTGCTAGCTCTAAATGATCCTAAATTTGTAAACAGCACTCATCCCTACAGCTGTACATCATCTGTGTGACAATTGTACTGTGATGCACTGTGAATAGGAAGGAAAAACATACACAGAAATCTCCATGTAAGAGCTGTAGTTCCCCATGTTCTTCTGCTTCCTAAACTGCAGCTTCTGAGCCCTTGTTAAAAGCTTGCTCCAAGGTTAATAGAAATCATTTTTTTTTTTTTTTTTTTTTTTTTACTATTTCAGCAGACTTTGGATAAAGTATAAATATTAGGAAGAAGAGACACCTCCGTTTTCTTCTACAGTTATGTAGAGTCTGCAGAATTTTTATCTAATCATTCGGGCCTCTGATGCATTTTCAGGTATTTTGAAGTCTCTTTTTATCTTTTTAGAGTTTTATCTTTAGAGTTGCTGATACATATTTTTATCCAAATCCTCAGGACATTTGGATCCTCTTTCAACAAGCCTCAAGAACCTAAACTGCTGAATCAAGATTTTTTTGTGTCTAGTGTCTAGACACCCTGACTGAAGATTGAAAATCTAATCTAGTGCAGTGATAAGCCTCAGACAACAGAAGATAAATAAGAAGAACAAGATTTTCATTATTATATTTTCTATAATCATGGATTTAAGGCAGACTAAGGGTTTTTTTGAGGACTGATCCATTATCATTTAATACTTGAAGCTGCCAAAACTTGTCCTTCCTGGATTCTTTCTCTAAGCCTCTGTTATCTCCAGTCCTCAGAAATAGTAGTAATAATACTGTGCTGTTCCCTAACTACTGACTGTAGACATCATGCATAGTGTCCTCTCTGCAAATACTAAATACTTCTTCATCACATCTTCTAAAGGTCTAACTGGGCACTTACCAGTGAATGGTCCCTGCTGACCTCCTAGCTCTGTCATGAAAGCAACAGATGCTGTAGGTATCAACTAGCTGTGAAAAACTGGAGCATCAAAATACTTCTGTTTCACAGCACAGTGTTAACCAATGTGGGGAGTGCTTGCAAAAGAGAAGGATAAGAAAAGAAAAAAGGAAAAAAAAGGATGAGGGAAAGTAATAACGTGCAGGAGCCAGCTGCCTGACCCCCTCCAGCTGTAATGGAGAAACGTTATGATGAGCACTGAATGTTATCACGGCCTAATGCTGTACATGGAACAAAAAGGTTAGGAGCAGATGATAGCGAAATGTTACTGATGTATTCACTACTGATGTATTGAACTGGCTGCATGAACCTGTCAGGGATTATAAAACAGAATACACAGGGGAAAATATAATCGAGTGCCTAGTGCCACAATAGCTACCTTGTAGGCATAGCAGAAATTAGCAAACTCAGTTATTCTTTTTATTTATCAACCATATATCAGAGCTATTCTGGCATTTCCCAGTAACATAAAGGGTTCTGTTCTCATCCTCTTCTGTAGACATACTACAGAAGTAGATACAGCAACAACTTGCATTATTTTTTTATTATTGCAGTAATAGATTACATTTTGGGAAACAAACAGTTTTTATGTATATGAATTTCACTAAAATATCACAATGCTCAAAAAGCACATTCCTGGAGTCCCTTTGATAAGCAGCAAACCTTTCATGTTGTTGCCTTGCCACTGGGATTTAAACTCTAACCAGCCTTCTCTGCAACGCTCAGTGCAATTTTTGCTTCCATTTGACTGGCAACTGGAAAGAGCATCTGCTTAACATCCTGCGCAGAACACTACCTTTAAAAGAAAACGACCTGTCCTCAGCTATGCTTCAGTGTCAGTGTCAGTCATAGGAGCCCAACTTCCAATGTATAATCTCAACTACATCGCCAGGTGGCCCAGAGCACACTGAATTAACACTTTCCCGTGTTTAAAGGGATGTTTCTCTGTTTTTAACGATGTAAGCGATACATTAACAAAGCATCTGCCATGCTGAGGGTTGGGTTTAGAAGAGTCTCACAGAGACAAATGTAACAAGAAACTGTCAGTGAGTACATTAAAAGAGGAGGGTTGGTTTGAGATGTGATGAAGAGACAGCACACCTGGTCTGTGAGACTTCACACATGGTCGTAACAGTGTAAGTTATGATCCTTTGGTGCAAAAACAAGGCAGAGTAACCTTTCCACACTGAACCAGGTAAGAAGTTTTCAGACTGAGGGGTAGAAAATGCAGACAGGACAGAGCTAGGGGACAAAGGAACTAAAGAGATGATTAACTAATTAGAGAAATATCAGAAGCAAAGTCGCACATGTGAATATTATTATTGGAAAAAGGATTTTGTTAAAAATTTTCTTTTTCATAAAAGGAAAATGCTTCAAGTTCAGGCCATGCTTAAAAGCATAACTATATGGGACAAGAGAGCAACAGCTGCACTCAAATATTTTCTTAAGAGATGAACATTCATACTCACTCTGCGCTATATCAAAATAACATTTCTGTATATCAGCTTAGTTAGCAAGTGCTTTTGAAAGAGAGTCATTGTTTGTCCTTTCAAAGCCATTTTTAGCTGGAGTCATCATCGCTCGCTCTTCCTCAATGACGCACAGTAGGCTGGATCATCATAAGCAGAGCAAAATATCCCTTTTCTGGCAATAAAGAGGGCATTGGTTCCTCAATATTGCCTGAAGAAGGAGAAAGTGAGAAATGTGTTCTGCTCACATTATTTCAATATTTATCCATCCTTGAAATAAACACTCATGTATAACATGTTAAAAATAAAGTGTTCAAGATCTCGCTCATAAATACTTAATTTATGGCTTTGAAAATATAAGTTGGAATGTCAAACTGAAATATGTCTTGCACTTACAGTCATAAATTACATAGAGCCATAAATTTGCAGGACATTTTACAAATACAGATGATATTTCTCCTGTCCCAAAGAATTTAAACTCTGAACCTGTCATGACAAACAGAGGACATGACACAGGACAGTAGTTCAAGAGAGGAATGATGAAAAAGGAATTAACTTTGAAGAAGGTTTAAAGGAAAGAGAGAGAGAGGAAAGGGAAAAGGTCAAATTTTAGGTGCAGACAAGGAAGCAGCTTTAAGTTTAAGCTCTTTTCTCTCTTCAGAGGAGAAAACACAGGTCTGGGGCTTCACTGGCCTGTTTACTGGTAATCACTTGGTGAGTTTTGAAGGCCTGGATGAGACTCGTTTACATCAGGATTGCTAATAGATTGTTGTTGCAAGTAGGCTCTTCGGAGGGCTCTGAAATTAGGAGCTCTGTAGCTAGGAAGGAAGCGACAGCCCTGGTGCACAGCAGACGTGGCAGCTTGGTCTGACGAAACCAGCAGCACGTGCGCAGGCTGGGATAGGGCAGCCTAACCGGGGCAGGCCCCAGACCTGCCCTCCCGCAGCTCTGCAGGCACCGCAGGACACGCAGGGGTCCCTGCGGGCGGTGGGAGCCGTGGAAGGTGCCGCTAGGCCTCGGTGTCTCTGCTGAGGTGCACACGGCCCATCTTCCTTACCGCCAGCAGCTCCCATGTGCCAAGGAGGCAAGAGCAGGGCTTTGAGCAGGGTGGTGGAACGGCTTGTTCAGGACCTTGGGAAGCTGGATGGTGAACACTCGGAGCGCCGCTTCACCCAGCTCTAGGTGCAATGCAGCGTTGGAATATTAACTTCCTAAGCGTCATCTAAAACTATGGATCCGTGTCCTATTTTCTGTGATGGCATTCCTCTACAATAAAAGATTAATTTTCCTTTTTTAATAAATGTTTAGGCAAGGCAAAAAAGCCACTTTCGCAGAACTGTTCACTGTGCCATATTTATACGCACTGCACTTAGGTGTAGTTCATACATCTAAGGGGAGACATAGTACATCAGGCAGACACAGGGCTAGGTTTGGTTGTTTTGACCCAGGAGCCTACTATGGTTGGAGAAACCTTCGGAAACCTGAAACCCATGTGAAGGACTTGTGGGAGCCATGCAGTGAATTAAGTCAGTAGCTCGTGGTTAAGTTGTGCCCCCCATACTACCTAAAATATCATTGGACATCTATGTTTTGGCAGTTGAATCATTCCTATAGGGTCAGAAAGAAGCAAGACGGGTAAAACAAATAGAAAAACCATCAGTTTTTCTACCAAAAACCAACTGAAAGTCTCTGTTACCTCACCATTGCTTCCTGATTATCACTAAAGTGACTGTTTCTGGTGGGTGCTAGATGGACATGGAGCCAGACACATGATAAGAGATCTGTGAAGGATTGTGGCAATGCAGTGGATTGGACTGGGAGGATTTTC
>NW_010588174.1:169906-221278 GCF_000705375.1 Tinamus guttatus | reverse complement strand
CAACAGCTGGCCACAAAAAGCACATAGCACATAGCACAAGATTTTTACTATCCTAACCTGAGATGTTCTTGGCATTGACCAACCTTGCCAAGCAGCTATTCCTGTTCCGCAAGGAGATCTAAAGAAAGAAAAAACCACAGAAGGACTGTGCAATGCTGAAGACTGACCAAGGACTGCACACGTAGTCCTTGTCCTTTATCCACAGCCATCCCACAGACACAGTGAACTCGGCAAGGAGTTGAAGAGATTTTCTTTTCTAAAGAACAAAAGCAACTCCTGAACCTTCCCTCTTTCCAGGGCTCAGCGAAACTATTTACAGCACTGTTTCCAAGGTAAAACCGGATAGCTTGCTCCCTGAGCCATCAACTCGCCCTTGAAAGAATTGCCCTTGTGTGATGTTCGGTGATGGGTCATCAGCCTGTACACCACATATTTCTTCACTTTGGAGAACTCCTCCTCTTACAATTCCTCAAACTTCTGGCTCAGAGTTGGGATGCAAAAGGAAGCTGGAAGGAGGTCTCTCTGCAGCTCATCAGGATTCCTCCTAACTGTCAGCAGGATCTCAGCTATCCCTTTTATTCTGAACCCAAACCCTTATGCTAGGTCATTGATCCCAGCCACAATTGTCAGATGCAAACCAGGAACGCAATATCTCTGAGCTAAAATAATGATTTTTTAAGGTAAGAGAATTCACCCCCAATGAGAACACAACACCTGTCTTGGCTAAGTGGCTCCTTTTAGGCAGCAGTCTTCTATCATAGCCGTCAGAGCAATTTACTGATTTCTCTGTAAAGAAAAATAACACATGCTTCCTTTTTAGGGTGAAGCTGGAAACTGAGGTTAACCAGCCTTATGCGTACTTGGCTGCAAAGTCAGTCACCTTGAAGGATGGTTCTGAAGCAAATACCAGTGTGTAGTTCAGGTCTGCTATGAATCTTCTCTAAACAGAGGCAGCAGTTCTTCACAAGATAAATGTTTTTCTTGACACTCTGCGTCCTTGTTTATGCTTCAATCAATGATCATCACTCTTCTTGGAACAGCTATAAATAGGTCAGATTTCTTCACTCATGCTAAATCCAAGCTGGCCTGATGGTGCTGAAATCCATGAGATACAGAACTATGTTTGCTGAGTTTGCCATCGTATGATCGAGATGTCATGCCAGAAAAGTCCCATCCCACAGCAGATGTGCTCTCAGAGGGACATATTTTTATTTCTTAGCAATAAGAGCAGGAAGGAGGCATGACCAGAAGTAAGATAACCTACTTCTGTTTCCATTTAGCTGTGGAGACCCTGCTTTGAGTGTTTCCAGTCAAGACGCCCTTCTCGAAAAAGTGTCAGCACACAGATAACGCAGGCAGACACATTTCAGGAAGCAGTTCCCAGAACTGGCTTAAAACTTCCTATTGGTGTGACTTGAACTAAAGTCTGTCCTTGCAAAAGAAAGAAAAGCCAGGGGTCAAACAACAGGAACAGGCATTGAGGAAATGATCCCAAATTGATATCAGTGCGTTTGCAAGGATAGCATGTGCTGTTCAGAGTGAGTCACACAGCTTTTGCTCTCCTGGTGATTAGGGGAGCAAAAGAGCATGGGTATTTTGTTGCCTTTTTAGTGTCATGGAGGAGAGGATCTGTGCCCAATGGGATGAAGTCTTCCATGATTCCTCACCAAAAGGAGCCTGGCACTCTGGAAGGGATGGCTTTGCATACCCCATCGACCTAGTGTGGAAGGCTGTTCAAAAAGGATTCAACAGCTGGCCACAAAAAGCACATAGGTGCTTGTGCAGATTTCCACTATCCTAATCTGAGATGTCCTTGGCATTGACCAACCTTGCCAAGCAGCTATTCCTGTTCCGCAAGGAGATCTAAAGAAAGAAAAAACCACAGAAGGACTGTGCAATGCTGAAGACTGACCAAGGACTGCACACGTAGTCCTTGTCCTTTATCCACAGCCATCCCACAGACACAGTGAACTCGGCAAGGAGTTGAAGAGAGTTTCTTTTCTAAAGAACAAAAGCAACTCCTGAACCTTCCCTCTTTCCAGGGCTCAGCGAAACTATTTACAGCACTGTTTCCAAGGTAAAACTGGATAGCTTGCTCCCTGAGCCATCAACTCGCTCTTGAAAGAATTGCCCTTGTGTGATGTTCGGTGATGGGTCATCAGCCTGTACACCACATATTTCTTCACTTTGGAGAACTCCTCCTCTTACAATTCCTCAAACTTCTGGCTCAGAGTTGGGATGCAAAAGGAAGCTGGAAGGAGGTCTCTCTGCAGCTCATCAGGATTCCTCCTAACTGTCAGCAGGATCTCAGCTATCCCTTTTATTCTGAATCCAAAACCTTATGCTAGGTCATTGATTCCAGCCACAATTGTCAGATGCAAACCAGGAACGCAATATCTCTGAGCTAAAATAATGATTTTTTAAGGTAAGAGAATTCACCCCCAATGAGAACACAACACCTGTCTTGGCTAAGTGGCTCCTTTTAGGCAGCAGTCTTCTATCATAGCCGTCAGAGCAATTTACTGATTTCTCTGTAAAGAAAAATAACACATGCTTCCTTTTTAGGGTGAAGCTGGAAACTGAGGTTAACCAGCCTCATGTGTACTTGGTTGCAAAGTCAGTCACCTTGCAGGATGGTTCTGAAGCAAATACCAGTGTGTAGTTCAGGTCTGCTATGAATCTTCTCTAATCAGAGGCAGCAGTTCTTCACAAGATAAATGTTTTTCTTGACACTCTGCGTCCTTGTTTATGCTTCAATCAATGATCATCACTCTTCTTGGAACAGCTATAAATAGGTCAGATTTCTTCACTCATGCTAAATCCAAGCTGGCCTGATGGTGCTGAAATCCATAAGATACAGAACTGTGTTTGCTGAGTTCGGTCCCAAGATGTGGTGTGTGAGTCACTCCCTCAGGCCCACCGCAGCAAAGGCAGTGGTCTGCAGCACGCGAGGCAGCCCCAGAGCAGGCAGGCTGTAGCTGGCAGGCGGCTCTCGGAGAGACGTCAGTGTGAGACGGCGCTCACAACACCGCGATTTCCAGAGAAGACTTCAGGGCAGCCTGTGCTCAGGGATACCAGGAACCTCAAATGCTGACAGATTCGTGTAGTTAGAAAAACAAAAGGGAAAAAGGAACTTTGGAGACGGCAGTGCAAAGATTTCACAAGTAGCACCCACCACTCCAGCCAACGCGACCTCTTCTCCCGCGAGGTCACACCACATTCAAAGGGTCGACTATTCATCTCAAAAGCAAGAGAAGTGCTCTCTATAGGGAGAAAAGTTCTGGCTGTGCGAATGGTCCGATCCTGAATCATTAGCAAACAGGCCCATGAATCCTTCCAGCTCATGGCCTTTGGGAACGCTTCAATTTAAGCCCACAAAATGAAGCAACACAGAAAAGGATCCTGTCTCCAACTCAATTGACTGTGAAAGCTTTTGTTTTTATCATCAAAAATGTCATATTTTGTTTCAAGACTTCCAGGTCCCTTTAGAAAAGTTTCTGAATCATCAACCTATTTTTGAAGGAAAAATGCATCTGCTTATGTTTTTCTAGAATAATGATTTTGGAAAGTCAGCTAATTCCATAGTGCTGAAAAAGCTATGATCAAATGCAAATGAATTGAAGCTGTGGAAGGAAATTATTCCAGCCAATCTGAACCAGAAACTACTCAGTTAATGACTCTTTTCAAGAATAAGGCTTTCCTGTCTGGATTTGGGGTGCAAGTGGTTTGAAATCGCTCAGGCTCTCCAGGGATGAGACATCTGAGCTAGGAACTTGCTCCCATGCTTCTCTCCCTCTCTTTGCATCTCCATAGAGATGCAGCACGTCTGCCTGGGCAATAACACCTCTCCATAGAGGAGATGCAAAGAATCAGCGAGATCCAGTAAGGTAGAAATCATGAGCTTTAAAGTCTATTCCAAGGACTACTGCTTACTCGTTTTGTGAACCGAGAGATCTTTTCACCTAGTTATTTTTGTGTGCACTCATCTATCCCACACTTCCGGAGCTTGCCCAGGAGGATGTTGTGAGGGACGGTGTCAAAAGCCTTGGTGAAGTCGAGATAGACGACATCCACCGCTCTCCCCTCGTCTATCCAGCCGGTCATTTCATCATAGAAGGCTATCAGGTTAGTCAGGCAAGATTTTCCCTTGGTGAATCCATGCTGACTACTCTTGAGCACCTTCTTGTCCTCCATGTGCCTGGAGACAACGGCCAGTATGAGCCGTTCCATCACTTTTCCGGGGACGGAGGTGAGGCTGACTGGTCTGTAGTTGCCTGGGTCCTCCTTCTTGCCTTTTTTGAAGACTGGTGTGACATTGGCCTTCTTCCAGTCTTCCGGCACCTCCCCCGTTCTCCAGGATCTTTCAAAGATGATGGAGAGCGGCTTAGCTATGGCATCTGCCAGCTCCCGCAGCACTCTGGGGTGCATCCCATCAGGGCCCATGGATTTGTGGGTATCGAGGTTCCTTAGGTGCTCTCTGACCCAATCTTCCTCTACCCAGGGCAAGTCTTCCTCTCCACCAGCTTCTTCTCTTGCCTCTAGGGCCTGGGGCCCTAAAGGGCTGCCCTTGGTAAACACCGAAGCAAAGAAGGCATTGAGCAACTCTGCTTTTTCTGTGTTATTTGTAACCCAAGGTGCCCATCCCGTCCTCCAGCGGACCCACGTTTTCCCTGATCTTCCTTTTGCTGTTAATGTATTTGAAGAATTTTTTTTTGTTATTTTTAACGTCCCTTATCTTAGGCAAATAAAAGAGGAAGGAAGAAGAGAGGGAATAAAAAGTGAAGATAAAGAGGCAGTTTCTGTCCTTGGTGCAATTGCTGCAGCAGCCAGACCAAGCGGCTTGGCCAGAGGAATTGCTTCAAGGCACCTTCAGAAGAGCAGGAACAACAACGAAGCCCATAAGGCCTCCTAGCTGCGGAAGTGATGCTGTTGTGACATGGAAAAGGAGAAAAGGAGAAGTGATGGATATCTCTGGAGCAGGAGGGAAATGAAGAGATGTGAGCGGTTTTGCTAAGGCAAACATGGATGTGTCAAAACCAATTTGTAGCAAAGCTCTGCAGAACATATGTCAGCAGGGACTAGTGAGTGCCAAATCTCAGCGTCTTACTCACGGCTGCCTCAGCACTGCCTTTGCTCATGCCCACTGCCAGGAGAACAGGTTTTATTGGTTTGTTTTGGTTCACTCCTTGTTGAAACTGGACATGTTTTATTCAATGATTTGACCCTGAAACAATAACAACAAAAATCACGAAGGCCCACGCGCTCTCAGTGCTCTTGTATGACACAGGGAAATTTGGAAGATTTCATACAAAACATGGAACCTTTTTTTCCTGAAATTTCCAAGTACTTAAAAGCAAGAGTTATGGGATTATGCAACTTTGCTGGAGCTCTTATTGCCACCATCATTAAAATTAATACACAGTTCTGAAAAATATTTTGCTGCGATTCTGAACTGTTTCCATTATGAAGTGCACATCCAACACAGAACTATCACTGTTTAGCAGTGCCCAGAACTTCAAGGCTTGCAATGAAGTGAATGCAATCTTGAGGCCAAATCCCAGGCATAAGATGTGCAGAATCCGTTCTCTTTTATCCTCTTTTTATTGAATTTTAAATAATTCTTATTGAATTTGACCTTTTCCAAAAAGAAGCTAGCAAGCAGCCCAGCATTGTGGTTGAACTGTCCTTGCCGCAATTTCAGAAGGGAACAAATCAGGACTGCTTCATTAAATCTTTTTGTGTACTTAAACTGAATTGCTTTATGAAGCATTTCAGCCACCTCCAGTCTCACTCCCATCTGGCCCTTGCCTCTGGCACTGTGTGAATTCCTGGACCAGGCGTTTCACTGCAATCCTCAGTCTCACTCTGCTGTAGAAAGAAAATAATGGGGAAGAAAATAGGGGGAAAAGAAAGATTTCCTCTGCTTCAGGAAGAAAAACATGCTGATGGCAGGTACCTGGGATTTCTCTGGTGATAACAACCCAAGTAATAGGACGAGTCGCTAATAGCCAGAGCTATAGGGGCTCTTTCCATGCAGATCTCGTCAGGGATTGCTGCAGCATGTCTGCCTGGGCAATAACACCTAATTTCACCATCTGAGCAAAAAATTTGGGACTGGACAGAGAAGGACGCCAACCCCAGCAAGCACAGTTTGGCTGCTGGAGTGCTAATGGGAATACTCTAAAAGCATCTCCTCTTGATGGCTTGTCTGAAAGTAGTGGTGGTGACTCCTAAGCTCAGCAGCAGACAGGATGTCATTTCTGATGTTCCCCTTCAGGACAAATCTCTGCTCCTCAATGAAGAGAGGTTGATAAATCTCAGAAATGTGTGACAGACCTCCACAACAGAAAGAGGAGGAAACTGAGCCCTCAGCAGCTTTTCTGGAGTATGGTCTATTCCATATGGGATCCCTATATGGGAGCCTTCTTGAACTACTGAAGATCTTTCGCACACACTTCTCACCCTCACCCCTTAGTGAGCATCTTGGGCTGCACTAGCATCTTTGTAAACCTACTGCCAGGGAGTTATCATTCCTATGAGCACCAGGGGGTTTTGGTAGACAGTTCTGTAATTGAATGCAGCCCTTTGGTTGTGAAATAACAGAACTGCCCTGCAACCAATTTCTAAGAGACAGCTGCGCTCACACACAGGAAAGGCTCAAAAAGTAAATGGGATCCTTCAGTCTCTCCTGGGCATGCAGGTTTGGAGGTGAAAGGTGTAGGTCCATCATTCCACAGCCTTTTTGAGCAGTAACCCTGAGAATTCCTAGCATCTGTATTGTATTGAGTGATGTCCGTTGCCTTTTCATCCCTGAATTTGCCCTTCTTTATGGAGAGCCAGCATTATATGTGTTTTCTTGGCCACAGCCATGCAAATGACAGAAGCTGGATGGGGAAAAAGATCTTAAGTTCTTTCTCTCACCCATCAAAATAATCCTTTCAAATCCTTTTTTTCTTCCGATTAACTCGAGTCATTGCTATATTATGGCAGAGAATAATTTGACCGTGAAAGTCAAGTGGCCTAATTATAAACCAGATTTATTTAAAACAGAAAAGGCAGAAGAAAATAAAGTGTTTTTTATAAGAGATCAGACATAAACCACCATGAGAGCTCATTTAAAAAGCCCCCTTGTCCTGTCCATCTTCAACACTTGTAAAACTAGAGGAACCTCAGCCTGCCAAAACCACGTCTTTCTGGTTTCCAGGCTCTTAAATCATCCTGCAGTGCAATTGCACCTCGTAATGCTTCTCTTCCCGTTTTTTTCCTCCAGATTTTGTTTTGCTTCTATCGCTGCTTGCGAGAGGTTCGTCTGGTTGAGCAGGTTAGTGTAAAGGATGGAGAACAGGGCAGAGCTGCCTGACGTGTAGTCATCAGTGCAGATGGATTATGCTTCGCTTCAGGCTGGTTGGCTGTGGGCAGCAGCCACGGGGTGGACGGTGCCGTGCTGGCCCACACCTCGGCCGAGGTCACTTGGTGTAAATGAACTGCTCGCTCATCCTAACCTTGACCTTGCTCCTAATCTCTGGGTTGGGCTGGCATCCTTTTGGGGCTGGCCGAGGCCTCCACGGGAGGGCAAACTGTCACATCCCGCAGAGCCATGACCCCTTTCCCCAGAGGCTCTCCTGCCATTGGAGGCAACTTCACCACTCAACCACCTTTTGCTCATTCACCATCCTGAAAGGCCAGTTGGGTTGTGAGTCAGCAGAGCCTGTTCTTCAGGTTATCGCCGTTTACCTTCCTCTCACCAGTGTTTCTACTCTTGATCAAATACAAATTGTTGGTAAATTTAAACCAACCTGTTACGGGTTGTGATTTTCATCACAGCCGCAACGGCTGACAAAACTCCCGGTGCGTGCGGTGCGCCCGGCCCTGGCTGCAAGGCAAGCAGAAGATTTCCGTGTGTCTCCCATGCTTGCCCCTGGGCTCCTAGGCCTGTCCTCTTTGGAGAAGTTGTTTCCCACTACAGAGCTCTGGGGAATAAACTCTTTTCCTGTGGGTTTATATGATGTGCTGGTCACAGCCCCAGGAAGTTTGTTTTAAGGCTATGTAGGCTCCAAAGTAGATACAGGTATAACCTTTAGCTCTGCTCCTATGCCTTTTGCAACAGCACCAGCCACTAAGCTCAAGACCTAGCACATCTCCAATGATCACCTCTAGGATTCAGCTCACTGGGCATGCTTTTAAGGAAGGCTCTTATCCACCTCATTTTAGGGTAGGGTTAAAATCCTGCTTTTGTCCTTCCTTCCTCCCTCTGGCAGAGCATCTCATGGTCTTTGCATGAAAATACATCTTCCCAAGGACCAATCGTCCTTGTGACTCCTTCCGTAGCTGATCTCTGTAGTAGGATCTTCCTCACTGTTATATCCTGAGAGGCCAATAACTCACTTGGATTGCTTCTTAACTCCCTTCTTAAGTAGATGGAGCTTCTTGGTCTTTCAAAAGTTGCCAGATCAATCAATGCTTTGAGGATTAACTGTCATTGATTGAGCTGCTCATTATTAAGGCCATCTTTTTCAATTGGATAACTTAATTAGCGATAGACACAAACTCACACAGTTGCCATTTAGTAGCAGTGAGGACTGTCAAAAAACCTCTGGATGGGTCACACCAGAGCACCTTTGAACCCAAGCTTGTCCTGCATCCCAACTTTGATTACCTCTTTTACAGCATGACTAACCATGCCATAAACAACGATAAAACAAGGATAAACAAACGTCAGCGTTTGGAGGTGTTGCTGTTGTTGGTTGAGGCTGATGAGCTGCACAGCTAGAGCATCAGCTGTTGCTTCAGACAAGAAGGGATGGGTTTTGTGGCTAGACCTGAGCTACAGTGAGTGTGTAGGACTAAGCGATTAGGAAGTGGACCCAAGCTGGGTCCTGAGTTCCAGTCCCTGATGCAGCTTCTAGTAATGGATTTTATCCAATAACTGAGGATTTCACAGGCTGGTGCCTGGATACAGGTATGCTGCTTTTTTTCTGTCATTGCTGGATGACAGGAAGCCTATCAAAAATTTGGAGTGGAGTTTTCTGGATCCACAGCATTGTATCTGAGGAAGTAATTTTCAAATTACTAGGTTCTTCAGGACATTTAACAACACAGGCCATATTTTACCATCTTGAAAATGGGAAAATAATTCCTTTGTCCATAGTTCCCTTGGGGAACTTGCTCCTTACCTTGAATGATGCCTCTTTTTATTTTTCTAGTCATAACAATGCCATGAACTTAAGAGACATCCCTTAATGTAAGAAGACATGGCCTGCATCACAGCTTCAGGATCCAAAGCCCAAGGATTTCTGCTTGAACCTCCTATAGCTTGGAAATTTGCCCCTGTATCCTTCACAGAGTGGTTTTTATAAATATGAAATTGTCCTGCATGCTGAGATGAAGACTGTTCCCTCCCAGAGAATAAACAGCAATATCTCCTCCCTGAGTAACAAGCCATTTTAGTCTATCCAGGGGCCGGAATGATCTTCCCTGCTGATTTCAGTGTTTACAGATATGCATGGGCCGGGTGTGTGCGTGAGTGCACTGCTGCCTTTGGAAACCCAACAGGCAAACGATTGTCAAGACGATTATGTTGGGGAGATTGCGGAGGAAAACTGAGATGTGTAGTTCAGTGCCTGACAGATTGAAACCAGATGGAAAAGCAGAGCCAGCCTGGGCCTCACCCCTTAAAAGCATCAACACAGTGCTCAATAGGAAGAAAAAATGAGGAAGAGGCAGGGAAGAACTGTGCTTGTTATGAAAGCTGCTTTGGGAAGGACAGGAGGGTCTCATCAAATCTACTTCCTAGCAGAAGGAACATAGTTTTTGAGAGTGCTGAAGTTGTGCAAGATCCAAGATGACCCTTCCCTGCTTTGGATGCAACTCAGTTTAATTACATTAGGCTGACATTAGCAAAGAGGGACTTACCCCAGCTTCCATAGAGCTATGCTGATGTAAAATTGGTCTACCAGTGGAAAACATGCCCCATGGGTGTGTTTCAGTCAGTAGCTTATTTTGGTTGAGGCAGCATGGGACTTGTGGGGCTTGGGCTGGTGAGGTGTATGGAGAACCATGGGCCTGATTCGGCATCATCTTGTGCAGTTTACATCGGTTCGCTGGTCCAGGTAGATACAGAGCTGGTGGGTCCCCTTGGTTGAGCATATCCTCTTGACAGAGGGTACCATAAATCATTAGAAAAAGCTGTGAGGCTGCATTGTGGCTGCTGCAAAAGGACTGCTGTGCAGTCCAGAATGGACAAAGGTCCTCCAGAGATTTCTGCGGAGCTCAGAGCTGGGACCAGCATTAAAGTCCTCTGTAGACACTTCCAAAAACTACTTAGGCTTTCCAGTCCCCTAGGTAGGGAATGTTTTCTGTCTACCTATCTTACGGTTTGCTGCTGCTGCAGCCTGTCATCACCTTCTGCAGAGCTGGTGATGAAAAGCAACCCTGCAGCAGTATGGGGCAGCCTCTGCTCCAGCTGGTTCCTATTCAGTTAACGGCAGCAAATTCTGCTCCTTCTTGATGACGTCGTGGCCAAGGCTCCGCTATCGTCTGGCATGGCCAAGTGTGACGGGTGTAGGAGGAACATTCTTCAAAGCCTGAGAAAGAAATGCAGCCCCAGGAGCCATGTAAAATGAACCAAAGCCCATCGATGTATGATTTTCCTGCCAGGCACTTAGCTTCCACTGCATCACCTAACAAAGCATAATGAGAAGAATCTGAAACCAAGCTCCTCTTGCCTTCTCAGCACTGTAAATCACTTCCCTCCCATGCACTCAGCCTGCAGGAGCTACCGTTCCTTGCCAGGGCTATAACAGAGGAAGGATTAAAATGGCAGAGAAGAATCCTTAAAATTAGACAAAAGCCACATTTCCTTGTATGCATCTCATTTGATTTCCTCTACTTCATAGTGTGTTGTCTACAGTCTGTAATTTTAAAGTGAGGAACTAAATTTATGCCCAAGGATTGGACTTTCCCTTCCACCAGGATGAAAATTGAGGGGTGCTGCTCTCTGGTAGTCTCATCCAGACCGGGGAAAGATTCCGTATCCCCCACGGGTCGGGAGAAGCCAGGAGGTGGCATCACACAGACGAGGCCAGCGAGGGGACGGAGCACAAGGCTGAAGCAGAGCCAGGTCATGGGCACGCAGAGTCAGCTCAGTGAGTCAATTCCAGCAACGGGGTGTCTGCTCGTTGCACAAATCTGTGCTTGGAACAGGGCTACTGGTTAGTCCCCACGAAGCACACGCTGCGAGGCTGATTAAGCTCAAGCCTTTGCACAAGGGCAGTAGGGCATAAGTAACCCTGATCTCACCTCTTGAACCCTTGACAAGCCCTCAGAAAACCAAATGAGTGAAACATTTAGCAATGAATTTCATGCTGAGCTGTGCAGGACACCGTGTGCCTTCCATACCCCTGACCTGTAAAATACCCTGGGCCAGGCCTCAGCATTCAAGCTTTTAGTAATTGAAACCACAACAACTTTGCTTTTACATCTAGATTTGCCAGCACTTATTATATTATCTGCTAAAACCAGATAAGCAGCCATGGCTGGGGCAACACTCTGTGCTTGGGAAAAGCGTTCATTGGAGCATTGCAAGCTTATTTGTGTGAAAATAGACACAGCTACTGCACAGAGCAGGTGGGTACAGGGCACAGCACTGCCAGGGCTGCAGCGGGGTCTGGGACATCCTTGAGCCGTGTTATTAAGTGGGTGCAACACGTAGCCATCGCTACTACTTTTGGGGTGGAAGATATCCGGGTGGGCCATGGCGGGTGCCCCTCGTGCTGTGCCCACCCCAGTGCAAGGCCGGCATGCAGCCAAGTGCCGGCAGCCCAGGAGGAATCGCCGCTGGCCTCAGGCCTCCCCATGGTGGCTGGCATGCAGACGGGCTCCTGGGCTTGAGGGGATGAGTGCCAGATGCCAAGAACGTCCCAGGAGCGTTTTGAGACTTGCCTCTTCCCCAGGGAGGGAAAGTTCTCCCCATGGAGAAGGGTGAGCAATAGAGAGCCAGAGGGGGACAGCAAGTATCAGGGAGCACTTGTCCCTTTGACTCACTGTGGTCTTTAGCTTCCTCTCATAGGTTTATTAACCCCTGCAGTAGAAGCGTGCTGACCCCGTGCTTTAGGTGCCTCAGGAGCATCCGTCTCCTCTCTGTGCGGAGAGGAGACAAATTGGCAAGTGAGCGCTGAAGACGCCGGTGGCCGAAGCAGCTGCTGCGGGGAGGGGTTTGTTCTAACGCAGCGAACGTCACACATTTCTGCAGGATAAACTGGAGCATGGAGCCGTTAGGGACAGCATGGGATGTTCCCTGAGCTGTGAGATCAGCAGTGTCTCTGGTTCGCCTGGAGCACGGAAGAGTCGGAGGAGGCTCCTGCTTTCCTGGAATGAGCCGGGCGAAGCCTTGTCGCTCCTGACTGCGAAGTGGGCGCAAGGGCACCTGGCTCGACTAGCAAACAAGTCACCTCCCTCTCTCCTCACAAGAGGAATACCCTGGCCCCAGATAGAGCAAATGTGGGGATGGGAATGGTGAGGGAGGGTGGGAAAAGAGCAGGATGGGGAAGATGGATGCTTCTCTTGCCACCCACAGGCCACTAGAGCTCATCTGTGCCCTTCACACTTGTGGGAGCTAATGAGGAAATCAGGAAGCTGACGTCCCAGAGAAGCTCTTTCCACCGAGTCCCCCACACCACTTCCAAGGGAGACCAAGCCGTGGCCATGCTCATGGAGAGGGGACAGCAGCGGCACCTGCGCGCACCCCGGGCAAGGCTCAGTCCCCAGCGCGGGGCTCTCCCGTGGGCACCGCACACCCTCTCGTGGTGACGTGCTCGGGCAGGAGCACGGGGCGCCCGTGGGACGCTCCGGGGCTCAGCATCCCCGAGGGACACAAGCCCTGCAGGGAGGCACCCCTGGCTACGGCATGTGCTTCCTCTATGATTTCTACAAAATGTTTTCACCGTCTCCCCATCAACTGAGAATAACCTGCCCTCTCCCTCTGTCATCACTTTTCTCTCCCTGCCAGGAGCCTGCAAGATAAATCAGTTCTTTGCATAAACAAAAATGTGGTGAGATCTCGATGAAAAGCACGCCCGGAACCTTCTCACAATTGGAGTTTTTCCACGAGAGGCAAGAAGCAGAAAAGCAGAAGTTTGCAAGGAAGCGATTTCGCCTGCTTGCTGTCCCGTTTCCCTCCCTCTCCTGCTCCCTACGCTTGCTCAGACCTCCCACTTCTCTTGCACTTGCCGAGCCTTGCGGATGATGGGAGCCGCTGTGGAGGGCCAGCAGCACCCGGGGGGCTGCAGATCCCCCCTGCCGCTTGCAGGCGGGCGCCCCGGTGGTGGGGCGGGCGGAAAGACAGCAAAACAGCTCAGGAATGGGAGAGGTTCGATGGATCTTTACTCACACCTGCCCGGAGGCTCGGCACACGCTCACTTACGTTTCCTGCGGCTTTAAAGTTCCCTCTCGGCACAAAGGAAAAGAGGGAGGAGAAACATGGTTTCATCATCGCTCCGGAGCCCAGACTTATAAAAACTTTGCGCTCATGCTGCCTCGCTCGCAGACTTGGACAGTTTTCAGTTCTGACTGTACGAGATCCCGGTGGAGCGAAAGGAAAGAGAGGGAAGGCTTCGGAGAGCACCGGTCTTCTCGGGAGCCTGCAGCGACCCAGCAACTTGGGGCACCTCGGATCTGCCGGGAAGCTTGCTGCCCGTGCCCTCGCCTCCTGCGGTGGCCACCCACGCACGATGGGACTTCAGCCAGAAGCCAGCAAGTCCGCAGCCAACGGCAGTGGCCCCAAAAGCACTGGCCCCTGTTACCGAAACATCTTCTGCAATATTAAGGTAAGGATCGGGGAGCCGAGGTCCATCCGGCTGGCTTGCCCACGAGCTTCAGAAGGTGCCGGGTGCTCGGTGGGTTTTGGCAGGGCTCTATCCATGGTGGAGCCTCTGCTCCTCACTCAGCACGTGTGTCCATGCGTGCGCGCGTTCCGCCTCTTGGAAGAGGAGCACACGCAACGGGCTCCTCGATGCCAGCGGTTCCGCAGCTCCACGCTAGCCCTGGAGCTTGCCCGCGGTGTCCGGTACATAGTGTGCTGCTGCTGCTTAGGGAATGATTAACCACATCCTGGTACAAAGAGAAAGCACTGCTTTAAAATAATATTGATTGGCTTTAAAACATCTCGGCGGGGAGAAGCGCGCTTTCGGACACCGCCAGCGACAACGTCTGAGATGGGGCTCAGCCAGTGGGAACTCGCTTCCTTGCGGTCGTAGCCAAGTTATTCACCTGCCCCTGCTCAGCAAGCCCGGAGCAGGCGCTGGGAAGCCTGTCCCCAGCCCGAGCTCCAGGCAGGTGGACTCTGAGCTCGCTGCCGGCATGATAAATTGCCAGCCATCCTGCCCACCTCCTGCTGACATGCAGGATCTAAACCCTCCTCAACACACAAACACACTGCTTTTTCTTTCCTTTCTTTTTTTTTTTTTTCCTCCTCTGCAGCACTGTTTGGTCTGTTCCTGGACAGGCATAAATATTGCTGCACGTGCTGGTTTCCATCCGCTGGAAGGCTGGTTGTGCTCATCCAGCTTAGCAGAGCTTTCCTGGAGAGACTTCCATGCTTCACCTGGCAGCATCTCCTCCAGCTGACACCCCCAACTCGGGCTGGAGGGGAGCAAGACCTCCCTGCAGCACCTCTGTCCTGGGTGCCACCAGGAGCAGAGAGCTGGCCAGGGTGCCCTCTGCTCAGAGGGCCTGAGCAGAGCAGGACACTGCAGTTGCTACCTCATGAGCTGCTGCAGTGTGAGGAGCAAGGCAGGGGAGCAGCCAGCAGGTCCAGCCTTCCTTCGGTCCGTGTGTGATTTCCCTCTAGTGCTGCTCTGACCAGGCAAGTCCCGAGCTCCTCCAGGAGCGTGCGGTGAGATGTAGTGACCAACAGTGCTTGGGGTTCACTGGGGCCAGCGAGCGACAATCTGGGGGCTCCCGGGGCTGATTTTGTACCTGGTGCTGATCATAGAATCATGGAATCATTATGATTGGAAAAGACCCTCGTGAGCACCAGGTCCCACTGAGGACCTTATGGACTTGATGGCTCAGATGCCCCTGCAGTTCCACATTGCTGGGGTTGAGTTGTCCTAGCAGTGCAATGTGATGACTCTTTTCGGCTGCAAATTCTGGGAGCAAAACTTGGAAGCCGCGGGTAATCACGAGCCTCCTCTGGAACACGCTGGCAAACCTTCGTGGGGTGGGTGGGCTCTTAGACCTGACTCCCACCTCCAGCTGAGGGTCACATAATGGCACAAATGGCCTTCGCCCTGCTTCTGGAACCGCTGTGGATCGAGGTGCGTAGGGTTACCCAAAAACAGGATCCTCTTCCCAGTAAATATGCTTTCCTGGGAATTCATACAGCTCCTTTTAGCAGAGTGCTCGGAGCGGCCTGAGCTGCAGGGAGGCCTGGGTGTCACCTCCCAGCTGCCTCTGCCTTGTCTCACTGCAGGCAGCGCAAAGAAGATGCAGGAGCTTTTGCTGTGCCTTAAGGTGCCTGGTCAGCTATCTGCATGGTCAGGTTGTTTTGAGCCCATAGCTTAAATCCTCCAGGATTTATCCCTCTGTGTCGCTAGAGGATTTTATGTTTGTGCCAAGGGACACATTCAGGCTGCAACCTTCTGCGTAGGGAGAGGGATGTAGGAGATTCCCGTGTCCTGCTCCTCCTTTCTCCTGCTCCAGGCAGCGTGGGTACAGCTGTATGCAGCCACGGGGCTGTCAGGGGTGAAAAAAGAGCAAGCTGAAAGGAGCACTTTTGGCTTAGCTGTGTCACTTCATCTCTGCAGGTTCATGTGTGACCACAGTTAGATCGTCCCAGCTGATGGAAGAGAATAAGAGTAAAGAAAGGCAGCAGATTTAGCATTTGTAGAGAGGGTAGGAGCAAAAACTGACCCCTCCATGTGCCGTGGACCCCTGTCCTGAGGTGATCTTTGGTGATGTCTTTGCTTAGCCCCAGCGATGCAGTGGTGGCCAAGTGCCACATGCTCCAGAGGGATGGGGAGCCACCAGCTGCCTCTTTTCGACCTGCCTGAGCACATTTACCCAGGCAGAGCAGGTGGAGGGGTTGCCCAGGGTGGTCTGTCCGTACTACTGGGAACAGCCCTCGGTTTAGCTCACTGTTAGCAGCTGCTAGTGCTCGCAGGAGCATGATTGTCCCAGGGAATGTCCTGGCCAGGTCTCACCCACTGCTCCCCCCCCACATTATGATCCACGTTATCTGCAATACGTGCCCATCTGCAGGTGTTTGAGGAGCAGGATAGGGCTGGGAACCCTTGCAGGGTCTGGAAGGACAGCTGGAGATGCAGAAGGATGAGTGCAGAGACAAGTGCTCCAGGAGGTATTGATGCTTTGGATGTGACAGCTGCCGGATCCCTGCTGGCTCTAACACAAACAGGCATTTGCAGATGATCTCTGTACTCTCAGCCACTCACGTGGCTGGCGGCAACTCCTTTCTGCTGCTGTAGAAATTGCTGCAGGTCATATATCGATATTAATGACTATGGCTACCATAATGCAGTTAAACTGAAGAACACTAAAATACTATCAAATTGTTATTTGCGAGAGTCAGGAGATCAGCTCCACCTGGCTCAGCTTATGGCATGTTTCCCGGCTGCACCGTATCTCAGCACTTCCATAAACCTGGTTGTTTGTGTTTATTTTGTGAGTGCACTCTCAGATACGCCAGAGCTACCTGAACTCTTCCAGGAATTGCCCACTCATCCCTAATCAGCTTGCAGAGAGGAAGCAGAGTGCAGTGAACAGACGTCTGGGAAGTTGCACTGAGTGCTGTCTTATAGGAGAAACCTACAGTATCTTAGTAACTCTACAGTCACTAAAAAAAAATAATTTGAATGGCATTCTCTATTTCTAATGTCTAAGCCCCATGTTTAATATTTTGACTTCTTTGCATTTATTGTTTCTCTTGTGGTTTTGTGCTGTTTTAATTGATAGCTAATGGCTTGATCTGCATTCCCAGGAACATGACAAGGGAGAGAGATTTGTAAATGACATGTTGCTTAGCTTAGCGGGACAGTTGTCACCTGGAAGCCAGTGAGCTCAGGAGTGCAGGGGAGCAGAGGGAAGTGGCTGGGAGAGCAGGCAGGAGGAGACTTTTACCCTGTTTCTGCAGCCCATGATGCAGTAACCTGCAGAAACCTAATGTGTATAAGAAGGAAGGAGAATAAGAGAGGGGAAAAATGTGAGGTATGTCAGCTGGAATAAGTCCAGGTGGAGATGCAAAAGCTGGGGGGCACATTTAAATTGGATGCTATAAGGAAGCTTAAGACAGCAAGTAGCCTCAGCACGGGGCTGCCAATGTCCCTTTTTTCTGACCTGCCCAAGGGATTCAGCTCGGCTGTGCCTATGCAGTGAATAAAACTGCTGGATCAGCAAGCAGGGGAGCAATAGGGGAGTGCAGAGGAGTGGGAACGGGCAGATCAGGAGGAGATTGCGGGCTCTCAGATGTGTGGTAGAGATCTAAAACATCTGAGATCTTCAGGTGTTTTTAGAGCATGGAGGGGAGAGTGGAAGCAGGGCTGCCCTTTGCCTGGTGGCCCGAATGGAGTCTAAGTGGAAGGGCTTGCATGGGCCAGGCAGCAGCTGCTCTCAGTCTCCCCCGTGCAGCCTTGTAGAATTTCTTTTGCGAGAATGTCTGGACCTCTCAAATGAGAGCTGTTCGTTGAAGCCCACCTGCAAATGACGGGTCCTGGATGATGCTGCACAGCTTGTGCCACATCCCACCGTTCTTGTCCATGCTCAGCACTTTCTGGTACCAAAAGCAACACCACTGCTGGGAAGTCAGAGACCTCCTCTTCTCCTCTGCTTTCCTGTCTCTGTGGAGGGATGGCGAGTAGTGTCATACAGTGTTGGCTAGGGGGATTCACAGGAAGGTGGGAAGCTGGACACTGAACTCCAGGAATGGTCTCACACCTCTCTCCACGCTCTTCAGGTCTTTAAATCCAGATACTGCAAGCTGAGATTTGCATTATCTGGACTGCAGCAACACAGCCAGCATCAACTGTGTGTTTGCTGTCTTCTCCTTGGGAATACAGCATGCAGCAAGATGTCTTCAGTGGGAGAAATGGGAAACTTGCCTTGAAGTTTCCAATAGCATCGGAGCAAGTTTTGTCCTTTAATAAAATAAATTTGGCAAGAGGAGAGTATTTCAAAAGCTTGGGGTCTCATATCCCATTGAAAAGATCTTGAACTTCAATTGTACTGCTTTTATTTAGCCGTTGAAATTTTAGCAAAAATAGGAGATCCCCAGAATTGCTGACTACTGGTCAGAAGAGAGTTTTGGAGAGGGAAGCACTTGGAGAAGGCAGTCATTGTGGGTTAGGGCCATCAGGTTAAATAAGAACCAAGGATATATCCAGTACCTGCTTGAAAAAGGCAAGGAGTAATGGTGAGCTGGATGAGGACCTGGATGCAACAGAGCAGGCAGGATTCTTAGAATGAGGGACAAGTTGGTACTGAAAGAAATACCCATTGGGACTGGACTCTTCTAGCGTCCATGGCCTAGCAGTGTGGGCTTTAGAAAGCACAGACTGGGTTTTGATGGCTCTGACACTGGTGTGAACACAGCAAAGGGCATTTAGATCTGTTTTTGGTTGTAAAAGGGAAGAATTGCCTGGCCTTCATCCTTAATACCTACGGCAGGATGAGGAAGAAAATGGGGAAGATCCAGAGAGTAAAACAGGATGGAAAGTTTAGTGGGATCAAGGTCTAGGAGAAATGAAGCAAGTTAATTTTATGAGGGGTGAGGTGGTTCAGTGCCCAAACACAACCAAGGAGTGGTCAGCGCAGATAAGATTATCAGCAGCAAAATGGGAGAGGAGTGTCACTGATAGGGAGCACAAAGTATGGCCAGGGCTGTGGGTGTGTGAGAGGAGCGTTTACATTCATCTGTGGGTCAAGAGAGATGGAGGGAACCTGAAGCTACCTTCAAAGAAATCATGATCGGGTCCTGACACACCACAAAGGGAAGAAACCTTAGGAGAAACCCTGAAAGAGCAAAGACCCCATGACACAACCCACCTGCTCCACTCTCTCTGCTTGTAAGCATATTTTTCACAGCAAGGCCTGTGGGAAGCTGCAGAGTCACCTCCTCATACAACGAAGGTCAGGTCTCAGGAATCCCCCACAACCAAATGCCTCCTTTCGTTGTGAAATTTGCACCTAAGGCAGGGACACATAAAAATGGGCCGTGGAGGCCTCCGTTGAGGGCAAATGAGCAAGGCAACGCTCACATGGACTCTGCAAAGGCACTGGGGTACGTGTATACATTGGATGAGGAAAGAACAAACATTGTCTTTGCACTTGACAATGGGTGATTGTAAAGTCTAGGTTATTTGGCAGGAGACAGTCATTATCACAGCCCATAAATTAGACAGCAGAACACTTGAGAAAGCTCTAACCTTTTTTATTTGATCATTTGTTTATTTTTTTGACAATATAAATGCAGTTTAGGGCTCAGCTTCAGTCATTGGACTGTATACCTGGCTCCAAGGTGTCACGCTAAGGGACACTGTATGTGACAGGTTATTTGGTTCCCTTTGTGGAAGCACTGTATTTTTTTTTTAATCTTTCCTGGTGCTTTTTGATGGAAAACCAGGCAGCTAGTTCTTCCTGAGTATTTATCCTGTGGGAATGTTCTCTTTTCCTTGGAAATTTAGGAATATAAAATGACAGTGTTCTGAATTTATGGAGGATTCTTTAGAGGATTAAGCTTATCCTCAAAACTCATGTAGTTGTGAGGCTTGAATGCCAGTGTGGTCCCTACTCAATCCCAAGTAACTTTTGAATCTACTGACTAATCTCAAATAAACCAGGAAACAAAAAATAGTCAAAATAAAGGTTCTTACAGATTCAGTTCTGACATCAGGGTCTGAGACTGGAGAAAAATGAATGCAGATGTGCTGAAGGTGGACAGAAGCAGGGGATACATCATGGTTTTGCAAGGCCCAACATGGTTTCTCTGGAAACAGTGGGACCTAAGCAGCATTTGACCCCCACAAGAATAGACATATGAGCTTGAGAAGTGCAGACTGCTCGGTCCGAGTGCTGGGCTGAGCACCATGTGCTCTGCTTAACTGCAGATGTGCTGGTCTGTTTGAGCTGACTTGAGGTTGTTGCATAGTAGTGCCTTAGGTAGAGAAGGATGTGGGGCCCTCAGCAAGTACCTCAAAAACACTGCTGACTTGGTCTTTGCCTAACTTCAGCTCAGAGAATAAAATTCCTAGTGGCATGAGAAAGGGGACTGCTTTCCATTGCATTACTTCCTGGAGAGTGGCTCTAAGATTCCCTTCAAAAAGCAAATCTAGGGCAGCCAGTTTCCCTGAGACCTTGCTTAGCCCACACTTATGTTCTCCTCAATGAAATTACATTTCTGACTCACTCTACCTCCCTGCACAAGGAGTTGTCCAAATCTAACTCAAAGACCTTCACTCAGTGTAAGTGGAAGAAGCCTCCTGAGATGTGCACATCAAGGGTGTCCTGCTTCGGACCAAGATTCTTGGAACTCTTCCAACCCAGATATAGACATGGGATACTTCAGATGGGAGAAGGGAGGAGATTGCCGTTAAATGAGGACAAAATCATGATCCAACTTCCCCAAAACTTACCTGCAGTCTTTTGGTCTGAGCTGTCCAGTATATATGTGGGTCTGGGCCAAAGTCATTAAGGAGACTTTCCACTGAATTCAAAAGGTTTTGATTTCATAGAATCATAGAATCATAGAATGCTTAGGGTTGGAAGGGACCTCTAGAGATCATCTAGTCCAATCCCCCTGCACACACAGGGTCACCTAGAGCACGTGGCACAGGACTGCGTCCAAGCGGGTTTGAAGATCTCCAGAGAAGGAGACTCCACAACCTCTCTGGGCAGCCTGTTCCAGTGCTCTGGCACCCTCACTGTTAAGAAATTTTTCCTTAAGTTCCTGTGGAACTTTCGGTGCTTCAGTTTCCGGCCATTTCCTCTAGTCCTATCAGTGGCCACCACTGAAAAGAGACCAGCACCATCCTGGGCACTCCCTCCCTTGAGGTACTTGTATACACTGATTAGATCCCCTCTCAACCTTCTCTTCTCCAGACTGAACAGGCCCAGCTCCCTCAGAATTGGCACCCTGGAGTCCAAAACACAACTCTAATAGCATTGTATGGGCAGAAAAACCTAACAGAGTGTCCTTACTCCTAGTCCTTTCCAAATATTTGCTCCTGCCAGATTCATTGTGTGTCTTCCTGAAACAATTATTCTTGGCCACATCATAACTCAGTGCCATCAATTAGCTGAGAACAGTTTGATAGGTTCTGTAAGGATCTTCACTTCTTTTTACTGCTCCCCAGACAGCTCTTGTGTCAATCAGATGAATTAAGCCCTGGCTCTTTCCATCTGTCTAGTTAGAGTGCTACCATGGAAAAGTTTCTGGTGCATATATTAGCACCAATGTACACACATAAGAAACAGAGTAAGGTAGAGGGGATAATACATGCTGGAGCCCATAGGACTGGTCACTCTGGAGGACTATAGGGAGTCCACGGTCTTCTGTGAAGCTCCTTAGTTTCCATGGGCATCTTAGTTATTTTAAAAGCAGTAAAACATAACTCAGTGTTTCTTCACACTCATTTTCCCACATGCTGCTTTACCATTTTTTCCAGTGTGCTCCCCTGTTGGCTTGTTCTGTTTGTCTCTGGGCTGTGTTTGTGCCCCTGCATTTTTTAAATGAGTGCTTGGGTTATAAACCAGTCCATTTTCCTCTCCACAGCTACATTTCCCCAGCACCACTTGTGGGGTTTAGACCCCAAGATCTGTGGGGTGAGGGTGTGTTGAGAATGCACTAGGAGATTTCCACATCCTCTGTCTTGGGGGAGGGCTTTCAAGATGTGGATAATGAAATATGGTGTGAGAGAGGACTTCAGACATGACTGCTGTACCCACAGCATGAGGCTGAGGTAGAAGAGTGACAAATAGCCACTTACTTTTCCAGGGAGTAGATAGGATAGGGCAATGGCCATGCCAATTCCTGTAGCTGCACGTAGCAATACTCTTCATAAACCCTGGGTCCCTACAGACTAGAACCATGCTCCCAGCTAAAGACCTTTGAACTTTTATTGGTTTCTGGAATCACACGGAAGCAGTTATTCCTTCTAAATAAAAAGAAGCTTGCACGCTGTTAACTTGCTATGACCTCACCTCTGACCCGCTTCTAGCAGATGTTTGCCGCGATTATCAAGCACCCCACTTTTTTTCTCATTTAGACAGACTTCCCAAGAATGTTATTGACTTCTTTGGTAACCAGAGACATTTCCCTCAAAATTCTCTTACGAAACAGCCTTTCACAAAAGGCCTCTCTAAAGTGTTCTCAGAGTATCTTTATTTAGCAATTGTTTGTTAAGGCCATTGACTGCGTTGACAGTGTGTTATCTTACATAAGCAATAATAGAAAGGGAGAGCCATGAGATAAGAGAATACAGCCTAGGTGACCCAGCATGTGTTGTGGGGTAGTGCAGGTGCATGCCAGAGACTGCTACTGCATTCAGAACCGGCTGCTCCTAGGGCCCTGCTGAGAAAGCCCATGACACTAAGGGTTCAAGATCATGGAGACAGAGCTGTGCTGGGGCTTCCCGTCTGACTGTCCTCATGCCAGGTGGGGATGCCAAGGATGCTGCTTTGTCAAGCAGAGCCTACCTGTCAGACAACACGCAGCCAGGGCAGTCAATCATGGCATTGGTGGTCAGTAGTCAAGTGGATCCTGCCACTAAGCCCACCTTGGCCTAAGTCCAGCCCCAGGAGCAGCAGCCACCTCAAAGACAGTTTTGATCTCTGTCTCTGGTCTCTTTACACTTGTCTGCCTCTCAGGTAGTGGAATGGTTTCAAGTGGAGGTTGGGAGACTCCTCTCTCCTCCCAGAGCCTTGATTTTATTGCCTACGAGCTAGGATAGACCTCAGGGAAGAGGAAGGAGTGACCAGGAGTCTTCTGGAGCTGGCAGAAGTGGCTGAACCAAGACCTCATGCATCCTCCAACAGAGTGCAGGCTATTGTGGGCATACCTGGCTTTGCCTGGGGAATGCTAGGCCCCTAGTATAGGTGAGTTGGATCTCAGCCTTGCTGAGAGGCTGTGCTTTACTTGTGCTTGGAATCTGGCTGCAAGCAAGCCTGACTCCCTGCTGAGCTGCACCAGCACTGCTGGACAAGCATTTATTGAGTTCATCTCCTCTCAGCGAGATCTCGGGCTAGACTGACTGAATATGTAGCAGCTCTCTCCATTTTGAACCCGAGGTGAGGAAGCAGGGAAGTGTTGTTGAGATCACGGAGGGGTCAAACCCCTCTGCTCCATTTTTCAGGGTGGATTTTCTTCCTCATGAAAAACATTGCCCTGGAAGCTGCTCGTCTCTGAGAGTTGGCGGGGAGCAGCGTACATGTGAGGAACCTCTCCCCAGGCATTTGCTTCCATTTTAAATAAAGTGTATCTTGGAAAGGAGTCAAGTGTCTTGTATAAACAGCCTGGAGTCAGGATCGCTCAAGCGTTCTGAAGGAAATGTCAGGATGATTAAGAGGGGATTTGGTACAAGTGTGTGTATGTGTGTGCATGCGCATGTTGATGTGCACGTGGGTGCTGCCTTCAGCCTTTCTGCACTGCATCCCGGGTGTCTGTAGTTGCACCATTAGCTGGAACTCACCTGCAACTCTGAAAATACTCCGGGATCTGATCGAAGCATCTGCTCACAAAGGTTAGAAATGGCTAAGAGCAGCACTTCATATGTGTAGGAATGTCCCCAACTCCTTAACCTCTAGCCACGCCTTCGTCTTCGGTGCCATTGCGCCTGCTTTCTGTCAGCAAAACATCCCTTCAAATGGGTTCATTTACTCTTCTTTAAGCCTTTTTTGTTAAGTGTTAAGAAAGATGGATGATAGTAGCTCTGTCCTGTCATGGGGGTGCTCAGCGCCTGTGCAGAGTTAATGCTGCACATCTGGTGCTCTCTGACAGCTAGAAGGGACCAGGTCAGTGCTGGGGCAGTGACTGCTGCTGTGCTGGTTTCCAGGAACCAGCAAATAGTGGGAGGCTTTGGGGTGGGCTTACGCTCATGGGTGCCTCCACAAAGGGTGGTGAACTTGTCCCCAAGCCCACTCACACCGTTCAGAGGCAGCAGGGCTTTTTCTGGCTTCTGAGGAAGGAACTGCAGAGAGACGATGAATGGAGACAGGGACCTCTCAGGGAGAGATGAGCAAAATAGGTGCCCAGTTTGAGGCTAGCCTACCAGAAAAGACTGAAGAACATGTCTACTGGGCAAATGTTGTTCTATTTCTGTCCTCCCCCTCCATCTACCCTGCATACCTGGGCAGGGAGTGCACCATGCATGGGTGCATGCCCCGCTCACAGCAAGTGTCACATCTCAGCTGGGGCTGTTTGCTCTGCTATAAAGCAGAGTGTAAAAATGAAGGACAAACGGCAAAACATCCGAAAGACATTTCAGAGAGAACTAAGGATTGTGGTCAAGGAAGCTGGAGGGAAAACAAGGAGGTCACAGCAGTGTGTGGAAGGCCACAGGAGCATGGACAGTGCGTGGGGAGGAGTGAGATGGGAGAGGCCCAAGGCTGGGGGACATGAGGTGCCAGGGGCAGAGTTGTGTCGCTGCATCTCCTCTAGCTTTGGAAGCCTGTGCTTCATGGCCAGAGCATCTTGTTCTGTGCTGAGGTTGGGCAGGGCAGAGGCTCCCCTTGAGCAGCACTGCAGCCAGCCAAGTAGGCCCCTTTCCCAGCTCTCTGCAGGGCCTTCAAAGCTCAGACAGTCATTATTTTAAACAAAAATGAGCCTCCTGGACGTAGGGGAAGTCTTAAATCAGGCATGTCTCTCACCTTGGGACAGTTAAAGCATGTCTGGAAGAGCCAAATTCCAGCCGCAGAAGTCCTGGCTGTTTCGCTTTGCTTTGCTTTGAGTATTTGGTGTGGGATTCCAACCTCAGCTTCTTTCCATGCAAAAACACTCTTCTTCCCTTCCTCTTCCATCCTCCAGCTCCCTGCAACCAAGAACTGAGGCTGCTGACTGTGCTGTGTCATCACAGTGCCAGTGATGGGTGGGATCAACCCCCTGAGCCATCCTCCTGCCTGTCTTTCTTACCAGCTCTGCTCACAGAAGCCACGTAATGGAAGTAGGTGATTCAGTCATTAGTGAGCACCGGTCTACCAGGCCGTTCCAGCCGGGCTGCTCCAGGCTCTGCTGGCACGCCTGCCCCCATCCCTGTCACCCTGTCCTGGGGCTCAGCAGGCTTGCCAAGCTTGTCAGATTGAGCCATCACCTGGCCTCAGGCTGTTGTCACTCTGCAGGATGAGGTTCACGGGCAGAGGGGAAGCAGTCATGCCCCAAACTCTTCCTCCTCCCCTTTCGTTTGGTCTCCAGCTGTATTTCTCATGGGTGGCCTTCCCTCACCCAGGCAAGTTTTCAAGACCAACCTCCCTGCTTTGGCAGGGTATTGCTAATACGTAAGCCCGTTTCAGGCAATCTCTCCATCTCTTCCTGCACATCCTCTCTGACCTCTGTTTGTCCCTCTGGTCTCCTGCTCCATATTCTCTCATGAAGCGCAGTCTCTTTAGTGATGATTCGCCACTGCCCTTCGTCCTTGTCTTCTCCCCATCTCCAGTTCATCCCACCATTTCTGCTGGACACTTCTCATCTTCCCATTTGTCCTAGGATTAGGCTGACATGCCCTGCACTAAATTAAGCCTCCATTGTCCACCCTATTCTCTCCCCATATGTAGCTAATGTCTTGCAGCAAGAGAATGCTCCCTTCAGCTGTTCTGCATCTAAATAGGATCTAGCCAGTATTGCAGAAACAAGGTTAATGTTATCTGGCAGCAAGATTCCCTGTCTATTTCTCATCTCCACAGGAGTCACCTCTCTGCTCCAGGACAGCCCTGGTTGAATTAATTATTCATGATGCCAGGACAGGAATTGGGAAAGTGAAGGTGGATCTAGATATCATCCACATGACCACGTGTTTCAGTGTGTTTATAAATATAGGAGCTGATAGCTGGAAAGTTTAAAGTTCCTTCAGCTTCAGAATTTTATTTTCAAGTATTTCATTTCTGCTTTATCTCCTTTCTGGGAGCGATTTCCATGTTACACTGCATATTGTGTCTCTGTAGCTTTTTATCATATAGCAAAATGCTAGCTATCCCCTTTTTCTTGTATTTTTAGATACCCAGTTCTGTGCTCCTCTCCCTCAGCTTCCCAGAATCTCCACCAAAAGCCATTGCTGTCCACATCCAAATCCTCTTGTAATTGCTGGAGCAAACCCAGACAGATCCCCCGGTCTCTGTGACCTCCAATGCTCCCCAGAAGTCCATTTTAGCTACCTGTGGCATCTGCATCCTATGCATTGGATATATGATTTTGCTCTTTCTGCTGAACTTCACACAATGGAGTCTTCTTTCGGCCCTTGACTTCTGGATGCTACCATCATTTCAAATAAATAATAATAACAATTATTGCTATTCCCCTACCCAAGGACATAAGGAATTTGTCAGCAGTGCAGTACCTTTGATCCCCCATCCATCATCTTGGGCTTCCTGTCGTTATCTTTGTGGGACATGCTTCCGGTGTTCAGCAAATATTTGATTTCCTGTGAATTTTAAATAAAAAGTTCTTTTTCCTTTTTTAAATGATTTTAAAATACTTCTGGCACCATGTGGACACATTCCATTCCAAAGAGAATAAAGGAAATCTGTTCTGGCTAAATATAGATCAAAAGACACTTTTGAGCTGTCTCTTCTATCCCCGACTGAGAAGACTTTCCTTTCCCTGGCTACCCTGGCTCTTTCAACCATGCTTATGCACTGCTCCATATAGTCTCTGTATTCCTGCTTCTGCTCATGTTCTGTGCTCATTTGGTTTGGTTTCTTGCTTGACTTGCTGATTTAGATGGCTCAAGGAAGCAATGCTCTTTCTACAATACAGGAATTCTCAATACAGAATACAGGAAGAGGTCTTCCAGTATTGAGAATCCACTACAAATATTTCAGCCTCTCCCACCGGAGCTTTAAAAGCCCTTTACCAACACAAGCTTTGTCTGGCAAAACCCACTGGAGAAAACACTGTTAACTTGCTTTACAGCTTGAGTGAATCTAGGGGACCAAGTGGAAATACTGGATCTCAGCTAGCCTGAACACACATAGCTCCCTTTCAGCCGCAGGACAGCAGCTTTATCATTGTGTAATCCTGGTGCATCAGGTCTTCCTTCCACCAAGTGCTATCACAGTGCAAGTAATAATGAATATTAGTAACAGCAAAAGCAGAGGAAAGTCAGTAACAGTGATCCTTGGCCTTTCTTCTAAACACTGTATTGCTCATTTTGCAAAGCTAACTCTTAGTAGAAGAGAAGAGTTCGCTTGCTTGCTCACAGCAATCAATAAACTTGGGGCTTGAGAAGCAACAAAAGCACCTTGCATCACAGAAGGATGTTCACAGCATAGATATGTGTGTCCTGCATTCAGAAATGATATCCTCGGGCATGTGCAGACAGTGAACAAATGGGAGGGAAGGGAAAGAAAGGGAAAGGTGGTGCTGGATGGTAGTAGTGCATGGTGAGGGCAGCTCTTTGTTAGATTTGGTACGCAGCAGGCATACAGATGTATTGGCCTATTTGAGTCTGTGTATGTATATGACTTTTAAATCACTTACATGGGGCATGGTTGCCAGCAGGGCATCAACTGGGCAGCTATCAGGTACTAACTGGGATGGCACTGTTTTGTCTGCAGGTGTTTGTGGTGTGCCATGGCCTTCTGCAGCTCTCCCAGCTCCTCTACAGCGCCAACTTCAAGAGCAGCCTCACCACTATTGAGAAGCGCTTTGGACTCTCAAGTCTCTCCTCAGGTTTCATCTCCAGCTTGCACGAGGTAATTGGATGAGAAACTTCTGTGGGGGCCGTGAGGGTTGGCCAGAAAGGAGAGACTGTAGCCATGACTACAGTCCCATCGGTGGTTTCCACTAGAACTCTCTATTTTGGTAGGTTTCAGCTTTGGTCTGAGTCATTCCAAGCTTTCTCATGACTGCTAAAAGGAGACATTGGCCAGCAACTTCTCCAATGTCTGTCCCTTTCCATGTATTCCCCGCTCTGATGACCCTGTGGTGAAGGACTAACTCTCACCAGCATCCTCTTACGAGGCTGGTCTCCATATAAACTGCGTTCAGGCTGCAGCTGTGCTGTTCTATGTGAAAAGAACTTCAATTTAAACCTGGTACTTGATGAACAGCTGTGTTTTATGACAAGTTCTTGAAGCAGCTCTGTACATCTCAGGAGAAATGCAACCCCCTGAGGCATATGCTGCAAGAACATATACCTTGTCTTCAGCAGAACTGCTAGCTCTCTGCTCTTTCAAGATGCTGAGACAATCAGGGCCAGACTTGTACTCACCAAGGGTTTGGGCGCTTTAGGCTGCAGTCCTCTGTGACCTCTGAGAAGTAGGTGCCCAGGTCTTACCCCTACCAGCACATTTACCAGAGGTTAGAAGGACTGAACCAAAGTCCACTCACACCAGTGAGGGACCTCCCACTGACTTCCATCAGTCCCAAACCACGCGAAGAAGGAGATCCAGTACTGATGATCATTACTGATGATCATTACTGATAGTCCTGTTGTACAGTTAGGTATCCTGTCACTCACAGCAGTGATGCATTAATACCTCAATAACTCGTGTGCTTTTATGCACTAGAGAAATTGCTTTTACTTGGCAACTTAATGTTTGGAGAAATGTTAGCAAAATAAAACGCATGTAGAGCAGTCTCTTACTGCAAGAGGATAAAGGGAAAAGGAAGGTACTATAACATATACCATGCTGTTAAATACTCTCTGCTTTCAGGTGACAGAGACATCTTTATTCCTCTGCTTTGAAGAATATCTTTCTGTGCTTCTTTCTAGTTCTGTGTAAGCTCTCCTGCCTGTCTAGAATGGTAGTCTTTTAATTAATTGCTACATCAATTTTAAGAACAAAAACCACAAGAGACAAAACAAGGGAGCTCAATCTAAACACATATTAAAAGGATACTTAGGCATAAATACCAAAGTTAAAATAATATTTAGCTTGTCTCAAGCAGAAAAAAATGCATATAATTATAATTTTATGGTTTTCGTCCCTGTGCCTAAGAGCTATGGCTCGTATTCTGTGTTGAGTAAGCTGCACATTTTCTTTTTATCTTTTTAGCAAAATGAGGATAAATGGACTGTGATCATATCTGCAGTTCCAAGTGCCCAGAGCTACAAACATTTGCAGTGAGCTGGATTTTGTGGCTGGGCTCATGTCTGCTTAGAACCGTGGGAACAGAGGCAGTAACAGAGTGCAGAAGTTTTTGCTGGATTTGGGGGAGTAATTAGTTTGGGGAGTCATTAGTTTACGCCATGTCCTACTGGGTGGAGAGCATGTGGGAGCTGAAGAAAGCCCTAGCTCAATCACCAGGAGGTGTGAAGCAGTCCACGATAAGAAAGGAGGCACACAGGTTACGGGATCCAAGGAGTTGGCCCGCTAGCCTTCGATAAGAAGGAAGCACTGAATCATTGTGAATATGCAGGGTGTAGCTGAGGGCTGCCCTGTTCTTGCTCTTCAGGGGCCAAGCACCACCTGACCAAGACACTTCTCCACCCAGCTGTACACAGACCTCGGGGAGCAGTTTTTGGGCACGGCCTGACTTCCGCCGTGACGTCTTCTAATGTTCCTCCCGTTTCACTCTGCTCTTTCCAGATTGGCAATGTCGTCCTCATCATCTTTGTCAGCTACTTTGGCAGCCGAGTCCACCGCCCTCGGGTGATAGGAGTGGGAGGCCTGCTACTGGCACTTGGAGCTTTCCTGGTGACCCTTCCTCACTTCCTCTCGGGCCCGTATGAATACACCACGCTGAGTGCTGGTAAGTGCCTCCATGCATCCCTAGAGAGAAGGGGTGTCTGTAATACAAGCAGCACAACACAAAAGATGTTCCTTCTCAGATTTGATCTAGGTAGCATGGGTAACATGGGAGAAATGATAAGTTGAGAGGGCATTTTCTTATGCAGGTGGTTATTCTGGAGCAAGATTAGATGGTTCAACCAAAGGCTTACATGACGTCTGCGTCTTGGCATAGAGATGTACAACCTGACCATCATCCTCTAGAGGCACTTTGAGGGCTGTGCTCTGCCAGTTTTCAGTTGACCCAAGCAGAAGCCCTACCCCTCTGATCCTTGTTTTCTCATCAATTTTGGTGGATGTGTAGGACATTTGAAGGAGCACACTTACCTGTTTAAGGACCAAGGACCTCACAGTTGAGTAAGAAGTATGAATAAGAAGTACATACATTGGGATATCAGCTCTTGCATAACAAGATGTAGCAACCAGTTAGACCATTCCCAGTGCCTTACGCTAGTTTCCATCTGCATCTTAACTGCTCTCTTCTTGCCTGCATGTGTCAGAGCAAGAAGTGATTTCCAACTAAAAGGTAACCTTTAGTGCAAATAAAGATGTCCACCTCATCTCTTATCTCGTTGCTGTCCACAGAGATGTACAGCCATTGAGTCTTCTTATTTTCATCACCTTCCCCATCATAAATTTGGCCACAGTTGCTTTGGACTTGGTTCTCCATGCCTCCTTGAAAATGAGAATGGCTGTATTTGTTGTATGCTGAATATAAGCAGGTTGTTTGAATGGAATGATGTAGGGCAAATATTTTCTATTTTAAGTCTGATTTCAACACAGTTTTGCAACGCCTTTTGAATGCAACAGTTACATGTGGGATCCTTTCTGCCTTCCTTGGGCATGTTATCTGAGCCACAACTTTAGGTGACAAGTTTAATTGCTACTGTGAAGGACCAAATTTCCCCACAGATGCTCCTAAAGGCCTCCAGAGGGAGCATATCTCCACCTACATCTGTTTTTTCAAGCTAAGCAGGACAGGATCTCTTTAGAGGTTATGAAGACACCACTTCCTCTCACAACTGCACAAAGAGCTTGCCATAGGGCTAATAACCTCAGCTGCAGTATGTGAGGTGGACAGCATCCCGCATGGATCTGTCACCTTCTGGAATATTTGTAAAAGGGCTCCATGATATGTGAAAGAAATATATCTTCCAACACGGAAATCATGAAATAATTATAATACATGTTTGCTTTGAAAGTTAGTCATGATAATGGTGTAACTGTTAGTTCTGATTTCTTTCTCTCCTGCCTAAGCCCTACTCCCTTTGGACTGCTAAGCATTCTGTGTCTCTGCTTTCTGGATGGGCCGTGTATGTCCTTCCAACCTGTTCCTGATCATCCTGGAAACAGTCTTGCTTTCCATAGCATCAGACGTATCCCTGCTGCAGATCTGAACCTTCATGACTTGCTGTTGCTGACAGCATCATTAATAATGATGAAATACCATCCAGCTATGCAAAAAAGACAGCTGAAGAGAAAATGTGAAGCACAATGCAGAGTTGGCTCTGGGAGAGAAGCCCTGGGGTGCAAGAGATGCTGGTTCTGCTCTTGTTGTCCCGCATGACTGTGAACAAGTCACTTCACTTTGCACCTCTCTGGGGCAATGGTGCAATTCCCGGGAGGCTCCAAGATCTCTGCTTTCCCCCAGTGCCCATGTGGCAGGCTGCAGGCTCTGCGGCGCCTTGCCCACTGAGGCCTTGTGCTAGCTGAATGCTGAGCTGGATTTGTACCGGAACAGTCCTGGCCATATCGGTCCTGTTGGGATGGCCTTTATCTGCTCGAGAAATTAATAGCTCTGGGCTGTGCGTCAGTGCTCATGTGCTCTCAGGCCAAAGAGATTAATGTGGCAGATCCAAAATTCTGGTGCTGATGAGTGTGCATGCCTTCTTCACATCAGCAATGGACTCCCTTCTCCTTTCTCCTGGTTGCCATGTGATGGCAGATGTTGCTCTTATTGTTCTCAGTGCAGATGGATGAGAGCAATGGTGGTACCACAAATTCCTTCCCCAGGAGTGAGGTGGCCAAGTGGCCTTGCTGACCGCCCAAGCTGAAGGCCAGTGCAGTTGATGTTTCACCTATAGATCAAAACCTTTTGAAAAGGATAAGAAAGTATTGTAATCTTCAGCTGAGTCACAGAGAAATTAAAACATGACAAATAAGGTCATAATAAAGCAGAATTTAGCTTGCCTGTCGCTGATGCCTCTCCTACAGTAGTCAGTAGGTCATACAGTCTATCCTAAGAAGGGCTACTGATTCGAGGCAGGCTTTGGGAACAGGCTGGCAGGCGTGATGACAACTCAGTTTCCATGCAGAGTGCAATACTTAGAAGTGTCTGCACTGCATACAAGGCTGACATCAGGTTTCCAAAGTAACTTCAGTGTCTTAATCCTTGGGATGCCAATGAGCTTCAGCCTCCTCAAGACCTGACACTTCTGAAAGCAGGACTTAGGCTCCTAAGTCACTTCATCTCTTTGCCAACTTCCCTCGTACTGCTTGTGCCACAGAGAGGAATGGCAGAGGTGTTGGCAGTGCCAGCCAGATAAAATCTTGCACTTATAGTGAGAAGATTAATTCTGGAAAGGTTTTGGGTCACATGCATTAAATATTAGCCTGCTGCTTTGAGGAAGGGAGCCTTGGCTTTGCTATGGAGCTGCTGGGTAGCTCCTAGATAGGGAGCAAGACACACCTAAGAGAAATATCCTCATATTTATATGAAGATTTCTGTTCCTACCAAAGCATTAGAAGCCCTCTTGCTTTGTTATCCCACATCAACTCTGCTCTGGGAAAGCTGGCACCACCAGCGCTGATCTGCAGCCCAGACTCTATGGAACACTTATAAACGATGGCTCAGTGTGGGGCTGACAGCGTTCCAGAGTTCACTCAGAAATACAAAAACCAGCTCTCTGCTGGCTTGCAATTGATGCCTTTCCATCAAAACCCAAATGTATGATTTTTGGGGAGGAGGGGGTGGGTTTGAGAAGTGGAACAAGCACTGAATACCAGGTTTTCCAAAAGCTGAAGAGAAGGAGGCTTTAAAATCATTAGCCAGACTATGAACTGATCAGCATTTGGGACAAGGGCTACTCTTTATCATTAAGGAAACAAGTCAAAGTGACGCTCATCATCCTGCCTCCCTGCCTAGAGCCATACGTGTTTATATGCAACCCCACGCCGGTCCCAGTGTGGTGCTGGCACGGCTGCTGACCTTCTTCCTCTGGGCTGGGCTCTGCTGTTAGCCTGGGCATTTGCATAGACTGATTTGGGCTGAAGTATGCACCTCACCCTGTCTTCGTGGCCGCTGTGACTAATGCTGTCCTGCAGGAAACTGGTCTGAGCTCCAGGCATACCAGTGCCGCGTGAAACCGCGTTTAGTCATGGTGTTGTTCACACCAGTGATACTATGACTTGTGAAATGGAACGGTATCAGGGCTCTCTTTCCTAACCCCAAGTAGTGGGAATCAAAGGAGCCTCGGGACACCCACATGAATACCTTGGAGAGTGGTGTTTAATGGAGATCCTCAGCTACCAGGCTGCAAGCACACAGTGTGGATTGGCCTGCCACAGCACTGGTAACGTCCTGAATCCATTAATGCCCTTAGCTCTCACTGTCGGGCTGGTGAGACCCACATCCCTCTTGGTAGGGACGCTGTGGTAGGTGCACCAGATGGATGAGGTGCTGGCACAGCCTGTGAAGCTCTTACAGTCTGGGTCAAGTGAGTATTGCAGCAAGAGACCTTGAACAGGATGAAAACCTCTCAATGTCCCAACCACAGGATGATGTGAGGAATTACGGTCCTTGCTTTCAAAGCACCTGAGCTGCTCCTGAGCTCTGAGGGCAACAGCAACGTGGCAGCTTGGCCATCCTTGGGTTGCGTTCCTCCACGTTTCTGCCCAGGTGCCACGCGGAAATAAAGACTGTTGGCAGGGAAAACAAGCCATGCCTTTGGTTTTGAATGTCTCATTGAGAGCAGCCTTGTTCCACTATGTGCAATTTGGCACGAGAGGGCTCCGGTGGCACTCACTTTTTGTTACAGTAAAATCTTTATTAGCAAAGGAGACTCATTCTTTCAGAAAAGACCCTTCAGTCAAGCACTGCCTCAAATAAACTTGCATAACAATTTCTGTGGTGACCCGCTCTTAGGAATGTGCTGCCACATTATGCCAATGAAAACCCTTAATCACCTAACAAATATTTGTTTTTGCTTTGCTTCTATTTGCTCAGAAGCATAGAAAAATCCACAAAGCTATTTCTTTAACTAGAAAGACGTGATAGGAATGTTGAAACAACTACAAATAACAATAATAAAAAGCCAGAATGAAAATGGCTAAATTAAAAGACCAGGATTGCTCTATTTGCTCTGTAACTCTTTTATTTTGCCTGAGGAATGGGTTTTTCCATCTGAAAATATTTATACTTTTCCACTGATTTTGACACAGTCCATCCAAAGGCTTATGTCAACTGGCTGAGCCCAGCTTTCCATCAAGTTTTATGGAGAACTTTTTATCCTCTGCTGACAGCTGAAATGTGACTTGTTGGAGTTGGACTTCGGGTGGACCTTTCACCTGCACAGTCACAGCATGCAGGAGAAATTGTTTTGCTTCCTTCTACTCTAATCAGTCTGTCGTAAAAAAAAAAAAAAAAAAAGATAAAAAGACACACTGTTCCTTTGCTATACTGACCTCAATATAATGCTGCAAAGGATTGGAAAATGCGATGATAACTACTGATTAAAATGAGCCAGTTCAGCTGAACTCCAGTCATGTGTGACTCTCCAGGAAATTTGGGAGATTTCCTGGTACCTAGAAATTTAGGTATTTGGTACAGTCTTCAAATCTTACTTTTTTCATTCCAGGTAATAAGAGCCAGATCCAGGCTGAACTCTGTTACTCTGAGAATAAGTTTATGTGTCCAAACACAACTCAGGATCCCCAGAAGGAGGCCAGCAGTATATGGGCAATGATGGTCATCGCCCAACTGTTGGCTGGAATTGGGACAGTTCCCATCCAGCCCTTCGGGATTTCCTATGTAGACGACTTTGCAGAAGCAAACAACTCCCCTCTGTATGTTGGTAAGTGGAAAGATTCCTCTGCTTATGAAGCAGTGCAGTTGTTTCTTGCTATTTCATTACAAATTCCACATCCTTCAGACCTTAGAGATGAAATGGAAAGATGCTTATTTGGAGATGAATCTGCTGCCCACCACAAGATAGGCTAGAGCTGCAGTGCAGGAGCAAGGAATATTATTGCTCTGGGAAGAGTAAGTGTGTGGACAGCAGTTCTTTGCAGGGAATGAACGTTAGAACAAGATTAGGGCTGTTGAGAATTTGCCCACTAGAGCTTAGCTGGGAAATACAGACTTTTCAGCTAGTAAAATTCTCCACAAAAAAAGAGAGAGATTGATTCTTGGAGATTATTTCAGTAAATCAACAGATACGCAAATCTGCAAGTAAACAGATAAGGAAACCAGAAAAGCCCAGTTTCAATCTTGTTATCACTCGTTGGAGGTGTGATTTGGCAGCCATAAGCTCCAATTTTCCTTTAACACTTTGTGATCCAAGGTGATCCATGACTGGATATAGTCTGGACAAAATTCGCTGCCCAGAGAAGGCAATGGATGTGGAAGGAGCTTGGATAACATCTCTCCCAAGGTCCACTACTGCCCCAGGCCACAGAACTGAAAGGCAGGAGATGAAGGACTAGAGAACCTTAGAGAGCTGTTGAGTCTGGAGGAGGATCAAGGGTAGATCATATTGTTTATAATTTTTGATGGAACAGAGCCTCCATCCTTGGAGATACTCAAAACCCAACTGACGTGATCCTGGGCAACTTGCTCTAACCAATCTGCTTGAGCAGAAAGGTGGGACCAGATGATCTCCAGAGCTGCCTTCCAACCTCAACTGTTCTGTGATTCTGTGATCTCATCCAGGTTTGATTCCCACAATGTCCTAGCACTGGGTAGTTGAGGCTCGGCCCTTTTGAAAAGATGAGAAATTCTGGGTAGAGGAAAGTGCAGCGAGGACCTTCTCAGTCCCGTCTCCCTAAAGAACCAGAAAAGTCATAGCAGACACAGCTCTAACCAGAGTGGCAGCTCCAACAAAGGTTTGCTGCCACATGATGACAATTCCTCATGGTGTGTCTTCCCACTGAGCATCTGGTGGGACTCAGGTGAGGTTCTCTGCATCAAAATGCTGGGTTGCTTCTCCTGCTTAGTGCCCTTGGTCTCTACAGGGTTATATTTATGGTGAGGGCATTAGGAAGCCCAGGAAGGAGTATAAGTGAATAGATAAAGTGTAGCTGGTTCAGACCAAGTGGGTATCCAGAACAGCTGAATGAGCTGGAACATCCCCCTTGCTTTACTGTCTGTGAAAACATGATGCCATTCATGGGGAGGAAAGCAGTAAGAAAACTTTCTCAGAGGCTCTTATTTAGCATCTGTTTATTATGCTTTGGCCAGGGGCAGACAGGCTACAGGAACCACACGTTGTACAATTAATGCAGGTGTTGCAGAAAGGCTTTGAAGTAGATGTTGTTGCTATGGGATCAGCCTTCAGCCCCTCCAAGAGACAGGTTCCCAAGCTCAGAGGGATTTCTGATTCCACAGAAGTAGGTATTGGCTTACACGTTAAACTGTGAATCTTTTCCCTGGGAACAGTAGAGCCTGGCTGGGCCTGGAGCCCCGGCATGATCTTCCCATTCAGTCTGTAAACTATTTAAAAACCTAATTCCTCTTGGTGCTGAACAATGTCTTTGGAGCAGCCAAAGGCATCAGAGTGATTTAGGAGTCAAAACCGGATATTCCAAAATAAGGTAAGCATTTAAAGAGAAGGGAAAGCCTTTGGGATTAGACTCGCAAGGACAGGCTTTGTACAGCACTTGGCAGGGCCTCCAGACTCACCCAGGCATATTTCGCTCCAGACTCCTGCTAAAAAGGGCTGTCACACCATGTAAAAGCTCCAGAGAAAGGTTGGAAACACCCTTTCCAGCAAGACTCCCTTGTTCCTCTCAGCTCGAATAGTTTTGACTGGCAAAATGAGGGCAAGAAGCTGTTTTTTTGTTTTTGTTTGAGTTTTGTTTGTTTATTTGTTTGTTTTTCCAATACCTGTTTTCCTTTCTTTTTTTCTCCATAAGAGGTTTAGAAGAAGCCTTGGAAGGGACCAATGACAGTAGGAGTTCTCAGCAATAGGCGTTGTTTCACTGCTGGGAACTGCAGGAAACCCGTTTATCATCTCATCTGCTCAGCACCCATTAGCAAGGTCACATTTTCATTAAGGATCTGGCACTTGCGGTGCCCCTTCTTGCACGCTGAGCTCACCAGAGGCTCCAATTGGCAGCCAGGCTTCCTAGGCAAAACTGGAGCTCTTTGGAAAATCTGGCCACCAGATTTTTCCCTTTCCCTTGGAAAGCAGCTAAGGATGTGACACTTGGCTCCCAAGATATTGTAAAACAAACTGATCTTCTCTCATGGTGAAGAATCAGTGGCCCCAGGACAATTCAGTGCCTGTTGGATTCTCAAACCTGCCCATCCTGAAGATGAAGGAACATGGGGTTGGTTTGTTCTTTGTGGGGTTGCTTTGCTCTATGTAATAACAGTTGTTTAGATATTGATGGATAGCTATACCCTGCTGGAGGGTATAGAATCATAGAGTCATAGAATGCTTAAGGTTGGAAGGGACCTCTAGGGATCATCTAGTCCAACCCCCTGCACACGCAGGGTCACCTAGAGCACGTGGTACAGGACTGCGTCCAAGCGGGTTTGAAGATCTCCAGAGAAGGAGACTCCACAACCTCTCTGGGCAGCCTGTTCCAGTGCTCTGGCACCCTCACTGTCAATAAATTTTTCCTTAAGTTCCTGTGGAACTTTTGATGCTTCGGTTTTCGGCTGTTTCCTCTAGTTCTGTCAGTGGCCACCAGTGAAAAGAGACCAGCACCATCCTCCTCACTGCCTCCCTTGAGGTACTTGTAGACACTGCTCAGGTCCCCTCTCAGCCTTCTCTTCTCCAGGCTGAACAGGCCCAGCTCCCTCAGTCTTTCCTCATAGGACAGATGTTGGCTACTGCAAGTCTAGATGACCTCAATACAACATAAATACCACTGCCTTTTGAATCTCATTATATTCTAGGTCTTACTATCTTCTTACGACAAGGAACGCTACTGTCTAACTATCTATGAAATTAAATGCTGTTTTTTTAATGAAATCCCTGTATTTAAATACTTAGTTCTATATTTTAGAAACAAAGGCATCACCTTGCCCACTTGAGAAGAGCACTTTTAAAATAGGAACACAGCCGAGGCATAGCAATGAGCTCAGATATCTTCATACCTAATATGCACGTAAGCAAAAGGCACCCATATTATATGAATCCCATTGGCTTCAGTTGGACTTGGCTACTTGCTTGAAGTTAAGATGCTGCATGACTATTTGGGTGAATTGGGGGTGGGATTGTGTGGTTTTGTAGGGGGGAAGTGCAAGGCTTTATTTCTCATGAGCACAGAGATTTCCTGGAATTTGCAAGTGCCGGGCTGTGGTTGCAGAGCCAGTGATTCAATCCGGGGGAGGAGAGGGAGCAACTTGGATAGGGGTGAGCACGGCTCTCCGCTCAGCAGCAGCCCAGCATGGCAGCTTGAGCAGGCCTTTTCCTTCTGATCATTTTTAAAGGGTCATGCAAAGAGTTTCTTTCAGGAAGGAAACTTGGATCATTTAAATTCCAAAGAAGTAAAAAGGAAGTCTCTTGACGCTTTGTGCTAGTTCTTGCATTTGCTTTTTTTGAAAAAATGGATGGTTCAGGAGAACTGAGGCTAATTTACGAATTTTTGCTGTCCCTGCTTTAGCATCTCTCCCCTCCTTCCCCAAAGGGTTGACCAAATACTTTCACTCAGCTCTTAGGACTGAGACTGCTGCGGCAGGTGGGGGCCTCCATCCCTTGCAGAAGCCCAGGAGTCACCTCCCTGCTCCTGTCTGTGCTTCCCACTTTGTTATGGTGAATCACGGATATTGAAAGCGCAGCTGCAAGCGTTGAGCACATCAGGAAAGCTTTGATCTCAGCAGAGCACAGAGGAGTTTTTTAAAGGCAGATACCTGTCTACCTTCTAACACTGTTGGATAAACAGTGCATTCAGTATATGATCAGCGGGGAGCTGTTCATCAACTGTCACTCCATAAAAAATGATTCCTGTGTTCTACATGTTGTGATATCTTCCCTTATTCATGTAGGAAGACAAATGCAATATCTGGTGGCCTCTCAGTGACAGCTTACTCATGCTGGTTCTTTCTCCTTTTAGCTATCCTCTTCTCCATCGCAGTGTTTGGCCCTGCTTTTGGGTATTTGCTGGGATCGGTGGTGCTGCGGCTCTTTGTGGATATCGGGAGAGTTGACATTGGTGAGTATTTCCCAGGTAGTGCTAAACTTTCTAGTAGCCTTCAGTGAATTAGAAGGTCATTCTGAAATGACCAGGAATAGTCTCACATCTTCATCGTGGACTCTGCCAAACTGAAATACCACCTGTGGCTGCTGGAATGTGCCTGTTGCCACCATGCTGGGAAGGTGTCGCATTATTCTAGCACAGTGGAGAGGAGCAGAGATGGTAGTGAAGTGTGCTGGCAGGGAGAAGACCACCATGGGCAGCTGTTGCCCTAAGTGTGCAGCTTGAATCTTCTTGGCACGCTCTCCTCTACCCTCCAAGAAGCCATAGTCTCTATAGACAGAGGGACCAGGTCAGCGCCCTACCGCAGGGCTTATTTTCCTTAAATGCGGTACGTGCATATGATTTCTGGTAACTTAATCACCAAAGAATTCTCCCCAGCTTCATCATTAATGTGGCTTTTCCTGTGTTTCCATAAAGAGATCAGAGCCCGCGTGACATTTTTGTCTGCTGCCTGATAAGAATAATAAATGAATCCAAAGCAGGAAATGGCAAAAAAGCCTTGGCCTGGTCCTTGTGGCGACAGACAGATTTAGCAGTCTCCGTGTGGTCGCTCCGTGATGACGTTTGCACCCGGAGTGGATTGGTCCTGTTTGGGGAAGTCGGGCGATTGTTTTGGCGGGGTGTGGGCTCCTCTCGCGCCGCACCCCGGGTTATTCCTGCCTGGCAGGAAGCCTGCGCGGAGCAGCAAAGGCCCGAGACTCCTGTTTGTTCCTTTTCCACTCATAAAATCCTAACAATGGGGAGATGTGCTCTCCATGCCAAGCCAAGCAATCGCTCGACCTCCCATGAGTAACGATGGCCCATCCGAAGGATGTCTGTGCTGCGGATGGAATGGCTCTCCTCTCTCCTCCTTTTTCCGGAGAAGGGTGTGAGTGTCAGGAGCTTTATCCACTCGGAAATTGCTCTCATTAAAAGCGCTCTTCCACCGACACGGGTCCTTCCCTTGATGTCTGCAAGCAGGCAGCTATCAAGGCTGGAACAATGGGAGAGGAATTATTTCCAAGAAAGTGGCTGTGCAATTTTCCCAGTCCCCATCTTCTCCAGGCAATCTCTGTAGCCAGCCACATTCCAAACAAGCCGTGTGCCCCAGGCAAAGAGGAATAGAGTTAGGACCCCGTAATCACTGCATTGCTGACCGGCTCAACAGGGAATACTTGAATCCATGCCACACACATATTTTGGATAACTAAATATGTACTACAAGCACTTGTGAAGCTCAGGGTGGTTCAGATAAGCAGTGGCAGGATAGGTTCCTTGCTAGAAGAAAGGAAGTAAAAACACAACCACATGTAGCCGAGTGAAGGGACCCACAGGTATGCAGCACCCATGGTTGACTTTGCGCCTGTTATGAACCCTGGTGGGAGCTCCACTTCTATCCATTTGCACAGAAGGCATCTGATGTAGAAGGGGCTGTGCTACACACAGGTCCAATGAACCCTTTGTGCTGTGCTGGTCCATATTTGAATGGACAGTTTGCCCCTTGTGCTCCCAGAACATGCAGGGACAGAGCTCTCAGGATGGGCCCTTGTGTCTTGCAGCCACCGTGAGTCTGACACCAAAGGACCAGCGGTGGATCGGAGCCTGGTGGCTAGGACTGCTGATCTCCTCAGGCTGCTTGGTGGTCACCTCCATTCCTTATTTCTTCTTCCCTCGGTACATGCTCAAAGGACAGGTAAGACCCAAGCTCTGGAGGGCCCAATATCTTCTTGCCAGAGCTGTGCTCTGGATGGGAACACTTGCCCCTAGAAGGAAATGGATGCAGGGGAGGAAAAGAGTACAAGAATCTTTCTGAGATGAGTTTATAATCCCTCACAAGCAAAAAACCTTTAAAAAAAAGCTCCATGCCTGTAGCAGATGAAGGGCAGGGCCCTGCATTCTCTCACCATAAGTGGGAAAGCCAGAACTGCCCCAGTTCTGCAGACAAAAAGCAGAGCTCATGTCCTCCCACTAGCTGCATCTATTCTTGTGCCTCCTCTCCCGTTTGCCTTGTCCTCCTTGTAATTCCTGCAGGCTCTTCTGGTCCTATCATGGACCTTACACTGCAGAATGAGTCCATCCACGCCAGTGCTGCCATCCCCCAGCAGAGCAGGGGCAGCCGGTGCTGGTTCAGATCACCGTGCTGACGGAGGGCTCTGGACCATTTACAGCCTAGCAGGGAAACTGCTCAGGCAAAAAGCAGATGGGATGAGCTTCCACTGCATGAATGGAAAACTCTGAAAGACTCCTGTTCGAGCAAGTGGGAGTCTGCCTTACAGGCAGGCCAGCTGAGCACTGGTGTGATTGCCTCTAGTAGAACAAAGCCGTATGAGCTCCAGCATCACAGCACCAAAATTAGACAGCATCTGTTGAGAACGTTTTTGGGAGACCTGAGAGAGGGTGGCTAGATGGCTTCTTGGGGTCTATGCATCGCCGCTTGACCCTTCTGGTGTGCTCTTGGTTGTGCTCTTCTATGCTGGCAAAGGTTGCATATTAACACCCCACGGCCAGTCCTCTGCAAGATACACATTAGCAAGGACATCAACATAGAGAGTGTCTGCTCAAAACAGTGTCCCCAAGTGTAGGACATAGGGGAAGAGTGCTAGAATTAAGTTAGGTCGAGGTGTCTGAAAAATGTGCTTTTCCTTTGGAAAAAAAAATGTTAAAGAAGAGAGGCAAGATTCCTATTAAAGCAGAAAGATCCAAATTTACTAAAATGCTCCATTTCAGCATTTTTAAACCCAAGACTTAACAGTTTAGTTTCAAAAATACCTTGTTGTTTGAAGTAGTTCAATTATCATCTTTAAGGTCAAAATCAAAGCCAAAATATTTCATAATTGCAATTAGAGTATGCAATAGACTTCAGGTGACCCACCTCCCAGTTTCATTTTCAGACTTTTTGCAGAATTAAAAAAGTGATGCCTGTACTTCTGTCAGGTTCTGGAGAGGAAAACTCCCCAAGCTCTTTAAAGCTGTCAGCATGGGACAAGCTTTTTGTCTTTCAGCTCTTCTCAATAGCTGCAGTGATTCTTTGAGTAAACTCGAGGAAATTGTCAGGCTTGGCAGGAGGAGAATATTTCTGACAAATAGCGGTATCACCCTCCCGTAACCCAGCTCCTTACCTGGACTGTACTAACCACACACAAGTGCTGCCCTCTCACCTCAGACTGGTCTTCTCTCCCTCCCCAGGACCCCAGTTCAGAGGCCGGCATGCTGAGGAAGATGGAGAAGGGAGAGGCTGAAGAAATCTCCTTGCTGGAATTCATAAAAAGTAAAGAACGGTCACCTAACAGCGAGGGGGAATAGCGCAAATGGAGACGTTGTGCCCCACACTGCTGCCCCCAGCCACACTAGGGCAGGTGGAGGCCACCATGCGCCCATTTTCCAGCTGAAAGTGCTTGTCAAGAGCCTTCAAGTGTCTCCACTGCCTTGTATGGAGGTGCTGGAGCCAGCTTGGGGACATCTAGGCTCTAACCATGCTCATCACCTACGTTCCTAAGTGCTCAGCACTGGGCAGACACAGTCATTCGCTAAGAACTAATGGAAGACAGATCATCACACAATGGGTCTGTGGGACCTGAGTCATTTCTGAAAACAAGTCTGAGATGCTTAAATGACATGAGCGCCCTGGAAAACACTCCTCAGTGTGTTTAGCCCACTGTTGCATGGGAACATTAGAGACTGCAGGCGCCAGTGGCCATTGCTTAAAGAAGATCACTACATTGCAATTTGTTTATGTAGGGATTGTTTGAGTAGGCATGTCGCTGAGGAGAGGGACTGGGTTCGTGATTTCTTTTAGTTGAGTGATGCCTTCTTACCAGATAAAGGCATTCCCTCCCTCCCCATCCGCTGCAGTCACATCTGGCCGTCAGCTCCCTTTTCTCTTTCCCACTGGGCTTTGATGAATGATGCCAGGTCTCCACGGCACTCTGTGCAAGGAAAGGAAAGCTAATGTGACAGCAAACAAACAGAGCAGCTCCTGAGTAGCTTGGCGTCACTCTGACTGCGCTGAAGAGCCAAGCTGTCCTGGCTGGGGCACGGGAAATGGATTATCCCGTAAGGAAAATACATTATGATCAACAGTGTTGGGCATCAGACCTTCCCCATGCTCAGTCAACGTAGCTCCACTGAAATCCATGCTCTTTTGCTCATTTGTGCTGTCTAAGAATAAGGCAAAGTTTTGTTCAAAATATTATTCAAGAAATAAATGCCCCTCTGGCTGGTAAAATGGGTTGTGGATTTGGAATCATGGACAGTGTGGGATGGAGCGGGGTGGGCAGAACTGGAGCTCTCCACCTTGCCTCTCAGGGCAGTTTCGTCACCGTCCTGCCAGCTGCCGGGCCGAGCCAGAGGCCCCTCTCTCCATTTTTCCCATGTTCTTAGATGCCTTCTGTCTTAGCCCACTGGGAATAGTCTAAGGGGTTTGTTTGTTTGTTTGTTTTCATGGTATGGATTGCTGATATGAGGAACACATGGCTGAATTATGTTTTTCCTGCTGTTTTCTTGTAGGATTCCCAAAGATCTTCCTCAGACTTCTCCTCAACCCCCTCTTCATCCTCCTAGTGCTGGCTCAGTGCAGCTTCTCCTCAGTCATTGCAGGTCTTGCCACCTTCCTCAACAAGTTTCTGGAGAAGCAGTATGGTGCCACATCCTCCTATGCCAACTTTCTCATCGGTGAGCAATGCCTGATGAAGGCACATGCACCTCAACTCTAACAGGTGCAGCCATAGGGTGGAAAATACGTTTATCAACAGGGAACCACCTGCCCATATTTCCTTTTTTTTTTTTTTTAATCATGCTAGAGGAAATTGCTGGAAACTCCTTTCCTAGGGCAGCATCTGGGAAGGGTGTGGGTGAGACCCTGAGCCAGTTGATGAGTTTTTCTCTTTCCTGCCTGGAGATGCCAGCAGGGGTGAGGCCGGGCTGATGCCTGCCATGCAGCTTCTTGGTGACTAACTGCATTTGCTTGAAGATAGGCAGCTCTCACTGGAAACGCGCAGTGCTACCTGGCTGAAGTAGATGTGGATCTCAAAGATCCTTAAAAGAAGCTGGCAAAAGCAAACCCAAGGGATAAAGATTATGCACCAAGCTGGAACTTGTGTCTCTAGTCAGACTTCTGAGGCTGAGAACTCTTGTAGGAGTCATCTACCTTTGTCTTTGGTCCGTCTTCAGTAATTGTGTGGTCTGTGGGTTCTTCCAGCCACCACACAAAACCACTGGCTCCACACCCTGATGGCAGATAGGTGTTGGCAGGAAGGACCTCAGGCTAACACCTCTGTTCTTCTGCAGGAGCTGTGAACCTGCCAGCAGCAGCCCTCGGGATGCTCCTAGGAGGAATAGTCATGAAACGCTTTGCCTTCTCCCTCCGGGCCATTCCACGGTTTGCTGTGGTGGTGCTTGTCTTCTCCATCCTCATCTGCCTGCCTATCTTCTTCATGGGCTGCTCCACAGGGCGCATTGATGGGATCTACCCCTCCAGGTAACAACACAGACACTTTTTTTTTTTCCTGTCTTTTAATTCCTTCTTTCTCCAGAGCCTGGAGGGACCTCAGCTTTTACAGGAGGACATGCCAGGAGTGCTTCAGAATATGAGTGCTCTGCTCTGTACTGACAGTCTCTTCAGACACCTTACCTCAGCCCCTGCACTCTGTAGACATTTTGAGACAGTGAGGGTCCACCAGAGCCTCTGGCCTGTCCTGCACAGAAGATCTAATGACCATTTCTGAATATCTGTAGGGGTGGAATATAGGCACATGGAGCAGAAAGGGAGGAGATGGGGCCACTTTCCTGTTCGCTTCTGAATTCCGCTCCTGGGAGGAGACCTAATGATGAGGGTATTTATCCATGATTGTCTGTATTAAGCAAACAGGGTATATTTTTCACCTCAGCTCTGGGTTTTTAAGGGGTAAAGGGTCATGTGGTATCACTGCCCATGTTCAAATCATTCCCACATATGGGCAGGCTGCCTGCTCTCTTCATCCCTTCTGGGAGTCACATTGGTGCTTGCCTGGGTGGAAACTTCTGGTTCTTATCACATCTTTCTACTTTTTTTTTTTAAGACAAAACCACACTTAGACTCCACCCCAACCTTGTTGTCAAGTGCCTCATACCCAAGCCATTTCCCTGCACCCTGCCAACATTTCAGCAAGGGGCTTTCAGACAAATATTTTCCTTCACCAGCGATAAGCCTCTTGTCCCAGGGGCATGGCAGAGGGGTGAGGGACAGGGCACTCAATGTACTTCTCCCCTTGCCCACTTAAAAACCACTTAAATAACCATAGCAAAGGAAAGCAACAGCTCTGCAAACAAACTCATAGTTGGTGGATGATGTGTTTATAGTTTGCAATGAGATCTGCACAGAATGTGCTCTGAAAGTCAGGAGCCTGTGAAGGCATAGGAACAAGGACATTCCCAGGTGCTTTCTTTCCCCTTCCTTTTGTTAATTGCTGTAATGAAGCAGCTTGCTAGTGTCCAGGTAGCTGAATTGAGGGCAGAAGCAGAACAGGAGACGTGTGAGATCCCTAGCAGCACTGCGCCATCCCTTCTCTCCCTGCATCCCTGCATCGCAGGGAAGTAAAAGGGCTTAGTGGGCAGCCCTGTTGGATGCAGTCCTGGCCAGAAGCACTTTCTGAGAGAAAGGCCTCAGCTCTGAAGATGCCCTGTGAAGTACTGACCTCCCTGCTTGTTAGGCGAGAGCAAGACTTCACATGCAAGGATATGCCTCGTCTCAAGACTTGGTTGTGCCTCAGCTAAATTTTAGAAGGCATCTTGGCATCACTTTTGCAAAACTTCTGCATCTGAAAGCTGGGAGCTGCCACTTGGCCTTCACACCATGTTTGCCTCCTGCCACGACTGTCAGATTGACTGTCTTAGCCTCTCTAAGATACACCAGTCTTGATGGGCTTTGCTGACCTAGCTGGGAGCTGGCAGAGGGCTGTCCATGAAAGAAGAGGCTGGGGGAGGGCAGTGATTCCTTTTATATCATATCCTTCCATATCTACTGCCAGAGTCCGTAGCTTGCAGACGTAGCTCATCTCTTTCCTTTTCTGCAAACTTAGGTGATCCATGGGGTGGAACTGTGAGAGCTCTGGGCTTCTGAGAACTTAGGGTGGCTCCTCTGGCAGCTTCAGGGCTTGCAGAGCTGCTGCTGTCTACCTGGTAAGAGTCAGTCCACAAGTGGCACAGGGCCGCTTGAGAAAGACTAGTGAATAAGTTGCCCATGCTCTTTCTTGCAACATCTTGCAGCAACTGCCAGGAGGAGGAGGTGTACTAAGGGTGCTGGCACCTTCCCTGATTTGCACTAGGAAAAGGAAACCAAGAACACGAAAGCACTGCCTAACAAACCCAAAGAGGTTGTCTTATCGGAGATCACACCCAAGTAGGCCCTTCCATCTCATCAGGGGCTTCGTCAGGGGCTCAGTAAATCTCACTGCGCAAGCAATAGTTGGGCCAGCTCTCCTCAACTTCTTATAATCACAGCTTTTGGATCTTCTCCCCCCTCTATCTTCTCAAGCATTCTTACTCAAAACCTATAAGCTCTGTGAGGCGAGTTTGTTACTCAGACAGCCCTGACAAGCTCCAAGTGTTACCCTATAGTACACAGAAAACCTCTCCCCTTGCAATGACAGAGAGGTTAAATTAAATTAGAACACCTTTCATGTAGACATCTTGGTAGCCGTTGACTACACAAGCGCGTGAACCTGGGCTCTACACCTTGCCCATCATGCCCAAGGATGGGGCCCTGATGTTGGATTCTCATAGGATATGGACTGCGCTATTCCAGCAAACAAATTCCCTTCGGCAGTAAGGCGAGACAAAACAAATCAATTAATTTGTCCTCTTGACTTGCACTCTGCCATCAGGTTGGTTTGGAAACTAGCCTGCTTCCAGTTTCCAAGTGAACGGGGTTTCCAGACATCGCTTTTTGCACATCTGTTCATGCCGTTTTGGATGGGGCCCAGACACATTTCTCCAGGCATTTGCTGATTAGTTTTCAGCTGCAGAAAAAAAAAAACTAAAAAAAAAAAAAACACTGTGTGAGTGCTCATGTGCAGACATAATATAATTACTGCTAAGTTCACTGTAAATTGCAGGTACCTGTAGGGGATTGGGATCTGGCAGAAGGCCACACTGCTACTGGCAGTGACCCAGCACAAATAGGAATGGGGAAACTGGTTAACTACTAACAGGTCTGGGAAGGATTTTTTTTTCCTCCTATCCTTTTTATTATCTTTTTTTTTTTTATTCTCTCACTTTTGGCAGTACATCAAGTTCCCCACAGCAGGTTAAGTCCCCCAGTGGGTGCCACTGCTCTGAGCACATCTTCCACCCGGTATGTGGAGATAACAACGTGGAGTACATCTCTCCTTGTTTCGCTGGCTGCACCAACAGCACTTTTAATTCTTCCACACCCAGACACGCGGTGAGTAGCAGGGCCAGGAAGCAGCCACACGGCTGAGCTATCTTGTCCATGCAGTTGCTTTGAAGAGCCAGAGTTCAAAGTGTTTCCTAAAGATCTACTGCATCTGAAGTTCACGCAGATGCCTGTTGCACTGCCAAAACCAGGGGTCTATGTGGGCATAAAGGATGGAGATTTAGGTGGCACCTGACAAGCATGGGATATTGGGTGGTAGAATCCATGCTGTGTGAATGCATTTCAAAGGCTGGAGCTGGGAGCTGGGCAGCTGGGATGCAGATCTTCCAGAAAATCAATATACTGAACAAGTCTATCATAAAGCACTAGGAGATGATTCGTAGTTCTTCCAAGCGAAGCAAGAACTCTGATGCTTCTGCTCATCGGAGGTCTGCAGCCACCAGACTGCCAGTCTGTGCTTAGATGAGGGCAGACCTGCCTGGGTGCAGCGCAAAACCACAGCAATGCCAAAGAATTTCTACAAAGCCCTGGGAGTTTGCTCGGCAAAAGGAAAAACAGCCGCACACGACTGTTGCAGGACGCCGGGTCACCCAGCGGGAAGTCGGGCTGTTCCATTGACATTGGAATTGATGTTCTTACCATGCTTGCACAAAGTCAGGGCCCAGAGCAATGATTTTGACTTGTCTCTATTGTTACGGTTGCCAAATTCTTGCATGCAGCAAACATTCATAGAATCACAGAATGCTGAAGGTTGGAAGGGACCTCTAGAGGTCATCGAGTCCAACCCCCTGCACACGCAGGGACACCTAGAGCACGTGGCCCAGGACTGTGTCCAAGCGGGTTTTGAAGATCTCCAGAGAAGGAGACTCCACAACCTCTCTGGGCAACCTGTTCCAGTGCATTCATTGACAGATTTCCTTGAGACATTGTCCCTGTCCTTCTCTCAGTCCTGCTGCAGGTTCAAGAGGTAATTTTCCTCCAGCTAGCTCTGTAGACTCTCATTTTGCTGAAAATCCCACTCGGACCTTCAGGAGGTTTACCATTTTTCCAAATGTTGCCAACAGATTTACAAGAACTGTTCCCAGATCCCTGCTGTGAACGGGCTGTCCTCTGCAAGGACCGGGTCCTGTCCCCTCAGCTGTTCCCACATGCTCCTTCCTGCCATATTCCTCATCTCGTTTGCAGCACTGGTAGCATGCCTGTCTCACAATCCCCTCTACATGATGGTTTTACGGTGAGTAACAGGCTCAGCCCAAAGTCATTTCTCCTTCATTTCCAATCCACTATTCACCCCCTTCTTCCAGGCCAGAGAGGACATCTGCCCAGGGAACAGTGAAATGTGACTGCGCATCGCCACAAGAGCCAGGCGATATGTCAGGGCCATAAATAGCTGATGAGAAGATGGGCTTCTTCACTAAATGAACAGATTTTGAAGGTTTCCCTTTTGTGCGAAACTTGCTGGGGGGCTCTGTAGAATTTGGGAATTCCTCTTGTTTGCACATTTTGAATGTCCCCCACCACTCCTAGTTGGGAATCTGGCTACTTAAGATGACATTTTTCTAAGAAATGGAATGTTTCCAGTTTTCATTAACGCTAACCTTTAGATTTCTGGGAAAACCAAGCAAGACATTTCTTAAAAACTAAAATCCCCATTTTCCATTGCCTTCATGACTTTTCCCTGAAAATCTCTCTGGGTTTCCAAGTAGAGCTCCCTAGCGAAGGCCTCTGATCTCATCGCACTCTCCTAAGACTCATTTGGTTTCTTCCCCCCTGCTTCCCAGCTTTTTTCTATTCTCAGTCACTGGGGAGAAATGTGGTTTGAAGCAGCTAAGCCTGATGACTTCTGTTAGACTCAGTGAACCCAGAAACCTGAACGCAGTGCTGCAAGCCATGCATGGCAGCTGTTGGCTCTTGGTGACAAATGTGGCTTTCTGCTAGCTCTCAACTCCTGTGACTTCTCTCCTGCAGGGTGGTGAATCAAGATGAGAAGTCATTTGCTATTGGAGTCCAGTTCTTGCTAATGAGAGTGTTAGGTGAGTATCTATCTCTTTACAGCTCCCACACAACCTTTCAGCAACGTAAAGGGGGCCAGCAGGGCTCTCAGGGTTTCCCGTCCCTTTCTGTATGATTAACTTGGGCCATTTGACGGGTCCCTGCAGGGAGCAGCCTGGTTTGGGTTTGGCCCTTAAGTTCCCCCATGCGAGTAAAAACCCTCATTTACAGCCACCCTCCACAATGAGGCAGTGAGGGCCAGGTCCTAATCTGCCATGGCTCCAGCAACCGACTGAGATCTCTCCCTTACGGTGTTGAAGGGTCTCCAAGAAATAAGAGGTAGTGGTGGATGACTCTCTAAAGCATTCGCTCAGGCCACAAGTGATGTTGAACCTTCTTAGGGAGGCAAAGGGGCAGCAGGCAAAGGGAAGCTAATGAACTGAGTGCCATTCAGGCTTGCTTTGAGGGCTGCTGGGTTTGACCGCAGAGACATGTGATGCTGCAGGACAGGAAGGGGAATCGGCAGCCACGTGTGGCCTGACCCACCTCTCCCCCTCTCTCCAAAGCCTGGTTGCCAGCTCCAGCCATGTTCGGTGCGCTCATTGACTCTTCCTGCATCTACTGGCAGAAACAGTGCACCCAGCGCAGGTTCTGTGCCTACTACAACAATGACTTCCTCCGCAACAGGTACCCACGCGCGCGCGCTCTGCTGGGTCACCACCACACACATGTGCAATTGCACACATCCAGTGTTTCTGCAGAAACCCCAAAAACATTCTTCTAGGACTAAAAATACCCCTAGGAAGGTGAATGCACCATGCTCATGCCCCACACACCTTCCCAACGTCCCTGGACTTGCTAAGAGGCAGCTGCTGGAGCCTAGCCTTGGGCGCTTGGGGCTCCGTCCTGCATAGACGTGTGTGCCCTTGTCAGGTTCACTAGCTGTCTTGCCTCACCAAGAAAATTCACTTCCCATGGGATCATTTTCAAGGCAGAAATTGGAGGACAACAAATCAGGTCCCTCGGTTCCCATGGCCCCAGCATACATCTAGGTCTGGCTCCAGACACTGAAGCACAGGCCATGTCCTTACGTTGTGGGGGGAATCCTGCCCCAGTGCGTCCCACCACAGCAGCAGCTGAAGCTGGAATGGGAACAGGCCACAACTCAACCCAGTGGCCAGCAGCATGGAACAAGCTGGGCTCCACTGCCTGCACAGCAGCAATGCCATCCTTGCGCAGGACAAGGCCCCGTGTTGCTCCCGACAGGAACGATGACTCTTCTCTTTTCTCTTGGCAGGTACATAGGCCTGCAGGTTGGATACAAAGTGATAGGCACCATGCTTCTCGCGCTCATCAGCTGGAAAGTGAAGAAGAGCAAGGAATACAATGTGCAAGAGAAGGCAGCAGGGCTGGTGTAGCCTGCCCACGGACTGGCTCTGAAGGCACCTGCCCAGTCTGCCCGCACCCACTCCCAGTACTTTGCCAATGTCTTTATTTTCATTTATTTTTTTTTGTAAGGGGGCAACTTCATATTAGCAGCCGAGCTCCTCTACTGCGATTTGCACTGCAACCCGCCTAGGCAGCCCGCAGCAAAACGTCCCCGTTTCGGCTCCCGAGATGGCACTTGCCAGACAGACTCTTCGGGAGGGCTGTGGACA
>NW_010588174.1:148591-168877 GCF_000705375.1 Tinamus guttatus | reverse complement strand
GTGAGAGTAGGGGGTGCAAGGGGGAAGAGAGACACTGGGGGCTGCAGTGAGACTAGAGGGCTGCCATGGGGCAAGGGAATAGGGAAAATGCAGTGGGGATGGGGGGCTGCAGTTGAGGTAGGGAGATTAAGCCAAGCTGCGGGGACTGCAGGAGGACTAGGGGGGCTGCAGGAGGGCAGGGGGACTGAGCTGCAGTGGGGCAGGGCGTTGCAATGAGGTAGTGGGGATGAGCTAGGCAGGAGGGAGCTACGGGGCTGGTGGGGCTGCAGTGGGGCAGGGAGGACCAAGCAGGACTCAAGGGGGCTGCAGAAGGGCAGAAACCTGGTGGGGCTGGAGAAGGGGAGTCTCTGGAGCCCCAGGGCTGGCTTGTGTTTGCCCCAAGCGGTGGCCACAGAAGATATGTGTGGGGGGGATGTTGCTGCAGCCCCCGAGGCATGAGCAGGGGTGGGGGGCTTTGACTGGCAGCTCCATGCGCTGGTGGGATGAGGGATGCCAGGATAATGGATGTCCGGGAGAAGGTGGAGGGTCTGCAGCAGCTGGGTGCGGATCCCGGGTTCAGTCCGAGCATCCTGGTCACAGGCAGCAGCGCTGCAGCTGAGCCGAGCGACTCCGCGCTCAGCCGATGGCACAGGAGGCTGCCTGACTGCCCGCGGTGCCCGCCTTGCCTTGCCTTCTCCTTCACGGTACATCCCACGGAGCATCTCCAGGTGACTGTACTGCTGTACAGGTACTTTGAAACACCTGGGAGCTTGGCTTCCGCTGGTGAAAATCCCTGAGGAGAAACCCCAGAAGCCCCCGCCGTGCCTTGTAAAGGATGCAAAGGGCTGAATCCGTTTGCAGCACTGCGTATACCCGCTGCTGTCTTCTGCTGCACCTTGTATTGCTCAGAGCAAAGGAGGTTGCACCAGCAAGGAGGTTAACGCTGCATTTCGCTACCTCCCACTTCTTATTTATAGTGGCATTTTATATCCCACCGCGCTGTCAGGTCAGTGGCCGTTGTGGAAGGGGAAGCAGGAGCCCGGTTTGGGCCCCAGTGCTGCCAGGCGTCCTCTCTCCTTGCTTTTTGGTGCAATTGCAGGCAGGTTTAGACGTTTGTGCTTGCACTGCTGGAGGAATCTGGTGAACAGCAGCATCTTGCTGGTAAGCCCACTGCTGAAGAGTGAACCATACTTCTTTCCCTTTTTCCCTATTTATTTTTTCCAAAAAAAGTAGATTCAGCTTGTGGCAAATGCATGGGTTTCAGCTGAGAAAAGGCTTTACGTGTTAGTTGAAGCTCGAAGAAGAAAACTCTTCTTTGCTGGTTGAAGGGTATTTTCTGCACTGTTCTCTTGATTGAGCAGATGCTGCATGCTGTTTTGGGGGAGATCACCACCAGCTTGCAAATATGTATGGTGGTTTGGAGACCTATGAAGACGTAGCCAAGGAGGGGGGCTTGGTACCCACCTATGTGTCCCTCTCTTGCCAGATTAAACCAAAGAGGAGAAAATAGCATTCCCATGTTCAAATAAAACTCAAAAGAGCATTTCTAGCATCTCTCTGAGCTCGGGAGTCCTCAGATGCTTGTCCCGGGCTCTCTGCTTTGGGAGAGCTGGTTGCGGAGGGGATGGGGAGCGCAATGGCTTGCTGATCCCAGGAAATCCAGCTTCCTCCACCCCCTGGCGAGGGAGCTGGGCTGAAGGCACCAAGGACCCTGCTCTTCCCCTCGCACTCGCTCTGCCCATCATGCTTAACAGCACCCGCTGGCCTAGGAGCGAGTCCCAGCGGTGCGTTTGGCAGCACCTCATCTGCCCCTCTCCTGCCCCTGCCTCGCGTTGGAGGCTCCCACCACCTGAGCAAGGCTGGTTTGGCAGCGCGCGCAGGAGCGGGGCTGTCTCTGCTCAGCAGGGAGGCCAACAGTGTTTTTAATTATATATCAGGATAGCTCTGGTTTGCGCTGGCCGGCTCTGCTCCTTTTCATCCCAGCCGTCCTCCTCCCATCTTTCATTCTCGTCGCATCTCATCTGCGCTTTCCTAGTTCTGCCCATCCCAGCTCGCCTGTCCTGTCACCTCCTTAGAATCGCAGAATCATTATGGTTGGAAAAGACCTTTGAGATCATTGAGTCGAACCGCAAGCCCATCGCCACCCTGCCTGCTAAACCATGTCCCTAAGTGCCTCATTTGCACGTTTCTTGAACGCTGTGGGGGACGGTGGCTCCACCACTTCCCTGGGCAGCCTGTTCCAATGCTTGACCGCTATTTCTGTGTAGAAATTTTTCCTCATATCTAACCTGAGCCTCCCTTGTCTCAACTTGAGGCCTTTTCTCCTTGTCCTAAACCCCATGAGAACTCCCTTTGCTTCCCCTCTGCATCCCAGGCTCCAGAAGCAAATCCCATCCATTTCCAGCTGTCAGCTTGAACATCTTGAACATGTTTGTAGGGTGGGGAGGAGCAGCAGCTGCAGACAAGGTGGGACCAGCCCGGAGGACCCACAGCGTGAAGCGTAAATCACCCGCAGTGCTCAGTGGAATGTCTGCCTCAAACCTTTGCTTTCTTAGAAACGTGTTCCCCATCCAAGATGGGCCGCTACTGTGTACAGCAAAGGGGCACCTGAAAATTGGGGGTTTTCTGCTTCCCCCTCCCTAGTTAAAGCATTGGAGCATTGACCTTCACCAGGAGTAGAAAGTAGGACATTGAGGAGCATCATGGCATAACATGAGCTTGCAAGGTCAAAATCAGATGCTAAGGGGTATAGTGAATCATGAACTAGGGGTGCAGCTCGCAAAAAAAAAAAATCTGATCGATAAACACCACATAATAGTGCAGGTCCCTTGCTTAACAGTGGAGGTGAGCAAATAGGACATAACAGAGAAGACTGGAGGTTTTGGGTTCTATTTTCATTTACAATACTTAAAGTGGGGAGGCAGTGCTACTTCTGAATTGATGCTTTGGAGAACTGTGGGTTTAAGAAGAAGAGAGGAGAGCAGGCCAGGTGGGAAGGGTAGATAAATGTACCTGCTGTGTGCATGTGCTCCTAAAACATGGGGCTGCATGAAACATAACTTAAGGCAGCTGTCCAAATGGTCTGTGCATCGTTAGCAGTGTGTGGGGATTGCACAGGTCTCAAACGCTGAGGACACTGCTAGGCTTGAGTCAGTTTAAAAGCTGGCATGAGGGACGTCAGCCTGGACAAGATTATACACCGAGGAGAAACATAGAATCACAGAATGCTTCACGTTGGAAGGGACCTCTAGAGATCATCTAGTCCAACCCCCTGCACACGCAGGGTCACCTAGAGCACGTGGCACAGGACTGCGTCCAAGCGGGTTTTGAAGATCTCCAGAGAAGGAGACTCCACAACCTCCCTCTAGTTCTGTCGGTGGCCACCACTGAAAAGAGACCATCCCTGTCCTCTGCACTCCCTCCCTTGAGGTATTTATATACGCTGATTAGATCCCCTCTCAGCCTTCTCTTCTCCAGGCTGAACAGGCCCAGCTCCCTCAGCCTCTCCTCATAGGGCAGATGTTCCAGGCCCCTGATCATCCTTGTAGCCCTGCGCTGGACTCTCTCCAGCAGCTCCACATCCCTCTTGTCCTGTGGAGCCCAGAACTGGACACAATACTCCAGATGCGGCCTCACCAGGGCTGAGTAGAGGGGCAGGATCACCTCCCTCGACCTGCTGGAAACGCTCCTCTTAACGCACCCCAGGATCCCATTTGCCTTCTTGGCCACGAGGGCACACTGCTGCCTCATGGTCACCTTGTCATCCACCATGACACCCAGGTCCCTCTCTGCAGAGCTGCTGAGAAATTATTGGCCTGTAAGCACCTGGAGAAACTATCTGATGAGCAGCTAGTGCCCAGTCCATCTTCTGTGCATCTTTGCAGATGATTTCAGCTCTTGCTGACAGCTCCTCATGGAGCCAGGCCAGAAGGCCTCGTTGTCCTTCAGTGCTTCAGAAGGAAACCCAGCTCCAGATGTGTAAAAGTAAAGTAGCTCCCTTTCTAGCAGGGCCAATTTTTCCCACCCAAAGCAAGCAGTGTGCCTAGATGCTGAGTGAGGGAAAGCATTAACTCTGTTGTTACTGTTACTCCTGTGTTAATGCTTTTGGGTAGAAAGACTTGAGCTCCGTTGCTGGAGAGCTGCATCGAGGCCCAGTGCGCCTTTGACGCGGAGCAGGGAAGGTGGAGGATCAAGGAGTGAAGACCCAAGTTAATGTCACTTTTGTCTGTCTCTGTGATTTCCCTTCACAAAGAGGACACTGCATAAGCAACGTCCTGGATCAGGCTCTGAGTCCTCCTCAGGCAAAGGTGTCACAAGGGCAGCAGAGAGCAGCTCCAAGATGAGGGCAAACGGAGGGGCTGCTCCCGGCTGCTCACCAAGGGCCAGGTAGGAGCTCAGTGACGGGTGGCCGGTTCCCCGTGTGGGGGACATGTGGAGGTCAAGATGGTGATGAGGAGTAGTCAGCATGGATTCACCAAGGGGAAGTCATGCTTAGCCAATGTGATGCATTCTGCGATGGGATGACTGGCCAGATGGATGAGGGGAGAGCAGTGGGTGTTATCTGCCTTGGCTTCAGCGAGGTTTTGATGCTGTCTCCCATGACATCCTCATTGGCAAGCTCAGGAAGCGTGGGTTAGATGAGTGCACAGTGAGGAGGATTGAAAACTGGCTGAAAGGCAGAGTTCAAAGGCTTCTGATCAGGGGCACGGAGGCTAGTTGAAGGCCTGCAGCTCGTGGTGTGCCCCAGGGTCAGTATTGGGTCCAGTCTTGTTCAATTTAGTCATAAATGACCTGGGTGAAGCGACAGAGCGCACCCTCAGCAAGTTGGATGACGATACAAAACTGAGAGGACTGGCTGAGACCCCGGGCTGCTGTGCAGCCATTCAGAGGGACATGGACAGGCTGGAGCGATGATCGGAGAGGAACCTCATGAAGTTCCAGAAAGGCCAGTGCAGGTTCCTGCATCTAGGGAGGAGTAACCCCATGCACCAGGGGAGGTTGGGGGATGGCTTGCTGGAGAGCAGCTCTGCAAAGAAGGACCTAACAAGTGAACCATGACCAGCAATGTGCCCTTGTGCCCAAGAGGCCCATTGGCATCTTGGGGTGCATTTGGAAGAGTGTTGCCAACAGGGGCAAGGGAGGGGATCCTGCCCCTCTGCTCAGCCCTGGTGAGGCCACATCTGGACTCCCATGCCCAGTGCTGGGCCCCTCAGCATGAGAGGGACTTGGAGCTACTGGAGAGAGTCCAGTGTAGGGTCTTAGAGATGATCAGGGTACTAGAGTATCTCCTTCACAAGGAGAGGCTGAGGGAGCTGGGCCTCTTTAGCCTGGAGAAGAGAAGGCTGAGAGGGGACCTGATCAGTGTGTACAAATATCTGAAGGGAGAGTGTCAAGAAGAGTGGGGCAGAGTCTTTTCAGTGGTAGCCATTGGTAGGATAGGAGGCAGTTATCACAGATTGAAACACAGGACGTCCCATCTGAATTTAAGAAAAAACTTCTTGACTCTGAGGGTGACAGAGCACTGCAAGAGGCTGACCAGGGGTATTGTGGAGTCTCCTTCTCTGGAGGTCGTCAAAATCCTCCTGGACATGATGCTGCGTGCTTTGCATCGGGTGACCCTGCTTGTGCAGGGAGGGTTGACCAGATGATCTCCAAAGGTCCCTTCCAAAATCAGTGATTCAGTGATTCCCTGCTCATCCAGGACAGGCTTTAATGCCCACCCGTGTCAGCCCTGCCACCAGACTCCACCAGGCACCCTTGGGTGCAGGTCTGTACCCTGTGGCCATGTACTTAGAGCAGAGCAGGCCCTCCTGGTCTCAGAGCTGAGAGCTTCCTGTAGGTGTAAGCTAAACCCAAAGAGTTTTTGTAGCAGTGACGTTATCCTTGAAGTGAATTCGGTAATGGACTGGGCCTCACAAGGCAGCCTGGAGGCCCTTAGGCTCTTCTCCTGTCTCTGCATGGGCTTTGCTCTTGTTCTGCAGGAGCAGTGGAGGTAGCAATAGCATTTCTGCAGATGCTTTTTATTTTTTGCAGTGTGACCCTGCCAACCAATTTACAGATTGATTATAAATCTTAGGCTGTAGCCTGGACATAGGGTTATAAAATTTTGGCTTTAACTGCCAAGTCTCCACATTCATCCACAGCCTCCTCGTTTTCAACCTGTATCGTATTTCTTCAGTGGAACAAAAAAAGAAACTTCTTTTTTCACACAAGACAAAAAATTACCAATTGGAGCTTAAATGCCCAAGATTCACGATCATTAAGGACTTCGATAAGAGTAGCTCCAGATTTTCAGGTTTTTGTGTTGACCAATTCCTAATCCTAATTCTGAGACCCTTGAGGAAGAGAAAATAATATAACTGTCAAATTCCTATGGCCCTGAGTGAAATCCATTCTGCTGTGCAGGGAGTGCAGAGGTGGAGAGGCATGGGGAGGTCTCTTGCCCCTTGCACGGTAGCTGTAGGCCTGCTGCTGGGAATAGCAAAGCTGTCCCTGATGAGTATGAGTGAAATAACAACGCATAAACCTTACATAAATAAGGAAATAAATAATAAATCTTTTTCTGTAAAGGTCTGTTTGGTTGCACGTTTTCACTTGCTTTCTCCCTAAGTAGGGGCGAAGAAGAGCTCACGAAAGGCCCAGAGTGACAGAAGAGGATTTGGAGGTCAAGGAGGACCCAGGTCAAATAGCAGTGCAGTCTCTTGAGGCCCAGATGCTCAGAGCTCAGGTGACAAACTGCTGGAAACCAGAGTATTCCTGAACCAAAAAAACCCTCAGAATATTCTAAAATGAATAGTTGTTGAGGTGGAAGGATTTGTCACCTGTTTCTGATGGTTTTGCCCTCTCTAATGCTTCTGAAGAGCAACTTTGGGATGGTTGGTGTGCTCTACCCGATATGTACCATTGCCTCCAGCCTGAAAGAGCTGTCCTGGCTGTGACTTTGTGCGAGCTGTTTTATGGAGAGATGCCCGAGTGTTGCATCCTGCTTGTGGGCTTGCAGAGGACGGTAGAACATGCTCAGTTCTGCTCTGCTTTCATCCCTGACCTGCTCAGTTGGCTTCACATCGTGGGGAAGAAGTGAGCATAGGGACTGCAGATCAGGTAAAGGTCTCCTGAAGGGCAGGCAGGGCAGATCAGCAAAGATCCTCCTTGGCGCTGATGCGCCAGCACGTGTGTGACATGGCCACACCGAGCCAGGAGGATTGTGGCCTTGCTTTAGCCGTGTCACCCGTTCATACATCCATGTGTGCACTGTTTTTCTTCGGTCTGTGTTTTGGTTTGAGGCTTTTTTCTTTGCCGCTCAAATCCTAGGCGTTTTCACCTGTTTGACTAATAAAATATTGCAAGGGAATACTGGAAAAATATTGACAGTGGGTTGGGTGGGAATGTGGGATGAGCAGGGACATCCTCTTGCAAGGAGGAGCTTGGGGGAGTTTGTCCATGCCGTAGCCCTGAGCTACTTGTTGCCCAGAGCAGGACGCTGGTGAGCCCTTGCCTGCCTTTACTTAGGTTTTGCTGCACATCCTTCCTTTGTCCTTGCACCAGGGAGCTCTTTTTTACAGTCAAAATTATATCAAGCTCCAACCAGGTGTGCAGGGGGGTGAGGTGCAGGCAAGCGTTTCTGTCCCTGGAGTGGGATGGGAGCTGGTGCGGAGCGCTCTGAGAAAGGGCTCTGCCTTGGTGCCTCATGACGGGCACCAGAAATTGAGTCAAACCCCTGTGTGGGCCTCCGTCCTTCCAACAACTGCGAGAAAGTTAGCATGTTTATTGAAGATGTCTGGATGCCCCAGATCCGTAATTAACAGCTAGATCCTCAGGAGCCGGGTCCCTGCGTGTGCAGCACTGCTGACTCAGCAACTGCTGCCCAGGGCACGAGACGTCCTCCTGCCACCCGGGTAGACTGTGCCACTGCCGTGGGACTGCAAAGGGGCAAATCCAGAACAAGGTGGAGGTTTCTAAACTCAGACAAGATGTAGTAATGCTGCACCGGGGAGAGGGAAGGCCTCATACCCAGAGAGGTTTACTGAGACAGATGTGCAAACTTTGTGGGCAAGGAAATGACTTTCATTTTGCGGGTTTGATTAATTGTGTCCCCTCAGGCTTTGAAAAGGCTGATGGTTGAGTGAGATGCATCTGTTGTTCATGGAAACAGAGTGAGCGTGGACTTTGGCTCATGTCCTGTTGCTGTGAAGTCTAGCCATGCGAGGGGTCAGCAGACATGCCGAGTGCTTTTAGTCCTTTCTGGGTAGCAATCCAGCTCTCCCCACCTTCTTCCTTTTCACCCCTTGGCTAGTAGCCTCCATGGCTTTCTCTGAGCTAGCTGTGCACGCCTGTGTGCACGTATGTTCCTACGCCTGTGCTGGCCTGGAGGAAGCGTGGAAGGAGAAGGCAGTCACCCCTTGCATAGTGTCTTTGGGGACTAGATTGGGTAGCCATCAACGAGGACATCCGCCAGCAGGATGGATGCAAGGCACAGCCCTTCTGGAGCTGGAACGGGGTTGTTCGCACACCTGCACGGCCCCCTGCGATGCTGCCTGTGTCTCCCACCTGGAGTAATGTCTCTTACATACCTGGATGGTGGCCATCAGTGAGCCTGTCAGCTTGCGGATACACTTCCCCAGCTCCTGGCCTACCCACCTTATCCCTTCTTCTTCTCTTGCAGTTGGGAAGACATCGCTGATCACGAGGTTCATGTATGACAGCTTCGACAACACGTATCAGGTGAGTGTTTCACTGCTCGCAGTAGTGCTCAAACCCAAGCTGCTTCATACCCATGAGCTCCTCGGGTATCTCCCCTTCCCAAAAGGCTGGGAATGTCACTGCCTCAGAACTCTTTGATAAAATATCTCCATCTGAAGGTCCACTTTCCACCACACCTCAGGCAGGCCACAGTCTGGAGGAGATGGAATTGGCCCCAGCGTAGCCTCCTCTCCAAAAACGGATGGAAACCTGTGCTGAGCTGTCAGGGCAGGCTGAAACCCCTTACCATGCATGAGTGCAGCACCTCTTCAGGACCTCCCTGCGCCCGTACGGCACCTGTGCAAGCAGATCTCCCCTGCAGTGCGCTACAGGCCACGTCAGTGTTCAACCAGTCCCAAAACCACAGGGACCATTGGCCTTTTTGTGGTTTCCTTGCATCCTTGTACCTGGGAACAGCGCGGTTAGCAGTAGGGAGGATACAGCCATACTGTTTGGGAAGCCGCTTTCCTCCAGCTCAGCTAGGTGGCCAGCAGAAAGGATGTCACCCAAGGGACAGCCCTCTAAGGGCAGAGGTAGGAGGACAGCAAGAAGCTCCAGGCAATGCCCTGCTCAAGGCAGCTTCAGCCCTGCTTGACCCCTTCTGGACAACCTGTTATCTCACCATAACCTAAAGTAAAGATAATGGGGAAGTCGCAACCTCCCTGGACACCCTGCTCCAGTATTCCCACTGACCCTTCAAACCCTCCCTTCAAAACCTCCCCTTGCCATTGGGTGAGCCCCACAGCTCTTTTTTTTTCCAAAGGAGGCGGTGCTCCTTTCCCTTGCTTTCCTCTTCCCCAGCACCCTTGCAAGGTCCCTGCAGACTCCATCATCTCTAAGCACAACTGCCCCAATTTTGATGCCTTTTAGCTGTGAGACCCCTATTTCTGTGGCTCCAGGTGCAGTGTAGAGGGAATGCAGAGCCCCTGCTGAGGTTGACCTGATTTTTCCCTTTAGATCCTTGTTGGATCATTTCCAGGTGCTTGTCACCCCTTGGTCCCGTGAAAGCTTTTTGCTGAGCTCACCACTCTCCTGCCCTGATGTTTTTTTTTTCTTTACAGAACTAGATTATGCTCAGTCTTCAAAGGCCTCCATTAAGTAGAGGCGAACATTTCCCTGCGGTGCCTCCCGTTTCCTCCGTGCCTGCTGATGGGAACCACTGCTAATGGCCTCTCTCTGCAGGCAAAGGAGGTGCAATTAAGAGGATGTTCTGGCCGACACCACTGCTTTCCAGCCACCTAATGAGCCCCTGAGACTTGGCCACATGGCCTGTTTCCCCCCACGTAGGAGACCCCAAGTCCCCTTCCTTCTGCTGCAGCATGATCTCATCTTCCATCCCACTCCCTCCTGCACCAGCTCCACTTAAGTGACCTTCATCCGAGTGCCAGCAAGCGCCTGAGCACAGAAACGAGGTTATTTACCTCGCCGAGACTGGGCGCCAGATACTGAGCTCATTTCCCAAGCCCCTTCGCTTTTCTCTCTCCAATTCCCCTTTGCCAGACAGGAGCCGCAGGGCCCGGGGATGTCTCGGAGCTGCAGGAGCAACATGGAGCAAGGTGCTCTCACAGCTGCCCTGTACTCTGCAAGCAGCAGCAGAGCTCTAGGTTTCCCCCTTGACAACTCTTCCTGCTCTTCATTTCTCCTCTTCTCTTACAGGCCACAATTGGCATCGACTTCTTATCAAAAACCATGTACCTGGAGGACCGGACGGTGGGTAGCAGGAGATGTGATTGCCGCCTTTGCCCACTGTGAACTTTCCACAAGAGCAAACCCTCTCTGGGCTCCTCTATTTGTGGCCTCCTGGGGGCGAGCTGTGTCCATGCTGCCCCTAAAAAGCATGTGTGAAGAGAAGGAGAGCTTGGTTATCCCCCATCTGCTCGCAGGCGTTATAGAAGATGGTAGTGAAAGGCAGGGCTGCCACTTAAAGCTTCCTGAAATGTTGATTTTGAGGGGGAGGGAATTTGGGAAATGCTAGTGGGAATGGGAACAGATGACAGGGAGAGGAGAGCTGCGGCGCCAGCACAGAAATGCAGCCTATGCTGGTTCTATTACCCACCACCATCCTAACAAAACCCGCTGACAACCCGTGGATGGAGTAGCCGGCAGCAGGATCTCATGTCACGGGCAGCGTGGCATCTAGCTTCCTTTGGTGAGCCTCAGCATGGAATCTGGGTTCCTTGTGGTTCCTTTGGTGAGCCTCAGCGTGGATTAACAAATTCACCCAGAAGTACCACAGACGTAAGTGACCACAGAGGACACGCTGCAAGTTGGGGTGGTGTTCTGGGGGGACATCTGGAGCTGCATCTCCCTGAGCTCCTGCAGAGCGTTCGGCCTCCATCACTGTCTCTCACGTGTCCATTCTGCATTTCGAGACATCTCCCGCTGCTCTGTTGCTGACAGTCTCTCCTTCCCTCTTGCCTTCCACCGTCAGGTCCGGTTGCAGCTCTGGGACACCGCGGGCCAGGAGCGCTTCCGAAGCCTCATCCCCAGCTACATCCGAGACTCCACCGTGGCCGTGGTCGTCTACGATATCACGAGTGAGTTGGACCTTTTCCATGGCACCTGGTGCTGCTGTGCCTGTGTCTGCTGGCTGTGTGGGCACTAGAAATGCTCTCTGGAGAGGCTGGAAGCTGCCCAGCTGACACCGGAAGAGGTTGGAAGCTGCCCAGCTGACACCCAGACACCATCGTGTCTGCTCTGGCAGCTCTGGGCTCGGGCAGCAGCTCCAAACCTGGCCTGGGAGCATCCCTCGGGGCTCAGCACTGCTCTGCCTCCTCTCCTACAGATCTCAACTCCTTCCAGCAGACAGCCAAGTGGATCGACGACGTCCGGACGGAAAGGGGAAGCGATGTCATCATCATGCTCGTGGGCAACAAGACGGACCTCGCGGACAAGAGGTGAGGTGGGCATCCGCCTGCAAGGGTTCTTCCTGGGAGATCGCAGTGGGGCTGGCAGGTCATTGGGGGTGGCAAGAGGCTTTTGTGCTAGTGGGTGGCCCCTCGAGGCAGGTGCCTGTCATGCCACCACACATGATGCTGCTCTGGAGCAAGCTGGATTTTCGTGGTAGAAATGGGGCCAAGCTGAGGCTAAGGGGTTAGGGGAGAACTTTGGGGGCGGTTTTTGGCATGCCAGTAGTGGGAGGTTGCCTGGGACTGATAGGGGCTTTCTTATTCCTCATTTGTGATTGAAATCCCCTCTTGGAGACGGTAGCAAAGACTTAAGCCTTGGAGAGACATGCAGGAAACATGGATGGAGACAACCAAGCAGATGTGACAGGCTGGCCCTGGGGACATGTGATGAAGTGGGGAGAGCTTGGGTCACGTAGAAGGTACCATGGCTGCCAAATCCGGCTTTTTTTTCCCACTAGTCAATTGGAAAAATGGCTGGGAAAAAAATAAGGCAGAGCCTGGGGAGGGTGGCAGCACATTTTGCCCTGCCCCTGTGTAGCAAAACCTTTTTGTCCACATTAATGCCAGTGGGCTTAGCTGCCTGTCCCCCTCCTCTGTGTCCTCAGGCAGATAACGATTGAGGAAGGGGAACAGCGAGCCAAAGAACTGAAGGTCATGTTCATCGAGACCAGTGCAAAAACAGGCTACAACGTAAAGCAGGTGAGAGCCTCCCCCAGGGGAGTCCGTGCGTTGATCTGTGCAGTATTTGCATTCCCTGCAAGGCACCTGAGCACGCCGTGGGTTTAGGCACTGCTGCGAGCCTCCAGAGCCAGCCAGGCCCTCAACAAAGCAGAGTGCCAGGCGTTTCCTTAGGCTTTGGATTGCTCAGAGTGCTGACGGATCCTTTTCCCTGTGTTCCCGCAGCTCTTCCGGCGTGTGGCCTCAGCTCTGCCAGGCATGGAGAGTTCCCAAGAGAAGGGCAAAGAAGGAAGTATCCTTTCTAAAATAACCCTCCGGCTTGTTCCATGGCCAGATCCCGGTGGGCTTTGCAAAGAGAGTTGTGGGGTTTGTCACCTTCCATCACACATGTGAGCAAGCTGGAGGCCAAGGGCTTTCTCTGAGGCTGTGCAGCCCCAGGCCAGGGTGCAGATTCCAGCCGCTGCTCTGCTTGCTGGGTCTCACCAACTGCTTGGCAGGAAGAGCTGGGACAAGGTGGGTAGCAGTGGGGGAATGTCTCATTCCTGATGCAATGGCTGAGGTCAGGGTGGGAAGAAGCCACAAGAGCTTGAAGCCCTGGGCGCTGCATAGCAGTGAGAGCGGGAGGGAATGTGGGGAAGGAGGACACACAACGCAGAAACACAGACCCTTGATCCTGTGCTCCCATGTTTTGGCACAAGTGCTCTGTGGTGTGCTGGGTACCCGCATCTGCACTGTGGCATCCTCCACGGCTGGGCTGAGGGCTGCTGTGCTTCTGCCTGCAGTTAGGCCCCTGTGCTGAGGCCTACAGCCCTCCCTGTGTTGCCAGCTCTGGCCCCACACTGTCCTTCCAACCCATTCATCTGGCTCTGGAGCTTCAGGATAGCTGCAGGAGATGCTATCAAAAGGCCTGGTAACATCAATGTGTCACATCAAAGAGGTGGGTTTCTCTTGGCCCCGTAAATCCATGCCTCTTCTTCCTGCTGTCTCTTCTGCCCTTAACAGTTTTGGAAGTGTCCTCTAAGAGGAGATGCTTGGGTATTTTTTTCTGCTTGTAGGTACTAAGGGGACACTAACCAACCCGTGGTTCCTCTGGGATCCCCAAAACCAGGTAATTGCCAAATGATACTCCAGCCTGCTAGTGCCATAAGGTATGGAACAGGTTGAGGAATCAGGAAGCGTGTGGTAGAAACCACCAGCAGGAGCTTTTCCTCCTTTCCCAACAAGCCATGTTAGACCAGGTCCCTCAGCCCCATTGACCAAGTAGCACATGGCTGAGAAGAGCAAGTATTTGGAGCCCGGAATGCCCCAGCAAACAGCGTGGCCAGAATCTGATCAGAAAATCTTGTGATAATTTTTTTTTCCATTTGTTTCCCTTTCGAGAGCGCCCCGATGCTTTGCTTTGGCTCTAACATCTACGTGACCTTAACTCTATTTCCTCTGCCTTCGTCCCACCAGTGGTTGACATCAAGTTGGACAAGCCCCAGGAGGCCCCAGCAAGAGAAAGCGGCTGCTCGTGCTAGCCCAGGGCAGGCGGAAGCCCCAGAGCCGGCAGCCGGGAACTGTCTCTCTCGCTCTCTCCGGGGCAGGAAGATGGGGGGACATGGGGAGAACACGGCTCTTGGCTGCAGTTACAGAAAAGTTTCTTTTTCTTTGTTGTAAGATATTGGGGAGGGGGGTGAAAAATACACATAAAATAGGTAGCACAACTGCCAAAAGAAAACATTGAGGAAAGAAACGGGGCTGTCATTCAGGCCACGGAGATGTTTTCCCGCTGAACCCTTGTACCTCCTTATTCACTTGTGCTTCTTTTTGGAAGGAAGTGTTGGACTGGGGTCATCTGCAAACTGCTCTCCGAGCGCAGAGCAGGGTCATCTCTCCTGGGAGGTACCTGGCCCAGCTGCCCCTGCAGTGGACCCAAAGTCCTATCTACTGCTAGCAGCTCTTAATAAAACACAGCAGGGCAACGAGGTGCACTGCAACTGAGCCCACCCAGGGCTGCGTGTGTGTTTTGCTCTCCATAGTGGCCCACTCGTTGGCATATGGTCCTAGTCGAGGTCAAAGCTACACTGTGTAGCACAGAGCAGTTGGCGAGTACCTTAGCTTTCCTATACGTGTGTTCTTGCTAAAAAACAAAGGTAAGTGAACTGCCCAACTTGCACCAGAACCTCAAAACATCCAAAAAACCCTCTGTGTGGAGGCACAGACCAACACAGACCTGCACACCAAGCAGGTAGGTTATTCTCCAACACGTTTCAGTAGAAGCTGTCTCAGCCCACATGGATTTGAGACATCAGGGAAGAGACAAGGCAGGAGGACTGGCAGAATGAGCTGAGAGCACACAATCAGTTTAGCCAAATAATTTTATTTAGGGAATAACTTTAATTAAGAATAACTTAAGAAACAGGCATGGCCTTGTTCGGCATTTCCCTACCAAAGGCCTCTGCTTTTCGAGGGAGGTCTTTGCAATTAGAGTAATGCCCCAGACACACAGCAGTGTTCTCCCTTCAGCATTATGGATTCAAAGGAGAAGGCCCAGGAAGAGCCTCCTGCTAAACTGAGTTCAAAGCCTGATAAAACATGTTCCAACAACTCCCAGGCTGCAGGGAACGAGCACAGAGCATTTGTCATAAACAGCACCACCTCCTCTGCCTCCAGCCTCCTGTAAGGATAAGGTGTCTTTGGGCTTTGAGCTGCTCCTGCTCATCAGTCAGCCTCCAGCCTTGCCCAGGGCTCCTCTCAAGCACCCCCAAACCCAAATTCTCAGCTGCTGAGCAAGGGGCCAGTCGCACCCCAAGAAGAGCTGTGGGGCTCACATGCCTTCCCCATCACAAGTAGCACTTGGCAATGCAAAAGGAAGATTGAGGATGTCCAGAAAGAAAGGAAAAAAGCAAAATATATCAGCTTGGAGCAATGAGGCATCAAGCCAGACAGGAAATGGAGGAATAGCTTTTATATAGAAGGACTTTGAAATTCCCAGCTTCACACACCAAGGAGGAATCATCCTCACAGAGGTGCTGCATGGAGATGACCCTCCCTCAGAGCACAAGCTCCTGGGCAGGGTGGCTCCGAACATCTGCTTTGAGGCTGCTTGGGAAGGGGAGGCTGAGCTCTCAGCCCAGCTCTGGGGGCAGCTCCTGACACCACCTGACCCACAAATACCAATGGGGCAGCAAGAAACAAGCAGTGGGCAGAGGCTGAGCAGCTGGGCTGCTTTTGGCATAAAATAACTGCACAAGTTTAGAGGGACAGAGAGGGGGAGATGCAGGGAGAACCAGCTGCTTTTCTCCCCTGCTCCATGCCTGCCTGGCAGAAAGTTGCTCTGTGCACCCTGCCAGGGCAGTGCTGACCATGTGTTACAGTGCTCTCAACCTGCACAAGGCCGGGGAAAGAGGACAGAACCAGGTAGGAATCAGCAGCCCCAGGAGGTAACAGGGTTGCAAGGATAAGTGGAGGCAGAGGAGAACACACAGAGTTCAATTCAAAGATTGCCCTGGGCAGTGCAATCCTTCCTAATTTGCCTTTGCAGCTGTCGAGCTAAAAGCACAAGTATTTCCAGGAATCCAACTGGTCAAGAGGGCCCAATCCTGGAGAAAAAGGAGAGGGAAATAAAGGCAGCAGTGTAGCACAGCCAGCAAGAAGTCACAGCAGCAATTATGCTACACTGCTCACTGCAGCACTGGTTTCCAGCTTATGTTTCCTCTTTGGGAAGAGATTGGAGTACTTCAAACCCTCCCCGTTCCTTTCAGACCCCCAGTGTCCCCCCCACCAGGTCGCTATCCCTCTCCGTGTGTCCCAGCCTTCCTGCCCTCAGGCGATCTTGGCCAGCCACTTCTCCAGGGCCTCCAAGTCGGCGTCTCCATCCTCTCCCTTGCTGCCCCGGGCGCTGCACTCCACAAACTCCACCTTCATGGGCAGCTGGGAGAAGTCAAAATCTTTGCCCTTCTTGCCCAGCTGAGCGGGGCCCCCAGCAGCGGGGCCATCCAAACTGGTGGGAGCTGCAGAGCGGGTCACTCGTAAGGTGTTTCTGTGGAGACAGAAAGGGAAGCAAGACCATGAGCGAGGGATCCGCTGGGATCCTCCAGTGGATGAGAGGAAGCAAAAGGCACCAATCAAGCTGGCACAATGTGACTCACTCCTGGGAGACAACAGCTCTGCCTCTGGTTCTGCTCCCCTGCACGGAATGGAAGCAGTGCTGCTGGTGAGGTGCAAAAGGCTGGGTCAAAGTCAAGCTCTTCCAAGCCAGATGCAGTTTTTTCCTCCACCCCTGAGCCAGTCCAGCCTCCCAAAGTCTCCTACTCCTGAAGGAAGCAGCAGCCTCTAGTGTTCAAGCTCTGCACTAGTTAACATCTGCCTAAAGGGAGGCAGAATATGTAACTCATAAAAACCCTACTTCTAAAGCAAAACAACTGGCAAATGTCCAACATCAGAACCAAGGAAAATTTATCTTCCTGGAGAGATCGATTATGTGGCAACTAACTCCTCCTTTGTGAAGGGGGAGGATCAGCTCTTTGTGGCTGCAAGAGTCACATATGCAAGGGATCCTGCTGCCGTCTGCTGGCCAAAGGGACCACCAGCAACACGGCTGTTCGGATATCAAATATCTGCGCTCCTCCTCCTGACCCCAAGAGCTCCTGGCCTCTACTTTCTCCTCCTCCTCCTCGCTTGCTTTTAAAATCTAAAAAGTGATCACACAGCACCCATCTTTCTAAGGAAATGTTCCTCCTGGGTGGGATGAAACAGTGGCACAGGGGCCCCAACCAGGTCCCTGAAATGCCTGTACCCAAATCTCCTCTGCCAGTGCCTTGTGAAGAACTACCTGGTCTTCGTGCCGCTCACAGAAAGCCTGACAGACATTTGGGAAGGCAGCCACGCCAGTACTCAAAGCACGCAGAGCCCCAGGGTACAAGAGCCATCCTTTACCCTGGGGATGGTTTGGAGAGTGGTGTTTCCCCAAACCACAGTTCCTGGGAGGCTGTCCAGAGACACGAACGTTACTGGATCCTACTGCTTTAGCAGAGGGTCAGTGCTCTCTCACCCTGGGTACTACACACCAAACAGACTGCTCTTTTTCTGCTATGGAAGAACACTTAGTAGGAAGAGACAGAAAGCAGAAAGAAAAGAGTAGAGGGGAAGAGATGTTCAGAGGTTTGAAGACCCCTTCTCCCACTTACAGCTCCTTCTCCAGCTGCTGTTGGATCAGTTTGGCTGATTTTGCCATCGTAACATCTAGAAAGAGAAAAGAAAAAGGAGGAATTGGCTTTTAGAAGTGAAAATTCAGAACCCGTTTCCCTCTTGAGACTTGGCAAAGAAAACCCTGCCCAGAACAAGACCAGGTGATAAAAGATTGTGGAACTTAACATCACCCTGGCTCCCAAACCAGCCCAGCAGGTACCACAAGGCCCCCTCACACTGTTGCCATAGAGGTTCTGGGGAGAAAGTCAGCAGTTTCTGCATGAGGATAAGTGACACTGGAGCACTAGGTTTACAGCACGATGCTTTGTAACCCCCACTGTGCTCCTCAAGTGCCTACAGGAAATAATTATGAAAAATAAAAATAAAAAGCCTGCTTCCAACAGAAAGCTTCAGATTGCTCTACAGGGAACCATCCCAACATGGAAGAAGTGGCCAATATTTGAAAGTTTGGCCCTTTTCAAGAGCTGGATCTTCCTGCTCACTGCTCCATACAATCATGGAGGATAAACAGCCACCTGATTTTAAGGCTACTAAGTGTGCAGAGGGGGCTCAAATGGATCCCATTTTCTGCTTCCTAGAGATTCAGGAGAACAGTTTTGCGTGGGCTCTTCCCTTCCGGAAAGCTTTCTGCCTTAGGTCTACCTAGACACCCACAGCTCTTCCAGTGCTGTCTCTCTGCATATGTGTTTGAAATACTTGACCCAGGATTTCTTCCAATAGCTGCTAGAAGCGTCTCTGCTGATCGCTCTCCGAATCTGCCCTTCCCTCACAGCCTTCCTTTGGCTATGGAATTTGGCAGCCAGGCTGGAACTCCCCTATTACCTGATGTTTGAGTGGCTATTCTACCCCTCAGAGCAGCAACCACCAAATACCTTGTTTATTGCACGCGATGAGCAGCGCGGGCGCGTTCTTGAGCACGGTGCTATCGACCAGCACCTGGTAGAGGAACTCGGCCACGTCCTTCACCTCCCGCTGGAAGGCCACGCTGTCCACCACGAACACGAGTGCTCTGGAGAGAGGAGGAGGAAAGTGCCTGGGCCACAAGCGCCGTAACCACCAGATAACACCAGCACCTTCCTCTCCACCCCTCATCTCGCTCAGTAACCCGCTCCCACCGCTGCAGGGCACAGCACATCACACCCTCACCTGCTTTGTCACCACCTGCCAACCCCCTCCAGGTTACCTGGCAGCAGCCTTGAACCTCTCCAAGAACTGAAGCCGTAAACTCTCGTGGCCCGGGAGGTCTATCAAGGTCACGTTTGCCCCCTGGAAGCACAAGGAAAGCAGATATTAGCAGAAATCAAAGCAGATATTAGCAGAGGTCTAGCAATAACTGTGCACAAGGCCAGAAACACCTGATTCTCACCAAAGTGCAGCCTCTCCCCCAGCCCAAATGATTCTCATGGGCAAAACAAGCGCTGCAAAGTGACATTGGCAGCCAACCCCAGCAACCCAGAGCTGCAAGAATGGAGCAAAGCTGGAGAGAAAAAACCAAAAGCAGGTCGTCCTTCTCAGCACCTGTCCCTTCTAAATTGAGCTGTGAAACCCACTTTCCACAGGCTGCAAAGCAGTGGCATTAAAGCGAATTTCACACACACAGCCCTGGTCACGACAGGGCCACACAGGGCCACGTCATCGCTCTCGATGCCGCCCCAGGTGCTCTCGAGGAACCACAAAAGCAGCAGTCTCCTTCACCACATTCTCCCACTGCTCCCTCTTTGAGTATTTCCTGTCTGCTCAACCTTAAAGAAGCACCAGTAAAAAAAAAAAAAAAAAAGTGCTGCTCACTCCCTATTATTTCTATTGTCACCGAGAGTGCTGGGCTGCAATGTCCCTCTACCCTGCAGCTCCCTCTGAGCATTCACAGGCACTTGATGTGCCCCCAGCTTGCTGGTCTCCCCTGCTGCAATGGCAAAAGAAAGGCTTCTTAGTCCAACTGGAAACTGAAAATAACCAGAAATTGGAAATAACTAGGCTGGTGACATAGGTCAGAAACAGAAAACAACCCAATGTATTTCTGGGGTCATCTGAGGTTCAGCTGGAGAGTCTTTTCAAGCCTGTTTAAGCTTTTAAACACAAGTTTTCTTGGGAGCGACAGAAACAACTGCCAAGCCAATGAAGAGAACGCGAGGATGGAGCCACCCCCTCATGTTATCTCCCTCCTGCTCCAAACCCTTGTCCCCAAAGAGCTTCTTCACTCTGCTAAGAAAAACGTGAGCAGTCAGCAATCTTTAACGCCTCCTTTTTTTTCCCCCCTAGCCTTTCCAGTGTGCGCTGAATCTTTCCCTCCAAACCAGGCCCTGTTTCCAAGCTGGGAAGACCAAAACGCAGAGAGAAGCGGGCCAGGCTCCACGAGCGAGGCCAGCCTGGCCTTGCACGGGGAGCTGAGCGCCGCTCACCTTGTCGCTGCTCACGCGGTACGCGCCGGAGCTGTCCGTGATGGAGGTCTGCGTATCCCGGTACCTGCCCGCCAGCAGCTGCGGGGGAAAAGTTAAACGTTTGGGAGGATGAAGGAGCGCTGGAGCCGGCAGTTAGTCTGCTCAAAGCGAGCAGCGACAGGCTTCAAATATTTACTTAAAACATGAGACTATAAAAATGTGCATAAAAGGATTTTTTTGCGCCAAATATTTTGACATGGACGGTAAGGCAAACAAAACGCGCTTAGACACGGGCTTCTGTGTGTCCGCAGGGCTCCAGGGAAGGGCCCCGCAGCGCTCACCCTGGCGAAGAGCAGCGTCTTGCCCGCGTCGCAGAGGCCCAGCAGCAGCACCGCCCTCCGGCCGCCCTT
>NW_010588174.1:115879-133276 GCF_000705375.1 Tinamus guttatus | reverse complement strand
CTGGTGTGTGACTGTCTCTAAACACACAGGCCAGGTTGACTCAGGAGCCACAGAGCCATGCACAGCCAGCATAGCTGGAGTAGCTGGTGGCACAACTGCTTTGAAGGTCCCATGAGTCACCAGGGGCAGCAGACACCATGCTGCATACTCACCCTCTGTTCAACTGAGGGAAGGCCAGTGGCAACACCCAGCTCCTAGGCTTGATCACCAGCCAGTCCTTGTGATGTTCTGGATCTCCTGCACAGGCGCTTTTCTCTCCCACTGCTTGCAACCTCTAGAGTTATCTACTTATCCACCGCTCCTCAGCTGGTGCTGGCTGGGAGCATCCTGGGTTAGCTCTCCTCCCTTCTCCTGCCTGGCTCAGAGCACAGAAACCTGCCTGTGGTTGGTGGTGGCCAGGTGCTGTTCCATGCCAGAGCACTGAACCTTCAGCATTAGCCTCCTGTCGGCGTGGGTTGCTCCAGTTTGTCACTCCTTCACACCCTGCTCTCCTAGGAAATCAGCACTTTTTGTGTTTTGAGTGTCTCCAAATACACTGTACTCAACACAGGGACTGTCTTCTCCCACCACTAGGCAATGTCACTCTCCCATATGTATTTATTGAGGGAAGAGCAGTTTCAGGCCAGCCTTTGGAGAGATGTAGCCTTCTGAGTCTTCCTCGATTGAGACAGGGAAATCCCACCCAGCTTCCTGAAGATCTCATAGTTCCCAACTTCCCAGAGATCTCACCAATCCTTGCACAATTCAGGGCCTTAACAACACCTCCATTCATGGAAACAAGCGATACGAGGACTGACGGGAAGCCATCCTACAAGTTTCTTCCACAGTTCTTTGTTGGTTTGTTCTAAGATGCCTCTTCTAACAGGAGTCCCAAGGGAGCCTGGGAGATTTCGACTCCATAAAATATGTGCTTACAACACTACCCACAGCAGAAAAGTTATTTGCCACCTGAAAGATGAAATGGAAGGACACATAAAGAAGCACGGGGGTATGGCAGTGCTGTGATGGGTGGTTTCGCATGTTTTTCTTTTAACTCTTCTTTCTTACTGAAGACGGAAATTCTCGTTGTCTTGGAATTTAACAAGTCAAAACTCTGGCTTGTGGAAGCAGGAACAGCATTATCAAAAAGAAAAGAGCTAGGCCAGTGCGTCTTAAGGACTTTGGTCTTGTTATTTAGGTTGTCTTAAGTTTTCTCCAGCACATCTTCATGAAGCAACTTGCAGTGTTACTAAACATTACAAATCCGTTGTGTTGCAGCATTACAGATCCTGGCTGCTCCGTTTTCAGAAAGTGGATGCTGCTAAAAATTACATGAATGATGAAGAAATACAAATTAACACACCCATGGACCACAGGCCAATGGTGAGACATAAACACATCTGACCCCTAAGAAAAAAACAGGGCTCCACCTCGTGTTATATAAAATTGAAGGTGAAGTAATACGACTTATTCCTACTTTTCCCATTGGAAAGCTTACTACCGTGAATCCATCCACATGTTTCTCTGTGGTTTTGTGGTTGAAATGAGGCTGGATTTATTTGGCTTTCGCTGGTTTTAGTTACAGTCTGAGGAAGGAACATAATTGTGGTTAGGCTAGGATGAAGTTAGAGCCAGCACAACCCTCTGAGAGATGGCTCAGTACTGGCTCTTCTCCATGGCAGATCTCAGCCTGGAGCCGAAGGCTGGCACTAAGCCTATGGAGCAGCTCTCTGCTCAACCTTAGCCAGAGAGAAGAAAAGCTGTGATCAAGACCCCATACAAACACAGGCATCTCACCTGACTCTCTGGAGCAGTTAGTTCATTGTAGACGTGCCCACCTAACAACGAAGGCATTTGGAGATGGTGCTGCTGTTCCCAGGGGTCACCAGGCTGGTGCTTGCACAGACACCCTGCTCACCTCAAGATATTAAGGAAATAACACTTTAAAAATGGGAGGAAGGGGAAGAAACAAACCAAAAAAACCCCCACTGAATTGGCACAGGGCAATACACACCCACCAGGACACTTGCCACATCCATACATCTTGTTTCCCCTCAGAAATGGGAATTTCTAGGTTGTGACTCAGAGAAGACTGGAGTCTGCTGGTAGCAAAAATATACTAACTTGGTCAACCATGAAAATGGGCTTAAGACCTCAATTTTTGTTCGTGTTCTGTCCACAGAGGTCATGTCACAGCAAGCTGGGGTCCGGTGGAGTAGACTATCCAGGGCCCCAAGGAAACCTGTTTTTCTAGAACTTCTTCCCTGGCTCCTCTGTCTATAGCCAAGATGGGAAGCAGCACCAAAATTGGCTCTTATCTGGCAAAAGTGTCCCTGTCAACATATGGGAGAAGATGATGGTGCGTGCTAGGAAGGGTAGAGAGAAGTCAGGGGGCTTCTGCAGAACTGACTTACCTATTTAATGTAAGCATCTGCGGAAAAAAAGCTCCTCCCTGATCCCTGGGATCTCCTGGAAGAGGGACTACTTCACTTCCTCTCCAGAGCCCCAGTAGAGATGCATCTTCCAGAAGCTGTAGAGCTGTATCATGCGAAAGCCAGATCGACAAGCATGTCCATGACCAATGGTGGACTGGAACCAACTGTACATTCCTCATGGTGCCCAAAACCCAAATACCTGCTCCAATACCTGAAGAGCAGTGGTACTCTTTCCAGAAGCCTGGTTTTATCCCTTGCTTGAGCACATAGACCATTTTTGAGCAATTTTGAGGCTGTGCTTCAACTCCGGAGTCACCGTGTTTAGTTTATTCCCAGGCAATGCCACAAACCCATTTTGCTGTTGGTTAGGGGAAATACTCGGTGTCAGGTTATGACTGTGTTGCAATATGCTGTTTTCTACCTGGGATGAGCTGAACTGGCCAGAGGAGAGAGGGAGCTGGTGATCTCTGAATCAATATTTGCTCCTCAATCTTGCTTAACTTCCAAACAACACACAGCAAACACAGAGCACTCTGTCAGTTTTAAGTAGCTCTTTCCGGCTCAGAGCTCAAAGCTTCTCGACAGACTGTAGTCTCTTTTCTGAAGCTGCTTGCCATGTCATACCATCACAGGCTTTTCTTTGGGGCTCTAACTAATGAACGGGACAGCTAGGTGCCAGAAACCAAAAGCTTTCTACCTCACACAGCTGTTTTACAGCAAGGTGTCACTGCTCATGGGCCATTGCTGCACGTTCCCCGTGTGGCAAGTTCCAACCAACCCAACTTTGATGGAGGGGGAAGGGTTTTCTTGGCTAAGAAGCAGTCATGCTGCCAACTCTCCACAAAAATGACCAGCCCCATTCCTGAAGTAGGTGGAGATTTGTGCTCTGTCAGCCAGAGGTCAAAAACTCCCATCAGATATTAAATAGTGACATATCTCAAATATTGTGTTCAGTTTTGGGTCCTCACTACAAGAAAGACATTGAGGAGTTGGAGTATGTCCACAGGAGGGCAACGAAGCTGGTGAAGGGGCTGCAGCACAGACCTTAGGAGGATCGGCCAGGGGAGCTTTATGTATTCTGGAGAAGGGGAGGCCCTGGGGGGAGACCTTATTACTCTCTACAACCACCTGAAAGGAGGCTGTAGTGAGGCGGGGGTTGATCTCTTCTCCAGAATAACTACGGATAGAACAAGAGGAAACGGCCTCCAGTTGCACCAGGGGAGGTTCAGGCCAGGCATTAGGAAGAACTTCTACATGGAAAGAGCAGTCAAGCATTGGAACAGGCTGCCCAGGGAAGTGGTGGAGCCACCGTCCCTCGCAGTGTTCAGGAAACGCATAGATGAGACACTTTAAGGACATGATTTAGCAGGTACAGTGGTGAAGGGTTTACGGTTGGACTTGATGATCTTGAAGGTCTTTTCCAATCACAATGATTCAATGATTTTATGATTCTAATGAAGCATTCTTGTTTGCTTAATTAACCCAAAGGTTAATGGGATTACCAGTGACTCCATGCAACTTTGGGAACTGTGATATTCTGAAGGGCTTTGGGAAGGGAACCGAGGAAAAAGGCAGTAGGTTAATCATTGCTGCTGAAGACACTTGTAAATACTGTTGCTTGAGCCAGATAATATTTGTGCCTGTTTCCAAGGGTTTTTCCAAACATGTTCCCTGTATGCAAAGACTTATGGGAACAAACCAGTAAATACCAATAGTCTGGAAGTTGCAGGAGTGCCAGTTTTCCTGGGTGGCCACAGCGCGCTCAGCTCTGCTGCCGTCTGCATGCCCAGGTCTCACTCTGGTGCAAGGGCCAAAGAGTTGCACAACTACTTTGTCGATAAAATGGCTGTGTCAAGCCCTGTAGGATGTGCTGGCCTCTCTCTGCAGAGGTCTATCCCCAAGAAGAGCCCCAGAACCAAACCATGGCCAATGCTATGGGACACCCGGCCAGGCCCTACGTTGCGGGAGCTTTGGGTGCTACCTACCTTCAGCAGTCAGATGTCATTGAATCAAGAACAGAAAAGGCCTCCAGCATATGCAGGCAGCCTTGCAAGGGGAATAGCCCAGAGAGAGCTGGAGGGGGAGGCAGAGGGTCTATGTGGACCGAGAGTAATTTTGCCCAAGCAGTGTGCCCAGAGTTCCCCCTGAGGACACACAGAAAGACAGGGAGCCAAAAGCAAACAACAGGAAAAAGCAAGGGTAAATGCTGCAAAAAGGAAAACATGTGAATTCATGGCTTCAAAACTTTTCCCAGGAGAAGAATGAAGGGAAATCCAAGGTATTTAAGAGAAAGGAGCTGGATGCTGGCCAGAAGGACTAGGGGGTCCTGTTTCTTGCAACAGAACAAACTTCTATAGTAATGTAAAAGATTCCTGTGCCCTAGAGCGACTGGGCTGGGCTGCAGAAATCTCGCTCAGGCAAACAAAATGCCTCTCCACTAAGGTTATTGGCTTCAGCCGACACGAGCCCCGGGCCTGTAGCAGTCGGTGCTGGAGTTGACCCAAGGAGCAGGAGGCTGAACCTCTTGTCATCCTCCCAAGTCCACGAGCAGCTTGGCCAACCTTGTACTCAACTGTTTGACAGACTCTCTGGCAAAAATAAATAAATAAATAAAATAAAGAGAGATTTGGCCATTAAATGAACAGGAAAAGGGTCAGCTCACCTATGGGTCAAGCTGAACTTTACCTCTTGCTGTTCAGCCCCTTTCCAGTTAGTTGATTCATGGTAATCATTAATACTGAGGCCCTGGCGTGTAGAGAATCTCACAATAAGTCATTTTTAAACAGTTGTGGCAACTACATGTAGCTGTGAGACCTGTTTGCAGCCATCTTCCCTGGTAGTATATTAACACTGTTCTGTGACTGCTCACTTTCCTTGTGGACTAAAATTTTGTGAAAGTACCCCAAAACTATGTTTATGGAAATCTCTCCTTCCTGCAACATTTTCATTGCCATTTTTTTTGTAAATATTTTGAAGCTACATTACAATAAATCAGTAGAAATGAGATTTCAGAATAACAGAAAGGCTTAATCTGTATTGGAGGCCCTTGAACTCTTTCCTCTGTGTTTGAACTTTTCAGAGGAGACCTGGCAGGTCAAGAGTCATGAGTCTTGCAAACATCTCACTCTTTTGTACTAAACAACTAATTAAAATATGACACCAGTGACTAAATACAAGCCCATGAAAACCGAGCAGCAGTGTTTTCTTCTGGAAATAAAAAATGAGGCAATGGGGTAGGCAAAGCATGATTTCTTCATTAACTCATTGACTGCTGGGAATTAATTTACAGGGGCTGTTAGACTGCAAATAAGGAGAATTCATAGAAAGCATTAATTTGATTTAAAGTGAAATAAGAGGTAATCAAAGAATTTTTGTTTTAAATGCCCAGACACTATAAAGTCGAGACCAAGCCCTAAAAGGCATTCAGTAATGTTTTTAGAAGGGGCATAGAATCCCTGAAGAAGTGGGACATCGTTAACCTTTGCTTTGAGGAACATCTGCTTTTGTTGCTTAGACCTACATACTAATAGCATGTGCTGGCAATTTTCCCTTGGTATGAAGTGTCTCATCGCTCCAGCCATGCAGGACACAGTTTGCTCCCCCAGCTCCTAGCAGGCACCTTGCCAAGACCCCAGGGTGCCACCTAAGATGCCCAGAAAGCCCCAGGGAGCTCAGCTCTTCACAGCTCTACAATTAATAGTAAAATGGGCTTTGCAAACAGGCGAGGACACTCATGGATCTCAGTGCCTGGTTTAACAGCTAACAAACACAAAACACAGGTCGTTACAGACCGGAGATTAGACAGCCCAAGTGACCTTTGAAAACTACCTGTGATTCCACCTACGGTTCTTGAACTGAACCCCTAGAGCTATCCAAACTGTCCATCAGGCTTTCTGCTTGCCCAAGAACCTAAAATTGTACTCTGTTTCCAGGCCCTGATGCAGATCACAGCCTCGTGCTGCGCTTTGCAATGAAGAAGGGGAAGAACGATCCAGTGCAAATCAGTGAGCCAGGCTGTGGTGGTATGTGCCAATGTGAGGATGCATCTTGCTTTTTCTTAGTCCAGCGTAGTGCCACAAAGATGATTAACGGACCGTAGCATCTATCGTATCAGGAAAGACTAAGCGAGCTAGGCCTGTTTAGTCTGGAGAAGAGAAGACTGAGAGAGGCTGATTGATCAACATGTTGAACATAGGGAGGACCCACCACCTGGATGCGACCTTGTGCCACATGCTCTAGGTGTTCCTGCTTGAGCAGAAGGGTTGGACTAAATGATCTCTAGAGGTCCCTTCCAACCTCAACCATTCTGTGATTCTGTGTGATTCTGTGATTCTACCATGCCCTGGTTGCTTTCAGGTGTGGGCAGACCAAACTTTGTTCCTGTTGTGCCCTCACCTACCTTCGTCCCTCTGCAAGGGATAGGAGCCTGCCACAGCTGGGACTGTGCCTACAAGACACATTATTCCCAACAGCCCAGCAGTTCTTGCACGGCAAGCACAGAGGAGCCAGGAGGATCCTCTTCCCTCACACTGGCAACCACCATATCATTAGTGAAAGGCCTCACCTCGGTGCAGGATCTCTAATAAGGCCAAAGACAGACTTGACTTTCCAGTCTCCACCTCCCTCCCAAGAAGCCCAGAAATTAATTTGCTGGCCTGTCAGTCAGGATGTTCTCACCAAGATAAAATTCTGGCACGAGTGGGCCAAGGCAACAGCTCCTCCTGTTCTGGCCACTCTTATCCCTGGCCACCCTGGCTTGGCACAGCTTTATGGGCACTGCTGGGCTGTGGCTCTCCAGCTTCCTTGTACCCTTCAGTAATTGCTGTTTTGCAATATGGAAAATAATAAAAGTCTCAGGGATATTAGAAAACCAGGGAGGAGCAAAGAAGGGGAGACAAAAGGCCAAGCTAAGAAGGTTTCAACCCCCCTCCTGAAGGCTTTCAGGCCCCCTTGGCTTTTTAATCCTCTCAGTATTTCCAACTGTGAAGGCAAGTACCAGAAGTCCTGGACAGAGGTGGAGGGACCTGGGTAGGTTCCAGGGCATATGTCTGGCCCCTAGGAGTGAAGTCTGGAATGGGGTAGTAAGGAAGAGAAGGGAAAGTTTGGAGTATGACCATAGAACAGGGAGAGCTGGGGTTGGTGTTGGACGCCTACCTGCCTGCCTTCACCTGAATCCTTTGCCAGAAGCAAGAAAAGATTTTCCCTTCTTTTCCTCCCTCGTCTTTGTTTTCTCCTTCCTCCCGATGTCCCCCGTCCCTGCTTTTAGGAAGGGTGTCAAATCAAAACCAATTTGTTGTTGTTTATTTCGGTTCAGATCAAGCCTAAAGGAGACATTGCTCAGACAGAAGAAAACTGGCAAACGATTTTGTCATGCAAGGAACGCGTCTCACTCTCCCAATAATTTGGACAGGACTTGGTGATCTTCCAGAGCTCCTGCAGTTCGCTAGCCCCTGGAGTGGCCAGGCCACCCTGTGCCTTGCACATGAGCGCCTCAGCGTTGGGGAAAGCCCAGTTAGTGCAAGGAGGTCCTAACAGCTCCCGAAAACTGTTAGAAGAATAAGGAAGGAACTAAAAGTGTGTCTTGCTTCAGATGTTTTACTCACAGTTGCATAAGGTGAGGAGGGAACGTGGTTTTGCTCTGGAGGTCTGATGGTTGGTCACGTTACACACAGAGGATACTGGATGCTCGGGGGGAGAAATGGCTTCATGCCACAGATCTAATCACCCAGGAAAATTAACTCCTGCTGGGGTTTCTAGCACCAACCAGGAGCATTTGACTGCTGGCAGTGAATGCGGGTCTCAGCACGGCCATGCCCATGTCTGCAACACTAGAGCCCATATCTGCTGTTTGGGCCCCATCCTTTCTTTTGTCCCTCTACCAGCAGTTTGGTCCTTTACCACGTGCTTTGTTGAACACTAAGCTCTTTTTCACATCTCATTCATCAGAGGGGAGAAAAAGACAGCAAGCCTTAGAAAAACAGATAGGCATAAGGTTCACCATGCAGTGCTACAAGGAATGTCCTTACTGAAACTCATCAGCACCTATTACAACCCCCTGCTCTCTCTCTCTCTTTTTTTTTTTTTTTTAAGCCACACACACCAAAGCCAAAAATGCTGCAATATCAGGACCCTGAGGGCACTAAGAGGCCTTAATGGCCCAAAACAGCCTCACCTGAGACCTCTCTCCAACACATTTCAGCCTATTGCAGGTCAACCCAGGGCCTTCACTCCGTGCCTGAGCTGTGGGGTGAAGGTCTGTGCCTAGCCATGGGATCTTTTGATGCTGACCTGGACCCAGACTTACTGGCTTCATCTTGGTCCCGCCTCAACACTGTAGACGTGCCTGGTGGTTGCTGGACCTGGTCCTGACTTGGACCTGCAGGCCCACTTCCCGGTTTCAACTCAGTCTTTCCTCATCACTGCAGACCTGCCCAATGATCACTGAAGCAGATTTGGACCCTGACCCACAAGCCTGGTCTGGCTTCATTCCCATAGAGATGCCTGGGGCTGGAGGCTGCTCCACATCCTGCTCTGATCCCTTGTGGGACAGTGGGACAATCTCAATGGGCTCTGGTTGCGAGGTCCTGCCCTGCTACCACGGGAAGCCCCACTGCCACCAGCCCCCAGGAAGCCACCATCCGTACAGTGTCCTGATACGTGGAAGAGAGCAATACAAAGATATCTCATGGCTAGATGAGGGAATGAAAAACAAAACATCAATTATTTTGGAGGACAGTGAGCTAATGCAGCAATCACTTATAGCCCACGCTATTCTAGGCATTTTTTTATATATGTGACAATAAATAAATCCCATTGAAACGGTACCAACCTTATCTGCTGAGTGTTGCTCTTGAAGGCATGCCATGTGGCTGCACAGCGTTGAGCTGACATTGTCACTGTCTTCTCTAAACAAGCCATATAGTAATAACATGAAGAAAGAGCAGGATAGGCTTTATGAGGATCCTATTGCAAACAAAATATTTGTTCTAGCACATTCCACTCGAAGCGGGAAATCCCCAGGAGAAGACAAGGTTGGCCTTTAATCAAGGACATCAGACTTGTGTAATGACAGAGGACTTCAGGGTAGCTGCAATATTCGTCCAGTAAATGCCGTAATGCCGTCCTTCACCAGCCAATGCCTCCTTTCCTGCCTCCCAAAGGATGCTAGTATAAATGTGAGGATTGCACAAAACAAAAAAAAAGACCAGCTTTCACTTACTAACTTCTATCTTAGTGGCACTTCCGGGCTCCCTATGTAACAGAAGAATTAATAAATTATTAGGAACACTTGCCAAATGCGTTTTGGAGAAACCAGAAGAAGGAATCATCTCACCCTACTTTGCTTCTCTGAAAGTTAAAACTAGGCTTCCTCTCATTCCAAGCATGTAGACAACTTTGGAGGGTGATCTACACCAGCACAGCAGGGATGGCATGAAGTACCCTAAGGATGTGACACAGAGGGCACGCATGACAGCTCAGACTGGGCAAACACCTCCGTGGAGGCTCGTTGAGGTGATTCCCATCCTTAGCACTCATCGCTGACTTAAAGGATTAAGTGCTTTTCAAGTCAAGCTGTCCTGCTTTTAAACGAGAGTCACAGCTTCGACCCAGCAGTGGCTGTCTTATCACTGTATGAATTGGGGTTAAATCCGCTGTACTCCAAATGCCAAAGTACTGGTTGCTCATTTATTCAGCATCCACAGTGCAATATTTTCTGGTCACAGGTGAATAGTTAAAAATAAAAGGAAGGGAGGTGGAAAGATAGGGGAAGAAAAAGGGGAGTATGTACCCCTACCTGGACTCTTACGCAGGGACACACTCCTTAGAAGCTTTTGCACCTCGACAGAGGGGTCAAGGCCAAGGCCAGTCACTGTCTCAGCTTGTGCACACATTAGTGCTCAGGGTATTGGCTTGAGAGGACAACGTAGTGGAGAGTTGAGTTGGAGTCCCAACTCAAACCTCAAACACAGCAGTCACCTGCAATTTTCAGCAAGGTGCAGAGTCTATCAAGCCAAGGGCATGTTTGCTTGACTTGACTTTGCTCCATCCACAATTTGAGGGGGCTGAGCCAAGAAGAAAACTCCAACATTTGGGGCACAAGCTCTTCTCCAAGAACAAGGACACAGGGAAAGTTCTGCTGTTGAGCTGGCATGATGTGATGAGCTCTGTCTTCTCCATGGATGTTTGGAGAATCCATAGTTGGAGTAATACTGGATACTGGGGTAGAGTGATACTGGCAGTAATAGTGTAGTACCACAGCACTACAGGTCTGCTGCAGACAACTTGGGAGGCCCCAGGGATACAGTTCCCACACCATATACTTGGATGATATGAAATTGGCCACCTGGTGTGACCTGAATGGTCCATCACTCAAAAACCACAGTCTGTTCATGACATGGCATGGTGAGGACTGACTTGGAAGGCACAGTGCTGCTTTTTGCCTGCTTTGACTATGGCTTTGACTTTCTGATGTTTGACTTAGTGTTGGTCTGTTTGAAGAAAAAGTAACACTCCTGGACTGGCCAACGATGATCTAGAAAGAGGCACATCCTGCACTGGCAGAAGGGCAATGCTCCAAAGACCTCTAGAGTGCTAGTATTCATTCCCTAGGGCACATAGACCTCTAGAGTGCTAGTATTCATTCCCTAGGGCACATGGCATGTTCACCTTACTCCTTTAAGTCACATCCCATCTACACTTACTGAACACTACTTGCTGATCTCCAGCAGAAGCCAACAGCTCTTTAGCTTCCCAAACACCACCAGGAAAGGAATGTCAGCCAGAGCACTTTCTAAGCATGAGTGGATAGTGTATTTCAAGAACACAGAAACACTTAAATATATAGATATATATATATATGTATATCAGCACCTTTGGTCTGAGCATTTCTTCTCACTCCATCTCTTTTCATATTTCTCCTTCCTGTTTCAAGTTCCAGACCACCTTACCTACCACGTTACTCTCTGGATAGGTGGCTGTCTCAGGAAGTCAGTCAGAATAAGTTGTCTGAGAGTCTCACACCCCAGGATGAGGCAGATGCACCAAAGAATGTATTGATTCTTCCCAGCTGTGTTTTGAAACTCCAAGAGAAGACTATAAGTCAGAGGAGGAGAGCCCTGCATCCCAAAGCACCTACAGAATATAACCAGACCCCGGTGCAACAGGACCTCTCCAAATTGTCCTGCAAGCTGCTTGAGGGCAACAGATGCAAAGGAAAAGTTCAGACTCAGCATGAGAAGGAACCACTTGAGCAGCAAGGGGAGAAGGGGAAAAGTAAGCAGCCCGGAGGAAGACCCTCCTTAGTGCTTGGCCTGGAACAGAGAAGAGGATTCAAAGCCAAGGCAGGGGAGGAGCAAGGGAAGAAGTGCAGTGAACGTAACCCTGAGCAAAGCTCAACCGAGCGGCAGCCCGGTGAATCCCCCCTGGGCAAACAGCGGCTGCTCGCTGACCAAACACACCCTCCGCGGCTCCCGCTGCCTCCGACGCAGAGCGGCTCTTTTAAAACACACCCTGCCGGAGAAGGGGATATTTCATCAGCTGCAAAGAGCCAGTGTTTGGACACAACTGGGGCTTTGGGAGTGCTTTCACCTGCAGCCACAGTTTAGCCTATTCCCCACAAGAAACCATCATCATTAATCTTCAGAGATGCCCTTGCTCTGCTGGAGCAAGCATGGAGGCAGGAGAGTCCACCAGCAGGACTAGGGAAAACATCCTTGTCCAAGCCCACGGAGCAAGGGGCACCATCCCCATCTTTTTCAGCTCCGTCTTGCTCTCTGTAGGACCATGCTGTGGAATGTAACCACATCTCAGCAGCAAGTCACAGTGACTGTGTCCTTGGTCCCTCTGGGACAAGCATAGCCTGGGGCCCTGCTAGAAGAGAGAGAGGAGCTCTCCAAGCCCAGGAGGGAAACAAAAAAGGATATCAGAGATGTCAAGACAGGAGGAAGGAATGAAAGCAGCCAGGAGATGACGCATGGAACAGAGTGTCAGTGCTCAAATGTGCAGGAAGGAAATGAGCTGACTGTGCTCCTCTTCCTCATCACATACCCAGGGCCTCCTTCTCCTCCCCTCTGGATTTTCTACCACCAAAAATCAGTCTGGTCCTTGCCACGAGACTACAGCACCTGGCTGCCTCCCCCCAGACCCTTTTGCATATCAGTTGAATATGAGCTCTCATCACACATAGACTCTGGACCTGAATCTGTCCCTCTAAACCTCTGACCCACTGCCAATGAGAAACGGCAGTCGCAACCTTGGCCCAGCACATCTCGCTGTTTGCACAGCCCTTGCTCAAACACAATGGCCAGAACTGGCTCTGCACTGCGTGCAGCTCTCTGCAAGAAGTGCTGTGACCTTAATCCCGTGGTGACCCGTTGCTTCAGCATGATTACAATACGGCATTGTGTGCATGCTTTCACCGCTTCAACACCTGGGGACATTTGCAGCCCAGAGCTGTCTGCGTTTCTGCTGTGGGAGCCAAAGGTTCACGCTCCCTCTATGACTCGCCTCGTCACTCTTCAACTAATCCCCATCTCTCAGAGGTCATTGACTTCAGGATTAGATCGATTAACATGCTAATCTATGGGAAGCAAGCATGTTCTGGGGAAGTATTGCTAGTCTTGCAGAAACCAACAGTGACTTAGACAGTCCTCAAGCCCTAGGTGACTTTTGGGACAACACTGTGCAGATGCCAGATGAGCTGCAGCAGAATCAAGCAGAAAGCTTCAGAGCATCCCAAGGCATGAACTGAGGCTGTTGCAGCACTGTGCCATGCAGGAAGAAAAATCTGTCCATAGGAGCTGGGTCCCCAAAAGGAGCGACTGACCCCATAGTAAAGCTTCAAGTCCAGAGTCCTTTTGGCCAAAGCGGGAAGCGTAAAGGAGCAGCAGGGAACTGGAGACCCCCAACTTTTGTGCATGTTATGCATGCAACAGAACAACTCGTAGGAAATGAGTGCCAGTTTTGCAGGGTCTGCCACAGCTGTCAGGTGTCACACACTCACTTGTGGAAGCTCCAGGGACCCAGACCAAGAAGCTCTTGAAACCAGCATGGCTCAGACTGTTGTTCACCCTAGGGACTGAAACAGCATTGCAGAGATTTCTTTGGATTAGTTCTGTGAATTCCAAGTCCCAGAGTGGTCTGAAAAGGAGACTTTGGCCTTGGGCTAGCTTGAGCCATGTGAATAGGAGGCACATAGTGCCCAGGCAGTCACAGCTGGTGACATGGCACCCCTGACAAACCAGGGCTCAGCTCTGGATGACTTTCTTTAGAAGTTTGACTTCAACTGGCCTACAAGGTGAAACGGGCCAAGTGGCTCTTCCTGCAGCTTCTCTGCAGGCTTCAAAGGCACAGATTAGCTGCGTTTCCCTGAAAGCTTTCTGGAAAGGTTATCAAATTGCTCTGTCACAACTGAAGATTGAAAAATCTTCTGATCTATTGTGCCAGTGCAGAATTTTGATACTCTTTTTTTTCTCAAAATGCTGCTGACCAATTTATTTTTAAGTGGAGGAAAAAAAAAAAAGTCAAACTGATAATTCTTTGAGAAAGAATTATTTCGATGACTTATGAACTATTTTACTTGAAGATGTTGCCAAAAAGAACTGTTCCCTGTGAGAGACAGGCGTGTCTGATTCCAGCTGTTCTGAAGAAGATACTCGGTCAAAAACCTGCCAGAGCCGCTGTGATGGGGCACAGCGTCAAGCCGCAGCACGGGGAGGCTCACAAGGATAAGCAGGGAAGGGTAAGCATGTCCCCAGCTGGAACTGCAGCACAGTTGTCTTGAGCATAGCACTGGGGCATGAAGCTTTTTAGCAGTCCTGGGCATTTCCCAGGTTTCTTTTTATGCAGCCACCTGCAATTTCCATGCTGCTTCGATGACCCCTACAGGGACAAGCAGTAAAAAATCCAGAGGTTTAATACTGTGTTCACCTAGAAGACCAGCGGTGGGGATACCTGCCTTGCAGTTATTGTAAGGGAGCAGAGAGGATTTAACACTTGCAGGAAGCTCCAGCAATTCAAGATCTTCACAGACAGAAGGATGATGGCTGTGAGTAGCATCTGACAGCTGAAGAGAAGGTTGAGATACAGTATCTGCTGCATGGAAATCACTGCAGAAAAGCCAAAACATGAAGTGCTAACAACATGTTGCTAACAACAGAGTGGTGCTGGCTATGCCCAAGGACATCTTGTTTCCCTTGAGCTTAACATCCGATGGTCCTGCATGCTCACACAACTCCCACGGCTCTGGATAGTTGTTTTTCAACCTCATCCTTCTACTCAGCCACTGCCTAGCACTGGCTTGCTTTCTTTCTGAGAGCATCCTTCCTTCTCCATATTCTTCCAGGATGTTAGCACTGGTCCTCTAGTTCTCCTCCTTCCTGGTGGGATTCCATCATCAAATTCCAATCAAGAAGCATTTACAAGCCATACACAAAGCCTCTTAGTGCATGAGGAGGCAGTTCTGCAGTAATGATCTAACTGCAAATGTGCCTCTAAACCTAAGTCCTCTACATGGACTTTGCAGTCCTTTTTGTTACCATACTAAGGTTTGTTTATGAGCAGCTGGGACATGCGGAGAAGAAAGCAAGATTTTACACCCCAAAGCGCATGAAAGGAAGAGACAAAATTTAACCTGATGTAACCAAGTGCACCTCCAACACTCTTGACAATGATTTAGCACTTCAAATAAGATTTTTCTTCCAGATTAGTACCATTGACTCCTAATTCTCCTTGCTGTCTAGGCCTAAGGGCACATCCTTGTGTCATACCCTCCCTTGCAGGGTGCACTTGCTGCTGGGCTGTAATCCTCTATCACTGCTAAAGTTTTTCTTCCTCCCATCTCAGCCTCACAGGTTGACGACTATGGCATGAGCAGTGCAGACATAGGGTCATGGTGGTCTCATGAGATCATGTGTTTCCCAAGACTGTTTCATAGAGTACCAGCCCTCATCAAATCCAGGAAACTCTGTCCCCCTTTGGATTTGGGACCTGTGGTTGTACAGGGTCAAATCACAACTGCCTTGACAAGAAAGAGGAAATTCTCCATCCTGGCTCAGATCTTCAGAGGAAGGTGAGCCCTTGGCTTTTAAGCCCTTTGCCTCTTCTTATGGTTAGACTCGATGATCTCAAAGGTCTTTTCCAACCATAATGATTTTATGATTGATTAATTATGCTTCCAAGTCCTTCCTTGCATGACAGAGAGGGAAGCGGAGAAGTGATGAACTCCCAGTGGAAGATGGGGTTGGATCCCAGCATTTGTAGATCCCAAAGTGCCCTGCCATGTGGCAGCCCCTCCAGGTGGTCAGTTCAGCTCCCTTCACCCTGGAGATGGAGGATGAGGAGAGCCCAACCTGCCATGGAAAACTTGCCTTTTGCCACAGGCAGTTATGCTAAAGGGAACAGGGCCTGCTGACACATGACTACCTCCACTAAAATGTCATCCTCAGCTTCCCTCCGTAACTCAGGGAATATCCCTCTATGAGGATCAAGGTCAAGGCAATTAGCCTGTCCAGGAAGAGCAAAAATCCTCTGCCCAGGCTGTGTTATTTACGTAGCAGAGATTTGCCTGAGTAAAATGGTATTTTCTTCAAGGTACGGAAATATCTCTACACTATCAAGGTAGCCCTTTGCACCCTATGGCTTGAGAATAGGACAGGGGCAAGCTCTCTGCAATTACTGACACAACGTTGCTTTTGACTCTATGATCCCAATTTGCACCATCCTGTTCCCCCTGGAAAGTGTGGTCAGGAGGAACAGGCAAAGGGAGCAAAGGGAGAGAGAAGGGCATAGAGCTCAGGTGCCTTTCAGGGAAGGAGCACATCCAGCCTCACTGCTCCTGCAGGTGCTGGATGACCAAGCACAAACCTTTGGCAGCTACTTAACATTCGTATGATGCAGTTTTCCTAGAAGACATAAATGAAGCTATTTCCTCGATTTCACTACAGATTTTTATTATTTTTTTTCCCACAGATGAGCCACCAACGTTTATCTAGCGGCTTGTCATGCTTTCCATAAATAGGAGGTGGCCTCAGACCAGGAGGTTCCCCACCCTGTTTGCATGCTGATGTGTTTCAAAGGCATTTGCTCTGCAAATGTCTGCTCCACCTGGTTTCACTTGGTTGATATGAGTCTTCCATCCAGCCTTCATTTGAGCACCTTTTCTGCTATTGGCTGTGTGCACCTCACCGAACTCTCTGTGGGGCTGTAGCTGCTCCTCTGGGTTAGACGCAGCCACACACAACTTTGACCGGCTGCAGGGAGGCCTGAAGACACCCCGGCATTTCCAGCACTGGGACGAAAACCACATAAACTACTTGCAACCACAGCATGAAGTCTGAATTACCCTAGAGCCCCCAAGGAAGAAGACATCTGATGGAGAAACCTCCACCAGGAGAAAACTCCTCCTCCTATATCACTTCTTTCTCCTCTCTTTCTCTCCTCTTTTCTCTATCACACTGCATTCAGACCTTCCCACTTGCATTTCTGTCCTGCTCAGCTTTGGCCTTTCTCAGGCTGGAAATAGCTTTCTCAGCTTGGCATCAGTCTTATTTTCCTTTGGCACCACTCCGAAAGACTTTGCGAGTGCTTGTAGCAAACCTCTTCACCAGCTCCTCCACAGAAAACCTCCAGCCGTGAGCGAGCATTTCCCAACAGCTTGCTGTGGGTTGGAGCAAGGACAAACTGGAGAGGGAGCATACCTGAAACCCAGGCCGCAGAGTGATTCCTCCTCCAGAAGGGAAGACTGTAGGATGTCCTTAATAGAGAGAACAGGTCAGTGAGAATAGTCTCCTGTGCTATGGAGCTCTCAGTGACAAACATGGTGAGATCCAAGCATCACTGGGGTGGGTAATAGCACCTCCAAACAAGGGATACTCGAGAGACCCTGGTTCAGGGGTGAGGGAAGACACCTCTCATGGCAATCACTTACAAGCCATGTGTGTCTCATCCTTGGCAGGAATGGGTCACCCATGGCTCTCTCCATTGA
>NW_010588174.1:82292-115834 GCF_000705375.1 Tinamus guttatus | reverse complement strand
ATATAGACTAGCAAGTCTTCCCAGTACTGTGTAATCTCATGTTCTGGTTTGGAGATGAAGACACAGACAGCCTTCAAGGAACTGCTTTCCTCAGAAGATCCTGGATTCTACAAGGTCCTTAGCAGTGTAGTCTAATGCTGAAGCCATACTAAGTTATACATGTTTTTCAGGTCTTCTACTTTCTATCCTACAGTTCAGGAGCTCAGACAGGACCAGAGAGAGCCCACAGATGATTTTCATTTTCTACTGTGCAGGGATGATAGATAGAGTTAGATGAGCCAAGCTCCCACACAATCTGCTCTCCTCTGAAGTTCTGGAGAAGTTCTGCTTGCACGGCTAAGATAGAATTTGAAATTAAAGGAAGAGACAGTGTCCTATTTCTGCCTCTGTTCCCCTTGTCATCTGAACTGGGACATGAGGCACAGCCTGCAGGACACATCCCTGCCTTGGCATAGATGGGTGGGATGTCAGAGCAGACCTGCACTGCCAACCTCTCCCATGGCCAAAGGGGGCTGGATGCCCTCAGACCCTGGGGGCTAAAAGAAGGGCTGTGAAGACTAAACACATCTCCCGCACCCCCATCTATTCCTTTCTGGCCAGGAATGGCAAGAGTTGGCTCCTGGAGCAGCCCAGACCCCATCAGCATTAAAGCACTGCCGGCATTATGGACTTCAGAGGCTTCGAGACAAGGCCCAGGTTTATGAGAGAGTGCTCTAATCTCTCCGACGTCCCTGGCAAGAAAACAAAACAAACCAAAAAGAAATCACCAAGCCTGTCCCCAGGGTGAGTGGAGATTTTTTTTTCTGGTTGTTTAAAGGCCTCTGATAAGGTGAACAAGATTAAAGAACAAGTAAGCATACAGTTAAGGCCCAAGTCCCAGTGCAAGCCAAAAAGCTAGCAGCAACGGCGCGGTTCTCCCCAAAACAGCAGCACATCCACCTGCTCTCTCACTTTCACCCTAAAGCCAAGTGCTGCCTCATTCTAGCAAAGGCCCTTAACCCCCTGCACAGCCAGAGCGTTCCTCCTGCCATTAGCAAACTGGGAACATACCCCATCACTGCACCAGAGGGGACCCCAAGTAGCTCAGAATCCACCGCACATTGGTGCCACTCTCAATCTCAACAGGTCCATATCTACCCTTTGCTCCTGATTTCACAACTTGATGCATTTGCTCCCATTGTGTCCATAAGAGCTGAGCAGCACGGCCTTTCAAAGGGAACCTTTAACTCTAGGTACCTCACCACTGAGATTCCAGGAAGGCCTCTTTTCCTGGGAAAGCTCTTAAAGTCAATCGGAACTAATTAAACATCCATGTCCCACGCAGTCTGCAAAGTGTAGAATAAACTAAATATAAATTTAAGTAGGCGCTAATGGAAACCCAGAAACAAAGGTGAGGCCCTGTTTGCGATAGGCCTCCAAATGACTTGAAAAAGCAAACTGGCACATTCCTGATAAGAGGGCATACTGGATTCCCTGCAGAAAGTCATCTAGAAATCCTCGTGGGTCATTTGATGAATGGGTCCATCTGAAAACTGGCTGAAAAGCAAATGGAAATGTTGTATAAAGGGTTTGCTGGAGGAGAAGACTCCTTCTGTATGTCTCAAGCTTCTGTCTGTCGGAAATGTTCATGCTGTTTGCGGGAAGTTATTGCAGATCAGGTCACAAATTATTTCATCAAGGTGACTGCGTGTCAGCAGGGGCTTAGCTGCATCATCTTCTGCTTAAGCAAAGCATAAAATCACAAAATAAAGAAATAAAGACAGTGGAAAAAAAAATGCCAAAGTGGATGAGAGTAGGAATGGGCCTGACAACCTCAGCAGGGTGAAGGACTCAGACCTGCTCCTCTCTCTTGCTTGAGCTTTTGGTCATCCTTGATGAAGAACAAATGATGGATGGACCTGCTGTGACTTCTCCTTGTGGGAACAACCTCTAGATCCTCAAAGCCTAGCTACTTGCACACAGAACAAAGCAATAGCAGCCTCAAGCCAAGCGCTTCTAACTTCAGCTACTGAGACCCCTATCAAAGACACAGCCTGTGCCACCTACAGCCCTTCCTTGTGGGAAGGACTTATTCCCCCTCCCACCAAAAAAAAAAGGGGATTTCACTTAGGTTGCACATTTTCTGCTTTGATGTAAAAGTAGGAAGCTACTTCCACCAGGAGATCCATCACTCTCCCTTCTCTACTAAGGAAACTCCCAAGGGACACCAATGTGACTTAGTAGATCATCCTTGGGCTGCCAGTTGCACTCATTCCACATTCCACAACAAAATGACAACAACAATTTCCACTTCTCACCAATTGCTTCAGCAGCTCCAAATGCCCCTGCACTGCTGCAGTGTTTTTAATCCAGAAACTTGCCATTTTGGCCATGGACCGCATCCAGTGTTGGCCTTTGCTATCTGCACACTAGCTAGCTGCAAATATACAGATCGATTGTGTGAAACAAGAGCCTGCGTGTTTGCAGGAAAATGTTTTAACTTGGCTCCTTATGTAAGCAGCTGCATTAGCAGCTCCAGGAGTCAAGGACTAACCCGCCTCAGCCTGGACCACTAGCACCTACGAGAGATTTCTGCAGAGTGTTTCGCTGTGACTCGTTCCCTCTAGCAGCACAGCAAAAGCAGCACAAACTAGCCCGTCCTGAGCGGCTCCCGCAGGGCTGCTGCCCCAGCAGTGACATCACCCAGTCACACATCAGCCTGTCTATCCCAAGAAGTGCTCAGGGGTTGTCCCCAGCCTCTATTTGCAAAGCTCTTGTCATAACTCCTGGACATTTAAGATGCTGCAAACACCTGCTTGGACCTACTGTGGTTCGCAGCAATAGTTGTGTTTTCTTTCCTTAGAAATCATCTTGCCACTGACACAAGCATTCCTACTTCAGCTTAAGCAGCTAGATATTCATTCTAGCTAAGGAGAAAAGACAGACAACATTGATTCTGCCCATCCTACAGCAACCAGCAGTACTTGTCTGCAAGGAACCGTCGATAAATCTCTTGCAACAGAATCAAAGGCAAGTCCCAGGCGCAGCTTCCTCCTCACACTTTCCAGTCCCCCTGGATTCTTCCTTGCTGCTGAATTCTCCAGGCTACAGCTACCTGCCTCCTTGCATGTGCAAGGACATTGGCATTGTCCCTGTTAGCCAAGTGAAACCTTGTCCCATCAAGCCTGGAAAGCTCTACCCTGCTGGTTGTCTTTAACAGCATGAGCTGTGGTGCTGACCACCTGAAGGCGACTGTTCACATCTTGGGGCTCAGCAAGGAGTGCAAATGGATCCAGCTTTAGCAAAACCAAACCAAACCAAAAAAAAAACCTACACGGAGATTTCTGCTAGGTCATGTTTGTGCTGGAGCAGGTTCTACCACAAAAAAAAAAGAAAGGAAAATGTTGCAGATGAAGGAAGGGAGAAAGTAAGCTGATACTACAACCAGCCTCAAACCCTTGCAAACCCTGGGCCTCTCCTTCACCCACCCATCACTCTGGCCCCATTTCTTTTCTGTGCTGGCACCCATCTGACTCAGCCCCCTTAGGGAAGTGAGTAAATAAACAGGAGGCCTACAAGGTCCATCAGTGTAATCCCTGACAAGGATTACTGGAAACCAATCAAGTGTCAGTCCCGATGCAAGGGAGATGGAGTAGATGGAGGTAGGAAGGAGGTTGCTGCTAGAGGAGCAGCAACTGCCGCTAACTGAGCTTCATTGAGTGGTTTCACCACACCCTTCCTAACACACTGGCCACATTGTAAAGTGGAAGGAGAACAAGATTGGTCAATCAGCATTTGATAAAAACCACGGTGGAAGAAAAGAAAAAGGTCCTTTCAGAGCTGAGCCCTTTGTTTGAGGAGGATATGGTTAGTAATTTGGGGCTTGCCTGGCCTTGTTAGATATTAACAACACAGCGTGGACCTTTCTATGGCAACAGGAGCTGTGACAAGTTCTTGCATGGGATTGTGTCTCCAAGTGGGTCATGCTGTGGGGAGTCCTTGCTGGGTGATCCAGTGGTTGGAGGTCCTGGTCACAATTCTCCTGTCCTCCCCACCTTTCCAAACATAACTGGTCACATTAACCCCACATTTAGACTTGGAAAGGGACCACAGAGCCATGATTTTCAAGCATTTCAAGCAGTTTACTCCACAACCCTGGGAAAAGGCCACCCGCTGTCCCAAGATCCTACAGGCAGGCCCCTCAGGAAATAGCAGCAATCCTGAGTGCCCTGAGGCAAGCTGAAGCCTCCTGGCTCATCATCTCCCAACTCCTGAGGGAAGCTGTGGCAAAAGACCTATTTGCCTCCACTCAAAACCTCCTGGAAAGGGATAGCAGGAAATCACCACCACAACCCCTTCAATAACACTTGTGGTCACATTGCCATACTCCTCAACAGTCTCCCTGTGATGCAATTGTCATCTGTATTCCAAGAGAGCTGCTGGCACCCAGACAACACCATTTGGGGTATCCTGTCACCAGACCTTGCTGAAAACAGACAGCTTTGTTTTTTGCACTTCTCCTTTACAGATGCATCAAGATATGCCCAGGAAAGAGGCTGTGAGGAAGCAAATGGGAAGACAGGAGATGCTGAACCTGATTGCACACCAAAACTGGGTCTCTCATGATTTGCAGGCCTGTTCTTATGGACACAGTGGAGCTGAGGAAGCAACAAATCCCACAGGTTCTTCCACAAAGAGGGGAATCAAATAAAATCAAGATCAAGCCTGCCTGGGTACCTTCATATTCCTGGGCTTCTCATTCCCAGTGTGCCTGTGTGGATGCTTCTAGGAAGGGAGCATCCAAATCCTGCCTTGAGATGCTCACAGACCCCCAGCCACCTGCACCATGGTTCCACAAACCAGGCTTATCTACCTCAGATTGTGTGAGACATGGTTGCACCTGCAGTGAATAGGAGGAAGAAACACCACCTCGCAATCCAGACATCCCATGTAGTGGAAGGCAGCCGCAGCAAAGGGATTTGACTCATGCAAAAGGTAAGCCAGTTCATGTGTCTCACCCAGCCCCAAGCTCCAAGATAAGCTCCCAACCACAGCAGATAGCAGGAGCACAGGATGGGTGGAGAACACAACAGCCCTACAGTAAACTTGTGGTTTTGATGAGGTGGACAGGGAGAGGCGGCGCCTCCCTGTGCCAGGGAAGGGAGGAATGAGCTGCCACCCTGGCACGCTCCTTATATGAGAGAAAGGAGGAAAAATGGCTCAACAGTGGCAAAAGGAAGACATTTTGGCTGAAAGGGAGCTCAGGCAGGTGTAACTACCTGCTGTGCTTTTTCTGACAAGTACAAGCAAAGGCAAAACATGCCCTGCCAGGGTCCTTCAGACAGTGACAGACCAGGTACAAGAGCAACCTGGTCTTGCTGAGACTCACAAGGGCAGAACGGGTGTTACACAGCATGCCTTGATGATCCTCATTGCAGAGGTCACAACCACCTCCTCCATCTCCAGCACCCCTTAGGTATGTGGTTCATTGTCATCCTGCCATCCAGACTTTAGCATCCTGGGTCTACAGAGCCATGGCTGTGTCCTTGCTGATGCTCTGTGAGCTGTTAGGATGAGCCTTGGAGGAGAAGGATGCAGAGGAAGAGCTACTGTAAAGAGAAGAGACACTGGGGGAAAGGATCAGCTGTGGATCTTCGTCACGGAGGGCAGCCTGCCGCTTCTCTGCTGAGATGTCTTGCCTTGTCCACCAACCAGGAGGAAGCAGACCCTGTGACTCACTTTTCTGCTGCTATGGGCACGTGGGAGAGAGAACTGGCTTCCTACCAGATGTGCCCCGCAGCTGGTCATCCTGACAGAGAACAGTCTCAGCATGGGAGGGAGGTGACTATGGACAAGGTAGGAGGCCAGCCTGAAGTGCTTGGAGTACCAAACGCTTCTCAAATGTTGAGGGCTGTGCCCCGAGCACCAAGTAACATGAGGGGAAGCACAGGGTGCTTCCAGCACAGATGAAGCCTAGCTGTTCTAGAGATGGTTTAGCCCTGCGCTGGGCAGATGCGATCCAGTCTCTGCAGACCTCTCCACAACACAGACCCAGACATCGTAGCAGCAGAGTGACTACCAAGGGACAGGCACTCCCAACCTCAACTTTGCCAAGAAGGAAAAGGCAAGCACACAAGAAGGCATATAAAGAAGCAAAGCTATCTCACGAAGAGCAGAGCTGGGAGGACACAAGAGGCCAAAGAGGATCAACATGCACCAACGACTGTGTCCTTAAGTGAACCTGAGGGAAAAGGCAGGGACACAAAAAATGAGTGGTACAGCCAGCCACCACCTACTCCCTCCGGCCACCACGGCTTCCAGGACACTCTGCCCACGGTCTCTAGAAAACAGCAATGATTCGCACCCGGCCTGCTGTGGAACTTGGCCGCTCCAAGCGAGCGCTCCCTCCCTGGGGGCAGGCACTGGAGAGCGGGGCACCAGCGTGGCCCTCTGCTCCAGCCTCCAACGCCAGGCACCCCGGGGAGGGGCCAGCGGATACGGGAGCGCAAACCAGGCTCCGCGTGTTTGCTTTCCGCTCTCCCAGTCTCGCACGGAGCTCACGATAACCACCCGCCCCGCGGCCAAGGCTCCGCTCACCATGCTGAAATTCAAAAGGCACCTGATCACGTAAGTGGATTTTTTTTTTTTTTAGTAAAATACTATTTCCTTTGAAGAAAAGCAAAAGCTTCTATTGATATGAGGCTAGCTGCTCCCATCACCAGATCTGGTCACATCCTTGTAGGGCTCTTTATGCTAAGATATGGTTTGAGGTTAAAGAGATGATGGTAAATGTCAAGGCAGCACTTCGGCTCAGTGTAAATGCAGGGAAGCCTGGCTCGATTGCACTTCTTCTACTGAAATTCCCGGAGTTATTCCAGGAATATTATCTTTTGCAAGGCCTGATGCTTCAAAGGAAGAGGAGCTGCAAAGACCTCAGCAGGGCGAGCAGCAGGCCGATTCCCTCCATCTCATTCCAGGCACGAGCATGCCGCTCTCAGCTGTGCATGCCGGCTTGCAGAGGAGGTGGCAAATGGAAATGTGGCTCCGTGAAAATCGTTTGCATGGAAGCTCCAGGTAATGCCTCTGGAGTGCCCTGCCTTCCTCCAGAGGGTCTATTTTGCAGTGGACAGATGCAGAAGGGAGCAGAGCAAGGCTTGATTGAGTTCATGGCTCTGTCCATTGGTAATCCACTTGCTGCCTGAATGCATTTCCAGGCAAGAAAGTCATATCCCACATGTCTGCAGTGTCTGGGATACTGGACACACTGCTGCCATATGCCAAAATGCAGGATGGGGTGTTCTCAGGGACTTTCCCAACCTGCTGGTTTCAGGAGCAGGCTGAGCATCAACAGAAGCAAGCCCTTCTACCCATGTTGAAATGGAAGGGACCATTACCTTATCTTCTGGTGAGCATTCCCCAGACCAGTGTCGCTTAGCTCTTTGCTACATGTGTGAAGAAAGTAGCTGCAATTGCTATCCAGAGGAACCAGGTTTTTGTTCTCATCTCAGTTAATTCTCTGTGCAACACCTCTCGCTGTCTGCAGTTTATCTGGCTCCAGCAAATCAGTAAAGTCATGTTCTACCACCTGCCCATCCGGTGAAATCAGTTTTGGCCATCTCATGGCTGAGGTCTCAACCTTCGTAACTAAACAACAGACAGACTGGCTTTTGGTGCAACCTGCTGAGCCAAATTCAGCGTTCAGCTGCTGTGGCTCCACAGCTGAGAACTTAGCTCAGCTTTCACTGCAAGGGCACATTTGGGGTGCTGCACCCACCTTTGCACCATCAAAGAGAAAGCAATGTCATCTTTGGAGGTGACAGTATGCAGTCCCTGACTGTACGGGGCTCTTTGCTTAAAGTCCACCAGCAGTTGGAGGCATTTTCCAAGTCTCTGAGTCACCCTCCCAACATTCATGATCTGACTCATCCTACAGGGCAGTTTTGGACAGTTTTGGACAACTTCCAACATTCATTTTCCCAGCACTTTGATCTCAGTGATTTATTACTGCACCCATGATCTCATCTTGCCATAGTAAAGCAAGGAGAAAGAAGGAAATCACATGAGCTTCTTGTGGATAAAACGGCACTTGCTCAGTGTACATCTCTTGATCTTTACACATCCCACCATAGTCAGACAGGGGTCTGGCTCTATGCAAACAGCTGACTGAGCATACCGAAACAGCCAGCAACACGTTGCATGTTCATCCAGCATGTTGTCATCTGCCAAGACGTGGCAGACAAGCAGCAAAATGACCTTGAATCTTACACAGAATCTGAATCACTACAAGTTGAAACTTTAGCACTGTCCAGAAAATGCTTTAGAACCAAGTCCAGAAGTATAACTGCATAAAACACTTGCATAGGAGCAGTGCATGGTGCTGCTCACCTCTCCATCATCTGCCAGGAAGGTGTTGCATTATTCTTGCTGTGCGGTTTTGCAGATGTCCCAAAGGTCTACCAAGAGCAGGCAAGAGGACATGTTAGCTATATTGTTAAACACCACAGGTCTTGATTCCCTTCTTGCCACTTTCCTTGGCCTCACCAGGCTGCAGAACTCCCTCAGCTGCTCCTTGAGTGATGTGAGAGTCAGATCGAATCTCCTGCAAGAACTTTCCAGTATCACGACTGTTCGTTATTCCAGCCAAGACTCAAACTCAGAAAGACCATATTGCAACCGTGACAATTAAAATCTTCTCCAACTTGCAGCAGGTGTTACCTCATCCTGGAGGCAACTCATCCTTATCCCAGGATAAAAAGTCTATCTGAACATCTGTGATTTTCCCTACTGGGATACTTTGGCAATAGCTCTGTGGCAAGTCAATTCTCCAGAAGAAACGGAAGGTGTTGAACTGTGCCAGCAGTTTAAAACTATCATTGAATCAATCAGTGCTCCAAGGCCACTGTCACTGTGAAGTGTCATTACTTGGCTGTTTTCAACACTGCGAACTGTTAAGCTATGTCTTGGCACTCCAAGCATTTGGCATTTTTCTTGTAATACTGATTTATCTTTGATGGCACAAGGTTCTCCTTGGGCTCTTTGCATAGCTGTTTGCATGCTTGTCTCTTGTCTAAGCTTTTCCATGCCCTTGTACATCTGCTACTAACAACCTAACAGTTTATCAAATTAGGACTGATATTCGCACCCATGTGGCCCAGAGCCTAGATGACACATTCTGTACTCATTTTTCCAGTCTTAATTTGCCATATGCAGCCTGCTCTTCAAGTTGAAAATAAACAGCACAGAGCATGATCTCCAGTCATTTCTTGGCTTCTGCCATAAAGTGACTCAATGTTTCATCTCAAAGAGAGTTTGAGTTTTGCAGAGCCGGTGACCTCTGCATCTTCCTTGGCGGTGCTCACCCCAGGCACCTGATTCCTCCCAGGTCCAAGTATTTCTGCCATCACCAGTGCACCACACAGCAACAACCAATGAGATGACCATGGACACCTCCAGGTGGTTGTCAGATTGTGGAGATGCTGCAATGACCAACATATTCATTGCACTATGGTAGTAATTACATGCTTTTGAACCTTCCTCAGCAGCACTGACATGACCTAAGACTTTCCAGTAGAAATCACAGGAAACGAAATGCAAGCTAATCCTTTTTTTTTGCAGGAAGCTTAGCCTTCCAGCTGCTGCACTCTGCAGAATGACTGGCTTGTGCTAGCAAGCTGAAGGTCGAGCTCCAATCCCATTTACAATGACCCTTAGGGACAGTAAGAATCCTGCAGAGGTGGCCTGAGGTTGCTCACAAACAATAAAGACCCAAAGCTCCATCACATAATGCCAATGACTGCCTGAACAACATTGGAGAAATCAGGGAAGACTTCGTGCTGCCAGTACCACCTCAGAGGACAGGCTTAGAATAGGCTGCAGCGCTCTCTCCCAGATTCCTGCAGTTCTGATTTGGCTTGGAAATGATCCCCAGAGCAGAAACCAGAGGTCCGGATCAATTCCTTTCCTTCCTCAGGCAAAGCCACATTGCCCACTGGAGAGGGCAATGCAGCTCACCACCCAGGAGTGATCCTTTGTGACACCATCTACAAAACAGTGATCTTTAGTATGTAGTGGGTTTTAGTTAAAACATTGCTTCTCAACTCCAGAAATGTATCTGCTCTGGCTTCCCAAGAGAGACAAGACCTCTTCCCCCTATGCCCCTGTCTATGCCCACAAACAGAGCCTATGCATTAATCCTTTGCCCAAGAGCGTCTCCAACGTCAGAAATCCAGAGGTGTGGGGCATGAGGAAAAAACAGGTTTATCGGATCTGTTTATAGAGATAAGGCCACGGTACATGTAGGCCATGCAAATGTAAGCAGCTAAAGTCAGCACCCAGGCCACGATGGCAAGACACTCCTGAGCAACCAAGTGACTTTAATGGTTATCACTGTTTACTTTTTGGTGTGATATTCGTGTCCTGTCTGGAAATTTCCACTAGGCTGCATTCCTGGAGCACAGCCTTTGAGGTTTATCAGTTATTGCTGCCTCTGCACCTCCTTCCAGCCAAAAAAATGTGACCTTATGCTTAAAAAACAAAACACTGATATCTGACTCTTGTTTTTGCCTCAAACACATTCCTTCTATCCATACAATGTAACTAATGGTCCAAAATGTCTGCTTCCTTGCAGGAAATTAAAAGCAATGTTCAGATGTCAGCTTAGTCGGCTCTGGATCTCCTTCAGCCTCCTCATTCTCCTCCTGGTGACCCTTCAAGTTGTGGAGAAGCTGCAGCCTGCCAGGTAGGTTATAAGCAGGATTGTAAACCTGCACCTGTGTCCTCCAGTCTTTTACTGACAGCTGAGATGGGCTCCAAGCTGCCATCCTCAAAGTCACCCAACAGTCTCCTCTTGTGAATGGCAAAACAGTTCAGGTGGGAAGGAACCTCCAGGGATATCTTGTCCAATCCCTGCCCTTTATAGGGCCTGTTCTAGGGGCAAACCAAGCTGCTCCTGGCTTTCTCCCAACAGGTCTTGAAAACCTCAGAGACCGAGGACTGCACAACCTGCTTGGGTCACCTGCCCTTTTTGATGACCTCCTTGTAGGTACTGGCAAGCTGTTGTTAGGTCCCTAAAGCTGTCCTTTCTTGGGGCTGAACAAGCTCTAGTCCCTCAGCCTCTCTTCACAGGGCAAGTGCTCCAGCCCAAGCCATCTTGGTGGCCCTTTGCTGAACCCACTTCCTTTTATCTTCCTTGTATTTGAGAGCCCAAACCCTTAGATATTATCTAGATGTGCTCTAGAAAGTGTTGGCTAGAGGCGGATGATCAGTTCCCTGGATCTCCTGGACATGCCCCTGTTCATATAGCCCATGATGCTGTTTGTCTTCTCTGCTGTCAGGGCATGTTGCTGTCTCGTGTTCATCTTCTGTCTGCAAAGACCTCCAGGCCATTTCCAGCAGATCTGCTTCCTAGTCAGGCAACCTCCAGCCCACACCATTACCAAGGGCTCTTCCTTCCTACGGGCAGGCCTGGGCATTTGTCCTTGTTGAATTTCATTAGGCTACTGTTGGTCCGTTCCTCAAGTCTGTCGAGGTCTCTCAGGATGGCAGTCCTGCCCTTGAGTATATTGACTCCCAGTTCAAGGTCATCTGAAAATCCTCCAGTTTCCCCAGGCCTTGTCATAGTCCTTCTTCTCTCTTTCCTTTTGCTTTGTCCTTTTGCTTTTCCTACAGCCCAGAGTGCTCCATGGCAATGAAGGAGTCATTGCATGGTCTCAACTTGGCCTTCCCTTCCTCCAGTTACCCCAAGGCAAGAGCGCCAAGTAGTCAAGGCCTGCACCCACCTGCTGTGCCTCTCATCCCAAGGGAAATGGCAGAGCCCTTTTTAGGATCTCTGCAGCAGGGGGTTGTTTGGCTGTAGTGAGGCTAAATTCTTTACATGCTCCTTCCTTCCCTTGTATATTCGCAGCCTTCAAAGGCACTGGGTGCTGTGGGGAACTGTTCCAATGGCTCCACAGGCTGAACTCCCACGTGCTTGGGAAGAACGATGATGGGCTCAGGCAATTTCCAAGCAGCAGAGCAAACCATCTCTGATGAGCCTGTACGTTGCCCGAGATAAAAGGTCACCGCCTTGGGAGCTACGCAGGGCATCCCTGAAGTGGTAGATCATTATCCCCAGCTTTAGTCCACTCCAATGCTCTGCCAGAGCAGTGCATTCACTGCTCCCAAAACAAGTCCTCACTGCCAGCTGTTCCCTACTCACATGCTGGGTGCCGTAAAGGTCACTCCCCCCTCACAACAGTTAGCTAGTATCAAGATCAAGAGCTAAAACATATACCTTAACATCACTGTTTCTGCACCCCGGAGTGCAGCGGTAGAAGGATCTGCATCATGGTCCAGTCATCATCATCATCATCATAGAATGGTTAAAGCTGGAAGGGACCTCTAGAGATCATCTAGTCCAACCCCCCTGCACACGCAGGGTCACCTAGAGCACGTGGCCTTGTATATCCGAGGCTGTTCAGTTCCTCCTGTGCTTCGTCGTGATGATCCTTCCAGCTTATGCCAGACTGCACACAACATATCACTCCTGGGAGACTAAGCCGGGTTCTGGATAGGGTAGGGCTGACAGACTGCATGGTGTTGACAACTCATGGCTTCCCTTTTACAGAAACTGCCGGTGTGAACTGGAAAATGCCCTACAGCAGACCACAGGCAAGAACCAGAAGAGGCCCAGCCATAGCCTACAGATTCCTAAGCCACTAGGGAAGGACGTTCCCCCACACAGGCAGAAGAAAACCATGCCAGATTCCATCTCAACAAAGAGCGTGCAATACATTTTTTGGCTACGGCCAAATTTCAGCCAGACAACCCTGCTGGAAAGCAGCCCAGACAGTCAACAAATGGGGTTCTGGACAAAGCAATCTGTAGAAGGGAACAAGAAGATGATAAGCCATCTTTCATCCAAGATATTGAAATCCCACCTTCTTGGCCCTAGAAAAGCAGCCAAAGAGGGTCCTTCTCCAAATATTCTTGGCAGTATCTCCACAGTTACAAGGGAGGGTGCCGATAGCATCGGAAAGACACTAAGCTTCACAAACAGCATCACTGCAGATGAGCTTATAGGAACAGCATCATCCAGGACAATGCAGGCGTCATTTCAAGCCACAAGTTCTCTCCCTCCTAGATTGGTCAGCTCACCTAAATATGATATGACATATCCAGCTGAAAACCTACAAGCAGAAGACTATAATGGGACAGGTCTGCAAAGGGGGTTGCTCCCAAGCTGGACAGAAGCACCTACGGTTGAAAAGCCATCATTTGAAGAGAGCCAGAAAGTTGAAGGGATCTCTTATCGAGAAGCCACGTGCAAACCCAAGACCAATGTTGTTTTTCTGAAAGTCCATAAGAGTGCCAGCAGCACAGTCATGAACATCCTGTTCCGCTTTGGAGAGATGCACAACCTCACCTTCGCCTTCCCTCTCAATGGTGGCAGCCAGCTCTTCTACCCACGCCACTTCATGGCCAAGTTTGTGCAAGGGTTCTCCCCTGGAAGCGCTCCGCAGTTCAACATCCTCTGCCACCACATGCGCTTCCTACACCCAGAGGTAAGGGGCAAAGGCCCGACGTCCTGGGAGGTGGGGGGAAAGTGTAGGGCAAAAGGGGTTAGCATGGAACAAGGTGGGACACCCTTAAGAAAGGTAGACTCTTCAAGGATAAAGCAAAGGAGAGGGGTTTGCCCACTGGTTCCCTATGTGTTAGTTCCAGCTCCTAAGAACTTCTGTAAATGGATTTCGTAGATAGTTGGGGTGTAAGCTGTTGAGGCACCGTCTTGGAATAAGCGAGAGGAAGGGCTCTACAGCAGTCAGCAACTATCCTCTCATTCTTGTCCAGTGGTTCTTAGAGGAAGTCTTGTTGCCTAGACAGGACCAGCTACAAGAGGAGAACAACTTTAAGGCATTGCGTGGCTCAGGTCAGCCATGCCCCGCATCCATCCTTCTGAATATCACTTTTTAACAGGCCCATTAAATGGCCCCATAAACAGTCCCACATGATGGGGCACCCACGTGTGGCAACACGCAGGGGAAAAGCTTGGGCTGCTCCCCTCTCCATGTACCTCTTACAGGGCTGCCCACAGTTGACACAAACACACCTTTGATGAGTCATTCCCTGAAACCTTCTCCCATCCTTCTGCAGTACCCACCATCTCAAACCCCAGAGTGAGTGTCATTGGGCACAAGCAAACAAGCTCATTTTCCCTTTCCTCCCACCTTTAAACTTCCTTTCCTCCCTGCACAGGTGCAGAGAGTGGTACCAAGCACAGCTGTCTATTTCTCCATCCTGAGAAACCCAGTGCAGCTCATGGAATCTTCCTTCGCGTACTACAAGGGCACATCGTCCTTCTCCCGCGCCCGCAGCCTGGAGGAGTTCCTCCGCCAGCCGTACCGCTTCTACAACCCAAAGGTTGCTGACAGTCACTATGCCAAGAACCTCATGACCTTTGACTTTGGCTTCAATCCTGATGGAGATGTCACACCGAAGCGGGTGCACCTGATGCTGAAAGCCATTGAGGCATCCTTCGACCTGCTCCTTATCTCCGAGTACTTCGATGAGTCCATGGTGCTGCTGAAGGAGACGTTGTGCTGGGACCTGGACAGTGTCGTGTCCTTCCCACTCAACATCAGGGACAGCAGTACCAGGTCCTCCCTCTCAGACAGCATGGTGGAGAAGATAAAGAGGTGGAACAGGTTGGACTGGGAAATCTACACCCATTTCAACAAGACCTTCTGGGAGAGGATTGACCGAGACATCGGCAGGGAGCGCATGCAGCAGGAAGTGAGAGCACTCCAGCGGAGGCAAGCAGAGCTGGCAGAGATCTGCCTGCAAGGAAGAGGAAGCGTAGCCCCGAAAGAAATCAAGGACTCTTCCCTAATGCCACTGCAATATGGCAATGCCAAAATCCTAGGCTATAACATCAAGCAGGGCTTGGACAAGAAGACGGAGCACATGTGCCGGCGGCTGGTGACACCGGAGCTGCAGTACAGCAGCGCTTTGTACAAGCAGCAGTTTGCCCAGAAGCTCCAGGCCCACAGGGCAGCTCCCTCACTGCGGGGCATGGCGCAGGGCAGCACCTTCAGGCGACCTGCGGCGTAGGCTGGAGGGAACCCAAAACTGAGCGAACTTGTCCTCTCCAGGCTTCCTTCTTCATCTCCCTTGGCTGAGTACAGCAAGGCCTTGCTTGGTGCAACTGTCCAGCTGTGGGGAGGAAGCCTGAGCTGCTGCTCACTGCAGGTGCCCTGGCATTTGAGCAAGGTGTTTCTTTCCTCCAGGGAGCCAGCAAGCCGGCAGCTTGGTGCCCCCGAGATCTGCCAGAGCCCCTGGAAACCTCTGTCTCTGCAGGATCATGCAGGTCCTTAAGTGTGGAGCCTTGAGCGTAGCGGTAGGTTTCACCTTGACAGGACACTCCTGGGGTAGGTGCTGGACAAGCAGGGCAGGAGTTCCTGCCTCAGAGCATCGGAGGAGCCAGCCCAGGGATGGAAGCAGATGGAGCAGATGCCGGGAGGCTTCAGACTGTAGCAGAGCTGGATACAACTCGGAGTGGGGGGAAGCAGGAAAAGGGGCAGGCCACGTTTGGCCATTGCGGCCAACACCACCACAGCTCTCCATGGCGGGGCGGGCGCTCTCCTCCGACAGCTGTCAGGACGCTGTCTGTCTGTCGTGCGTATGATGTCTGAGAGGAATTAAACACGAGGCACATGAAAGCACCACGAGGAGTCTCGTTCTTACCCCGCAGGCGGGGAGGTGAAGCGTAAGCAGCACGGCCTCTTCCCGGTGTGTTCCCCCACCACAGAAGGGCTGCTCCCCACCTTAGGGTTGGTGGCTGTGGAGAGAGGTCATCAGGATAACCATGCCAAGGTCCTCAGGATAACCATGCCAAGGCCAGTCATGAGGATAATCATGCCCAGGCCAGTCCCCAGAGGCGACACCCTTCCCAGACAGCCCCAGATAGGCCCCTTCCTACATGCAAGGCACAGGAGCGTGGCAAGGTGCAGTCCTGCTCCCAAACATCCACATCTTCATCCACCTGCAGAGCAAATTCCAAACCAAATGCTAGTGCAGGGCAGGGTTTCCACTTTTTTTCCACACCACCTTTTGGCTGGGGTTCTTGGTGGCTGGCGGCTCCGCTGCCTCAGCGACCTGGCATCAAGGGACAACGCGCGGAGCCCGAGCTGCAAATCAGGTGGACGCTACCAAGCGGAGCTTGGTTTGCAGTTTGGGAACGCTTCCAGCTGCAGGTCTGCTCTGCTAAACCTTAATGCTGCGGGGCTGCAGGAGCAACCTTTTGTTAATTAAAAATAACAACATTTACTGTGACTCCTGTTGAATTCTCCCTTAATTACATCAGCAACCCAAGAGACAGACATCTCAGCCATGTGGAAACACTGCTTTGGAGAGGGAGGGCTTTTTCTCCACCTTTCTTTCCCTGCCTCCCTGCCTCTCCTCCCTTCCTTTCCCTGTAGATGCTGAGCTAGTGCAAGGATAAGCATCCTGGCCCAGGGCACTGATACAGCTATGCCAGACTGCCAGCTGAATAGACATGAGACAGGGAAATGTCTTGCAAACATCCCTAGCACCAAACACACCAACAAACCCACCACTTGGGACCAATTGTAGGAATATTCCATGCTCTTCCTGAGAAAGTTACCAGAAAAATTGGTCATGCTGGCCTAATTCATCTTAATTTTTCACTTTCCACACTTATCCTCAAATCAAATTCAGAACTAGGGAAACCAGATGGGATCAAACTCAGACCTCAAGTCATTTTCCTTATGCACTTTTCAGAGCCTTGTACTTGCATGGCTTTGTTCAGAACTCTGAAGTGTCCATCTGAAACATCTCTAGAATAAACAATTTTTTTTTTTGTCTTGGACAAAATTGAGAAATGGTGGAAATCTAATAAGGAAGTTCCATCTCAAGATTTTCCACCTGATTTCCAAATTTAAGAGGTTTGGGGAAAAAATGACTGAGGAACTGAAGCCTTCAAGCTTCTATTTGGCCAACTGTACAGAGCCTGAAAGTTTTCAGCTTCCATACAAACTGTCTGCAAAAGAAAGCTCAGGATTACATAATACTTGGTATTAGCATTCCCAGCTGCTCCTTCCCAGAAGAGGCTTGGTAGTGCAAAGTTTCCAGCTGGACACGATATAGAGGCTGCTCTAGGGTACTGCTGGTTTGGGTTGCTGCATTATTTTCTGGGCATTGCTTGTTCCATAAAGTTTCACTTCTGAGTTGCTTTAAAGTATCATTGCATTGGTTCTTCCCTGTTGTTGGGACTCACCATTTCCTGTGGTCCAATTCCTCAACCCAGGGAGAAACACGGAGGACCAGGGCTGACACATGGGGCAAAGGGGACTACTTGTCGGGGTACCAAACCTGGATCTATCATGCTCACAGACTCTTAATTCATTCTAAATCTCACACAACTTAAGCAGGTACCATTTCCTTATTCACTGTTTGTAACCAAAATAAATGGGGCTGGGTCTCCCTGCTGTTACAAGGAAAGAGTCTTGGAAGGCAGGAGTGGGTCCCCATCTCCCCCAACACAGAAGGGTGCTCTGACTCAGCCAAGTCAGCTCCTATGGAGGCAACAAGGTAAGGGACCCTTTTATGACCATGGTATCACGTTCTCCTGCGACTACTTGCTCCTTGCAGGGCTGTAGAAGGAGCCTGGCCAAAGCTGCTCAGGCCTTGGCTGGCAAATGGAGAGTCTGGCCAGGGAGAAGAGCAGGAGCAAGAGATGATCCAGGGAAGGCCAGGCAGGAGCTGGGGTTGCCTGCACATGTCATGGAGTGAAAAGCCACTGACTGGTGGTAAAGTGGGACCTACAGATCCTTCCACACAGAAACGTCCCATTTTTTTTTCGTGTAGAACTGGTATTTTGTTGCTTTTCATCCATGCAGGGATGAAAGAATTGAGTAGTATTCCCCACTCAGTGCAGGTGTCCCTATTTTTTTTTCTACCCTCCCCAAATCTCCAAGAATCTCCTGAAGCTGTAGGACTGGAGATGGACTCAGCTCCCCCAGAATGGTCACATCCAGTCCAGCTCTGACACACAGGAGGTTCATCCGAATTTTGCTATCACATTCTCTGGAAGCCACACGTTCATTGACCTGCTTGCCCAGAGACCCTGCAGAAGGACCTCTCCTCTTCCCAGCACTTTCCCCTCCAGCAAAAAGGGGAGGTGTGTGCAACTATGAGGAATATAGCTGGAAGCTTGTTATCCCGTGGTCAGGTTTTCCTCATCCAGCATTATGCAAGCAATGGAAATGAGCAAGTACGTGGGCTGGAAAGGACCACTGACCTTCCTGGAAAAGAATCACCTGGACCTTATTCTTTTTCTTGGTCTGTAGCTGAGGTATGGAAAGGAATGACACCACTCAGCTAACTGTTTTCAATTACTATTTCCCCTAACCACATTTTTACCACTAGAAATATTTCATTTAGACCCTGAGAGTAGCCCAGGGCTAGATCCTCCTAAGAGTCTGCACGTGCTCACGCACCTCCCTCGGGTTGTTTAAAAAATAAACAAATAAATCAGAACATTTCTGCATGCTGCATGGCTCGCCAGTAGCAGGTGAAACAGGCCAAAAAACTGTGTCAGGGAGGAGGGCCTCTAAACCCTGACTGCATCCAGGATGGTTACTGGGGTTTGCTCTGGTTTTACAACTGCGAGGGACACATTTGGATTATTTCAAACATTGAACAACGCAACAAGCTGGAAGTTGCTCAAGTATACCCACATAATGGTTCTCAGTTTCCCTATACTTCCCGAATACCAGGCGCCACAAGCAACTTATGCAAATACATTCATTTTCCCCATTGAGCCAACACGGCATGTTTCAAACTTTCCGGGTTCGGAAACTCTCCAGGCATTTTTTAATGAAGCCTAAGGAATTCAGACATCCTATTGAGGTTACCTTGTCCAAACCCCATAGGAGGCCTTAAAAACCTCCTCCCACAGTCCTGCCTCTAGCAAGCACGCAGCCAGGACCGGTGCCCGGTGAGATGCACAGCACCTGCACGTCGTATCGCAGCTCCTGATCCTGCAAGGCCGTCAGCCTAGTCCAGAAAACTGGCAATGAGCACACATCCTGTGTACGGCAGAGCTTGCAAAATCCATGGGAAAACCGGTCCCATCACAGGGTTTTCAGCTCAGACTCAGGCACTCATCTCCACGTTGCTCTTCTCCCCTTTCTTCTTCCGCTCCTGCTCCTTGCTGTCTCCCGATCCGTGGGCCGCTCTCGCCTTGGGTATCCTGTATTTGCTCTTCTGACTGTAGAGCAGGTTTCTCTGGAAGAGCCGTGGGATGTTCCCTTGGTACAGCAAGAGGGCAGCAAGCATCCCTGCAATGAGAGGAGGCCGTGTCCTTTAGTTTGGATGCATCCCTTCAATGCACCCCACCTGCCCGTCCTCCCACGGCTCAGCGGTTATTTTGAGATCCTTCCTGCGAAGCTGTGCATGACCAAAATCCATCTCAGGATGGACAAATAAAGCCCCCCCAACAGCATCTAAGAGGCCTTTGCTGTGTTGCTTTAAAGAGAGTTCAGCCATCGTGTATAGAAGTAAAAGCAAGACTTGCTTTGACTCCGAAGGGGTAAAACACCCCAGTTCTTTGACAGTGGTTGTCCTCTCCTGCTTTCTGCATTCCAAGCAGCAAGCATCTAGTTCACTGTGGTCTTCCTGAAGTTGCAGATGACCTCAAAAACGGAGCTCAACCTATCATTTCCTAAAATGCATTAGTGTGAATCTCCCCAAGCTGGGCAGACTTTGACTCGAGAGAGATTTTGTCTCTGTACCATGTAGGATTTGCCTAAAATGTAGTAAAAGAACAACTCAAGCAACAGGAACGGGGTATGAAACAGAGCGTTTGCCACGGGCAAAACTGAGGAGCAGTTTCCATCAACAGCATTTCCCCCTTGCAGGCCACCAGCAGACAAGGGGAGGTGCCCAGTCCTCCCTAAACCTCCCACCCCAAACCGTCCTGAATGCTATGGAGAGCGCAGGGCTTCCCGGGCAGATCTCACCTGCGAGGGGTCCCAGCCAGTACACCTGGACGTACTCCTGCAGGCTGCTCCCTGCGCAGTGGAAGGTAACGGCCGTGGCAAGGACGGGGTTGAAGAAGGCCCCTGTGAACGGCCCAGCTGTGTGGGAAAGAAGCAGAGCAATCAGTCTCGTTTGCACGTGGGTCATTTCCAAGCCAGGCACTCGCAAGGATGGTTGCTTTAGTGGCAGGTCAGATCAGCCTTGTTTCCATGCTGCTCTGGAAACAGATCCCCCACCTCTCCTTCTCTAACATCTAATTCGGGTTGTTTTTGGTCCCCATTTCCAGGATCTGATTTCCAAAGAGCTGCCTGCTATTCCCACATTCCTGTCCATATCTCCCTGGGGCCTTAGCAGCTTGAGCAAGCCAAGCAGCGTGGTCCATATCCCTGTCCATATGCCCCTGGGACCACATTCCTGTCCATCTCCCACTGGGACCTTAGCAGCTTAACCATACACAGCTACCAAGGTCCAGAAGATCTTCAGGGAATCCTAGGTCTTGACTGGGACTGTTCCTTCCCTTCAAATAAGGTGTTTTTCCTTGACATTTTCTGTCTACATGGCATTGCAGAAGGCAAAGAAAAGAGGAGTTACTCACCTGTATAAGCCAGCAGGGTGACAGTTGCTGCCAGGACAGGGACACGGTACATTGGGCGACTGTGGTGGAACTTGAGAATAACTAGATGGAAGAAAAAAGAGCAGAGACCTTCCACAAAGACACCGTGAGACAAGGACGTATGGAGGGAGGAACTGCATTCCAGAGACATGAGGTTCTGGATGAGGTGGAAATCCGTCAGCTCCCAGGACCAGTAGTACTTAGTGATAACCCATCCCAGACCCATGCCCATGAACTGGGCGAGAAGCTTGGCAGCAGTTGCTGCCAAGCCGGAGTCCCGGACAAGGAATTCCTGGAGAGAGACCGTCGGATTAGCAGATGCTCCATCGAACGAGGCACCATGAGCCACGAAGAGAAGAAAGAGCAGAGTGAGGGTCACGTCCGGGCCAAAGCCACCACCCCACAGGCCAATGTCCATCAGCATCCTCAGTTCAAGACAGCCTGCACACAACTGTAACGAGCCAGCAAGTTCTCTGGCGAGAGAACAGTACACTCCAAGAGAGAGCAGTCGCTTGGAAAGCTGCCTGCCTGCCTCGCAGATGCCTATGGTGAGGAAAAGAAAAGCAATAGAGACATTCAAGCCTGCCATGGTCACACAAGGAAGAGAGGGGACTGCTGTCAGCAGCCACAACGAAAGCTGGGAAGGCTTCTGCACCTCCTCTTTATAAAGCTCCATGTAAGCAAACGTGGCACAGCCTGACAGGCACCCTGTCAGCTGCCAAGGGAGCCCTTGCGAAAAGCCCCATGTGCTGCCCTGCTGTGTCATCGGCAAGAAACACCAGCGCCTGCTCCTCTCCGTCAGCCAGAAACTCCTGCCCCGTCAGAGAGGAGACATCCTGCAGGTCACAGCGGCCTCTCCTTCGCGGAGCAACGTCTGCTGCTCACCAAGCCAGCGGACTTATCTGCAGCTAGATCAGCTGGCAGCTTCCTATTCGGTGCAACCACGAGACCTTCATGTCATCTCCACCTCGTAGTCACCGACCCCTCTCATCTCCCTGCCAGTGATTTTATCTGAGAGCTTGTGGCTGTTCTCTGGAGCTGTTCAGGTTTTAAAACGGAAACTAAATAAATAAATAAATTAGTTCTCACGGGGGACCATAAACCACAGCATACTCCTCCACTCCAAACCCGGGAGGCAAAGGGACTTTTCTAGGAAAGCCAAGGTGGGCTGAGCAAGCCCTGCTCATGAGAAGTCCACCCGTCTCCCTTGTCAGGCCTCCCCGCATCCAAGAGGAGGCTGACAGCACTGCAGAGAGGTCCGCAAAGACCAGGCTCAAGAATTGCATCCCATCTCCTTCCAAAATGGGCCAGAGGGGCAGTGGTGGCAGGAACCCACAAAGACTGCAGCAGCTCCCAAGTGCAGTAAGGTGGGACCTGGAGAGCAGCGCTCTGCCCCAAAGCGGAGCCAGCTCTACCTGTATTATTCCTTAGGGGGGTACCTTTGCCTAATCTGTTTTTAAAGCACTTTACAGCACTTTACACTAAGAATCGTCCTTCATGTCTAACCTGAACTTTTCCCTTAAACTTCAGCCTGGGACTCCTAACCCTATCCCAACAGTCCTGCACTCAAAAACAAGTGACCTTTTCAGCTGCTGGTGTCCTGAATTCGGACGGGAGGCAGCGCTCCAGCAGGACTCCGGCAGACCGAGGGCCAGAAGATGCTCCTCTCATCCGTGCATCCCACCATAATGTTCACTCTGCAACTCACGGCCCAAATTGCATCCACGGGCTGGCAAGTCCATGCCCTTCCATTTCAGCTGCACCCGGCCTCTCTCAAACCACGTTGCTGCTTGGTCAAGATCACGTCAAACCTTCTAATCTCTTTCCCACATGCAGATTTCTCCACATGGGTGACACCAACTTAACAAACGCCTGGGTGCTGTAATCCACACTGCTAACAGTCAACAGTGATACGTTCCTCACCAGGTTTTCCAAGGCCCCACTTAATACATCCTTGATGGTGATAAATCCACCCTGACCGCATTTGTCTCCCTGTCATCTTCTGCTTTACTGGGTATTTTTATGAGAATGGAAGTTAAAACCCAATGACACAGCTTCCTTGCTCCTTTTATAAGTAAGCAGCAGATTTATTTTTTTTTTCTCCCCAGCATTTTGGGCACACTCAAAAATAGCCCAGAACTAGGATAAGCCACAAACAAGAACCAATAAGAGTAATTAAACATTTCAACACTTCCTGCGGATGACACCAACACACGTCCTGGCATCAGGATCAGAGACCTTCACTCAGATCAACAGGCAGTTACAACATGGTTCTCCCTACCACAAATATAGGAAATATTTCTTTGTAAAAGAGTGCATAAGAAAAGTCACACTGTCACATTATTACCCAGGTTTGAAACCCAACCCAACTTTAACGTATATGTCTTCGATCTTTGAACATGAGGGATTTCATAAGCGACCAAAAGTCCACCAAAAAATATAAACCACAAATAGCAAAGAGTTTGTCCGTCTCTCCTGCCCCAGCCTAAAGTGGAGTTAGCACCAGCGTACGCACAGCCACTGAGGAAGGTTTGTAGAGATCTACAAAAATGAGCTTTCATGCAAAACCAAAACATTTCTAACTATTGCTACAACAAAAAGCCAAGCAAAGACTGACTGCCACGTGCTAGTGTCTAAAAAGCAGGAAAATGCTCTTCCCCTGCTCCCAAAACTACAGTTAGGGCAGAGAAAACCACATCAGGATGCAAAAACTGAGAAGATAAGAACCCAACACCTGTTCCTTCCCATGGGAACCTATTGCCCCCCATTCCTTTTCAAGCATTTTTAAAAGGCTGCCAGCTCCAATACCAAGTGACCCAGACACACCAGCATGTGGTTTGCTCCTGTTAAACCTGTGCTGGTTTTTGTTGGGGATTTGAAGAACAGCGGTGGATCGGAGCATTCGGTGCTGCTGGAGCTCACAGCCTATAGGAAGTCTTCACTGTCCGTTTTCCCAGAGTGTCGCTGGATAAAAAGTAGTATTTGGGAGGAAAAAGAAGTTGTTTTCTTCCAAGATATTTCATAAAATAAATAAAATAAAAATATGGCCAAGACATCGCATTGAAGAGCAACACCACCCGAAGTGTAATGCACTAGCTCCCCCTACCATGCTATTTTCAAATCCCCAAAGCTAAAAATCTCAGCTGAATTCAGTTTACACTTAGGTTATTTAAGGCGATTTGCCCTGGGTAGGACACTTCTCCTCCAAAATCCAACAGTAGCTCCACCTGTGGTCAGGCTCCGTGATACCAGAAACCATTGGCACACGTCTTGCCACCTACGTACAAGCAGCAAGACGTCCCAAGAGGTCATTCATTGGCTTTGGATAAAGACCCAAACTCGGAGGACAAACTTTTTCCAGGAGAAAAATAAACAAATAGCAAGGAGGGAGGCTGCTTGGCTCTGGGAACATTGACTTCAAGGGAGAAGTGCAGCCCTAGGCATGCCCGCTCACATTGAGAAGGTGCCCTGTACCCATTATGGGAGAAGAACATCTATCCCTGGCCCCACAGGACCAGGCGCATCCTCCTTTCTACTGATTCAATGAATCTTCTCCAAATCATTTGAAGAAGCAAAGCCTCCTGGCTTTTTAGGGTCCTAAAGAGGACCAACAATCACCATCAACTTCCTATGGGCAAAACCCATCAACCCATGTAGCAGTCATGGTGGTGATAGGTTTACAATTGGACTTGATGATCTCCAAGTTCTTTTCCAAACATAATGATTCCAGGATTCTATAAAAATATAATCAGTTCCCACTAGCTGTCTCAATCAACAGGTCAAGAGGTAAATGGATTCCTAAAATGGTGTAACACGCTGGAAGATGCTCTCCCTTCAGACCCTGGCTGACAGAGGAATGGGTAGAAGCAACACCATCACTGCCATGCTACAGCTTCATCACCACTATCCTCCTTGCTCTCAACAGATGGCAGCTTGCTTAGCTGCATAGTATAATTATGAGTCAGTAACTCATTGTTTCTACTTGTTATTATTCCATAGAAAATGCTTTCTTTGGTTGGAATTCGAAATAAGGGGAAGTTCTTGAGAAAATCTGCTTCATCCGTGCATCTGGAGAACATCATCAAGACCATAGCTGAGCTTGGTGGAGCTTTACCTACCTTTGCCACATGAGTGAGGACTGTAGGACATTGTCAGGCCTGGCCAGGATGGCTATGGTCACCAAGAACAACCTGCACAGGGATTCAAGTGACCCACTATTCTGGAAGTGATGAGAATGGGGTGGGGGAAAAGTAGTTGCACAAATCACTGCAAGCAGCCACATGTCAACCACCACCGCGAGCCACATAATCACACTTGATACCCAACACTTCCTCATGCACCTCCTCATAAATGCCAAATAAAAATGAACACTTTTTTTTTCCCCACTGTTCACCCATTACTGCTGGTGTAACTCAAATTATCATCATTGCCTCTGACTTTAGAGCCAAGCTACTCTGCTTTAACTCGATTTACCATTTTTATAAATCTTAAACAAAGCAACCAAAAAGATGACAGGCTGTTCTTGTTAGTTTAGAGCAGATATGTAAAAAAAAAAAAACAAAAACAAAAACAAAAAAAACCCACTGTATTATATCTGTCCTTATCAAGTAAGAAGTCAAAATGTCTCAGCTGTGCAAACTGCATTCAGCCAAAATCCCACTCACCTTAAAGCATCACCAACACTAACACCCAGGTGAAACAGTGAGTTCCATGGAGCCATTTCTCCTTCCTCTTGTTGGCTTTTCCCCCAATAAATTAAATGCAAACATCACTTAAAGGTGGTGCTAGAGACCATCAGTTTAAATGCACGAAGGGTCATGATATACAAAGACACACCAACAAGGTAACAGAGCCAAAGAGCTGGTGCTTTGTGCAAAACAACATTTTCGTATCTGGTTGAAAAGGCCTTTGAAAAGCTGTTCCTTCATTTTCTTTTGTGGTAGGAGCAAATCTTGTACAGTGTTTAAGGAAGGGAAGAGATGGTTTCCCAGCATTGCCACATGGGAAACACCCAGTCGGATGACCGTGACATTCACAGCCAGGACAGGACCACGTATGCACTTCAACGGAACTGATCCTAATCTCAGAGTAAATCCATCTGCACGTTCTTCTCTTCAGCTGGCCCCCAAAGTCTACCAATGACATCCCAAAGCCTGGGTCAGTTGTCTGCACCCAACTTCCTCTCTCAGACCAGCTCTTGCAGTCAAACACTCGTCACAGAGGAGGGTGCAGAAGCAGTGGTCAAGTCTTCCAAACAGGAGACAGGACAGCTCATTCGCCCTGGTCATTTGTTTCCTACACTGCAGTATCTACTAGCAGGACACTGCATGGTGTCCACAGAGCACCAAGTCTTGGAATAGTTACAGAAACATCATATTGCCAGCGCCTGATCCCACTGCGGGCCCACGGGGTCACCGACAAACCCCTATTTAGGGTGTTTGGAAGGTGCAAGACCAGAGCAGCCAGCCTGCTCTTTGAGAGGTTGCTGCTCTGCAAGCAAAGAGAGCGACACACATCTGGTTCACGATGGGTGAACGGGATGTTCCCAACCCGGCTCTCCTCATTCAGCCGTTGGGAGCATTTTGCAGGAGACAGGACTGACTGCTAGCGACAAGGAAAGCTTGCAGGTGCCCTATGAGCTTGGTACAGGCACTGAACGGGACAGAAAATTTAAGACAACACCGGAGAGACCTGCATGGCACAGAATTATTTCCATCATATCTCGGTAAGAAACCTAATGTCAAACAAACACATTCTGGCAATCTCATTAAAACAGTGAAATGTTTCCTCTTTCCAACTGCTCTACAAGGTACCAACCCGTGCAGAGGATGGATGGGGAGGGCAAAACGGAACTTTTTTTTTTTAAAGTTTATTTCTAGCCCTGAAAGAACAGTTATTAAACAAAGTCAACAAATACAGTAGTTAATATTGCAGTAATAATTAAATAACATAATGGGATTAAATTACACAAAAAGGCAACATTAAAATCTGAAGACAGATTAAAAAAAAAAAAGTTTGCACCTGCTTCCATTTCCATTGCTAATGTAGAGGAACAAAGGGAAAACAAACCAAAGACATTGATTCATTTCCAGCTGTGGAGACCTTCAACATCTTCTCGCTCCCTTCCCAGCCTGCCTACTGTCCCCTCTGCCAAAGCCACCCCACTTCTCAGACCTGGTCTAAGCACAACTCCCTGCACCTTGCTAACAGCTCGGCAGATCAAAACACACATGCTCAATGCCGTGCTTACTCCCGATGGGAAGCCCGCTTTATTCTACGGTAAGATAAAAATATAGGAATCACCAATATAAGCTCCAAGCTGCCCAGCACCCTGGATACAACTGATGGTGCCACTGCACATAACGCTTCAGCTGTATTCCGGGCATGGATATTGGATTACAGTCTGAGCTTACGCTGGAACCCGAGCGGGAAAGCAGGACATCTTGGGCTCCCGGCACTTTCGGAAGCAAAATCCTCCTTTTCAGCAGCTGCCCCAGCTCTGCCACTTCTCCGTTCGACCAAGCTGAAGGAGAAACAGCAAGTTTTAAAAATGCTTCCCTTTGAGGGGCGGGAGGAAGAAAAATACTGCATTTTGGGGCTTTTGTGCATGCATGCAGCTCATGCCGCAGCAAAGGCGACGTGCAACCCACCAGCGTGCAGAAATCACAGCACAGCACCTTCCTACTTTCCTCTTCCAACTCAGTTACTACCTCGCTTCATCTCTGACCCTAATTTCTGGCAGCAGGTGTTAAGAAATCCAACAGTCTGGCAGTAAGGCTGCTGCGGAGGGAAGGGGAGAGGTTTATGCTTTCCAAGTGTGCTGCTAAATACTATTCCCAACGTATAGCAAGCACTGAGATACGTTTTGGCAGCTCCTCGAATACGCAAAGTTTTGTTTTGGTTTTTTTTTTTTTGGTTTGCTAAAATGACTTCAAGTTCAAAAATCACCTCATAAGTGGGCTCCTAATCATCTCCTAGCAGACAAATGTTGTAATACAAGATTTAAAACATTCTCATTTATCAATAAAAGTGAACTAATAAGTTAAAATTACTTAAGATTTCAGGTTTTCTTTTTTCTATTTAAAAAATTATAAATTCAGCACAAGCTATACTTATCTCGCTGCTTAGACCATGCCATCCAAAAGGGGGGAAAAAGGAGTGGAAAAGCTCCCAGTTTAACTCTGGCAAAAGGAGTTTCCGAAAGTCCATTGCCAGCAACGGACATAGAGAGAAGAACAATCAGAAAGGTTTGGTCTTGTTTTAAATCTTAATCTCTTAACCAAGACTCCTTGTTACTCTTGTCCACTGGGAAGCCACAGCGTTGATGTTGTGCTTAAGGCATCTGGCCTGGGGAGCTCATCTAGATTTCCCTGGAAAGTGATCCTTTCTAGAGTTGAAAAACCAGGAACGTTTGCGTTCTTACAGCTACAAGGGTTATTTATTCCTTTAATGGTACAACTTCCTCGGGTACTTACCACGGAAGAGGTTACCAGAATACAAACCGAACCATGGTACTGTGGTTCCTTACAAAATAAGGCATCGTGTTGGTACAAAGCAGCAGCAAAAAACCGAGAGCCTTGCCTTGCTCCTCCTTCCTCACAAACACAAGCAGGCTCAGCTGTTCTGGCCCAGCCACTCGAATCCTGGAAGCCAAGTTTGGTCATATCTGGGCTACCAAAATCCCCCCAAAGTCGTTATTTCTGTCTCTGTGCGAATACTGCAATCACCTACAGCAACGACTTTATCTTCTGCCAGCAACGTTTGCAAAAGTGCATGAAAGCTTCAGTCTGGGGTCCTTCGTCCATGCCCAACCATAACCCTACCCACGCACGGATTTGTCCGACTGGGAACGCAACAAAACGCAGATTCCCACTAAATTAATGGCTGCTCTTTCACCAAATCATTTGGCACATCACAACCGCAGTTGGCTCTTCATGAGGCTGTTCTGGAGGTTGAAGTGTGTGGCCTGTAGCACTAGAAGTAGCCAGGGGCTATGGATTCTTCTACAGTTGCCTCTGTTAATACCCAAGCACTCAACCACTTAAGCTGTTCACTGCCCCTAGGGGCAGTTTTTCTTGCACTGAGCATTCGACTTCAGCCATTCAAGCTGGTAAAGCGTCTTCAGTGAGAAAGGACCAGTGTAACAAGTCTCTTCGGCCTTGGATTAGTCAAATGAGCCTCAGCAACATCCGGCAGCACTGTTCTCTGCTCCCAACATGTGTCATCACAGAACAGCACTTTGACATCTCCAGGTGTTTGTAATCTTCTGTTTTTAAAAATCCTGCATCTTCAGTGTCCTCCGATCTCGTTATTTGTTCTTTTGATTTCATTAGTACAAATGGAGCACATACAAAAATGGAAAAAAATAGCTCTAATACTTAAAATTCTGACAACTCCATAGGTTGATGCATTATTTGCTGGGGGAGGGGAATTACAACATATACAAAAATGTATTTGATACAAAGAAGGGAAATGTAAAATTAAAAATAGTCAAAGGCACCAGCATAACTCTCAAAGCCCAAGTCAGAATACAGATACGTGTCTTTGAACCACCCACCACCCAAAGCAAAATATCCCATAAGCTCCTGGCCGGCAAGTCTAACAGGGAAAAAAAAAGAGCAGACAGGAAGACAGCTGAATTTTTTTTCTTGCCCTGACTTGAACTGATGGTCTGATCATAAATGAAGTCTCTGACCCCTCTCCACATATCCATAACCTGACATCCAAAGTCTTGACTGATCATGAAGTTTCTACAGGGAAGTCCCACTTCCGATGAGAAGATCCACGGAGGCACATAAGAAATGGTGAATACTTCTCTTCCCCCTCTTTTCTACAAAGAAACATCTTAACACATGATGATTTCTTAAGTAGCCAAGCTGTTAATTCTACAGTACAGCCAACAGCTAATCTGTGAAAAGGAAGGAGAGGCAAGATGTACCTTCACATTCGTCTTACTTGCTGTTAGTCTAGTCATACGGGGCTTACTGGAGCGATCTAAAGGTTAACGGGCAGAGGGGAGGAAGAGGAGAAGGAAAGAGATGAGCAGGCAAAATTAGTGCTGCTCTCTTGAAAGCTTGAATCTGTCATTCAAGTATTGAAAGTACCCAGAAGGGTATGACGAATGGGAGCTGTTACAGCAAAGTCATCAAAAACCCTTAAAACTCTAGGCACAGTAAGTGGCTTTTCTTGACTGTCTGCAAAAAAAAAAAAAAAAACTAAAAGAAAAAAAAAGAGAAAAGGCCAGTAATTCAGTCCTCAATTCCTTCTGGATCGCAGAAAGGATTCACTAGAGTTACCACAATTTATCTTGGGCATCTTCTGGATAAGACTTTCTTCCCTTTTGCAGACTTCTTTTTCCCCAAACCCCTTCCCTCCCACCACAAGTGTAACAATTTCATATATTATAAAGATTTGTAAAAAAACAAACAAACAAACAAAACAAAAACACCACAAAAAGATGGAGGCCATGGCAATAATGTTAGCGGTTACTCTTCATCGCTTCTTTGGCTGCTAGGATCAGTGGTGTCAAGCTAGACAGAGGTTTGGCCAGTTTCAAGAAGGGATGCTGCCAGGAAGAGAGAAACAGAATAGATTACTAAAAGACCAGTTAAAGGGAAATATAAGACACACTATCTACACAGTGATTTTGATTCCAAGATATGAAAAGCACTGCAAGACACTACCAATGCACAGCTCCTGAAGAGGAGACAGGTCCAGGGAATGGTTCATAGCAGCTGTAGCCCTACAGGCATCCCTCCCTTTCCAGAAACAGGCTTTTCTTTCTCCAATAATTCACTACAAAAAAAAGTTCCCTGCTCAGATATCTTTCTTCTTTCCACTTCTGCTCATTTCAATGACTGTTGTCCTACTGTTGGATAATTTAGCAGTGGTAGAAAGACACGGGTTACTGCTTCGAAGGCTTCAGAGCACACAGTACAAACTTTACCTATGGTTTCCTCCAACTATTCTCTACTAGACAGCCCTCAAAAGCAAATACAAAACAGAAGAGGGGTCAGTCTACACTGACATTTATCATAGCTTTACTTCACTACTGCCCTCTGTGTCTTTGGGATTGATCAGAAGCTGACTCTTACCTGCAACAGTTCTTTGGCTGATCCTCTTTTTTCTACATCCATCTCCAAACATCTGTTTAAGAAATCCCGGAATATTGGTGACAGTTTCTCAGGATTTTGCAGTTCCGGCGTGCCATTAGTTGCTATCAAATATAAAGCCTGTAAAACAAGGAACATTGTATAACCAAGCCAAATGTTGAAGAGATGTCACAGGTAACTGCAGTTTACTGGAGTAAACTGGATTAGGTGGAGATCTGCAGCCTGCTTTTCCACTGCACAATTTTAGGCAGCTGTGGCCCATTCTTGCTAGTAGCAAAATGACTGCAGATGTTCAAAACCTTTCAGCAACAGTTTCTTACAAGACACATCTATATACCATAGCAGAGAAAGCACCAGCCTCTGACACGCCAACCAGCGTTTTCCATAACCTAATGGATTTAATAGACTTCCTTAATTGAAGAAAAGTAAAGACAGAAGAATTCTTAAAGCATAATCTTTTAGGTAAAAGCAGGTACAATGCCTCAATCATCTTCTGAAAAAGCTTCATCAAGAATTCAGGGCAAGGCTGACTGTAAATTCAATCGACATTCAAGAATGTCAGCTCCCTTTTGGGGGAATCTTCCTGCATTGCTGAAGCTTATATTTTCTTTTTTAAAAACACAAATACTGTCCAATAAATACACATGAATCCACTGAAAATAATTACCTGGTAAGCACCCACAAACAGTTCTAGCTATGCCTGGCGTTCTTACCCGCAGGGGGTTTTCATTGAGGTATGGGGGTTCTCCTTCCACCATCTCGATAGCCATGATTCCCAGAGACCAGATATCCACTTTGGGGCCGTAGGCTTTCCGTGTGACCACTTCGGGAGCCATCCAGTACGGAGTCCCAACCATAGTGCTGCGTTTGCTCTGCTCCGGGGTGATCTGAGCGCAGAAACCAAAGTCGGCTGTGGGATAACAGAGATAAAGGTTAACTCAGCGCATCCTGGGACGTGGGGTTCTTAGAAGACTTCTCTATTACTACAAATATATTTTACTCCTCCGCACTTGGAGGCTTGGGGCAAGGGGGTGGGACGAAGGTTGGGGGTTTTTTGGTTTGTTTTTAAACTATATTCTTCATATGACAAGATTCAATGTGGAAGATAGATATAAAACCTGAGGTGTTAAAGTAAGGCAGACTTCCATGGAATGAAGATAAGCCTTTTTGTCCCCTGGAACAAGGACATAAACTTTATCCTGTAGAATGATAGATTTCCCAATCCCTCCTTCAGGATTCCCAGAATGGTACCAGCCAAACAAGAAATCAAGCAGAATCCAAAGGAAAACTGTTCTGCATGTGGTATGTTAGACTGCCTGGACTACAAAAGATTAATCTCCAAACCATGGCTTCTGCCATACTTAAACAGGTATTATTTCTGCAGCTATTGAGTTCAACATTTCATCATAATTTGGACATCAAATACAGGTGCTACGACTGACAGATACAGGAGCATAACGCTTTAGATATGTGAAACATTGCCCTACTCTGCAGAAGGAACCTGGACAAACAAACCTTTGCACAAGGCAAGTACTGAAGAGAACAACCACACTCAAGAAAACAAGAAACGTCACCTATTCCTATAGCCTTCAGGTGCAGCAGCAATGCATGTTCCATCATGTTACTTTATCCAGCTGCAGCACTCCCACTTCCCAGGCATGTAAAGCATCAATAAGAACAGAGTTAAGGCAGGAACCAGATTTTACCTTATCATTGACACTAAGCTTGAGAGAGAGAGAGAGAAAGAGAAAGAAAGAGAGAGAATGTAAAATTTCAAAGCGATTTTGGAAAGTGTTATGCCAAAGCAGTGCTGACAAAAAGAGCCAGAAAGTGGTGGCGAGAGGAAGCTTTAGAGACAAACTGCCCCCACCCCAACTACCAAAACGCTGCCTTGAGTAAAGCAAACGGAGTAGCCCCTAGGCAGGGAGCCAGCCTGTCTTTCAGCCAAGTCCTTTGGACAGCATCACATTCGGTGCAGAGAACAGTCTATGTTATCACACGCATCAGAGAAGCAGCAGGGGGTTTTCTCATGATGCATGGACAGCATTTTCAGCACCAGGGCACCAGGGAGGAGAAATAAAGGCAAACAAATCCTTCTGGCAGGTCCATCCCTTCCTCTACAAGCAGATCCCTGCAGCAAATGCACGGAAATTAGCGGTGAGGGCAGCTTTTCTGAGATCTGCCCAGGGAATGGGCCTTCACAGCCCAGCTAGATGTTGCCTTCTTCCAAAAGGTGCCATCATGCCATGCCTCCAAATGCTGGAAAGTCACCCCTAAGAAGGGCTCAGGTGACAGGCAGATCAGTGTTGTCTCTTCCTATCTGAGGTTTTCATGAAGCCACTGTCCACTGGGGCAAAGGAAGGGGTTTGAAGAAAATTCAGCTTATACCCCACTCGGCCCAACTTCTTTAACCACACATCAACAAAGTCAAGTCTCAAGCCTGATATTCCTCCTTCACAAAGCACCTTTTAACAGCTAACTCATCCCACCTCCACCTACTCCTTATTTTCCCCCAATTTCCTGGGGCTGATGCTTCTTCACACTGGTGGCTCCCTCAATGCCCCTTACCCTGTCCCTTCTCCACTGCTCTTTACATGGCCAACAAGGCAATATTTCACTCAACAAGTCGGTTAAGCAGGTCAGATTGCTTATAACCCTCCTTCACACTGCACCTCATGCCAGACAGGAGACCACATGCCATCCAGCATCAGGAATACTGCTGAAAGAAGCTTTTTTTTTTTTTCCCCTATGGCATTTCACATTCTTACCGACTGTAAAAACACCATCCCTTTGCTCCTTGG